>JAVLVB010000330.1:363783-386762 GCA_032876305.1 Orestias chungarensis
AAAAGTAACACTTAGCCATCTGCTTTCCCGTTATCTAACTGACAATTTTATTGCTTGGGATAGATGAAGAGTCCCCCTCCATCCTCCTCTGTCCCAGCTCCGGAAGATGAGTAAAACAGGTCTTATCAGGAAATTTATAACCCTTAAGACTCTGCTTCTACTTAAAGAAACAGTACAGGAATGTTTATCCTGCAACAACTCGTACAAACTTACAATACAGGTGAAGAAGCAACGTGACCAGAACCGTTCCAGGCCTCTCTGTGTGTCATCGAAAACGAAAAAGCCAACATGTCGTTGTTAAAGGTTTATTTTAAAGCCCAAATCAAGGATTTTGATGTTGCAACTTGTCCACCTCTTGTTTCATTAATCACGGTTGGTAAAGTGAGGATTGGGTCAATTCTAATCAGAAATCAAATTGTCGCTGCGTCGCCCGATAACTAAGGAACGTTTTGTTTTGCTCTAGCTGTAAAAGTGATGTTGAGATTTTGACAGCACTGAGCCTCCAGCTGTGTGAATTGTTGTTTCAAAGAGTGAAAGAATAAGTTGTATTTCACACCGGAACCATCCCAAGCAGCTGATATACAAAAAAACAAAAGCAATGAATGGCTAATAAACAATAGTTAGCCAGCTTAAGATGCTGAACCTCCAACTTGTTTCGCATCTTGTATGCATTGAGTTGACCAAACTCTGAGTCCATTTGTCCCAACATTTAAAACTAGATCAATGGAACCAAAATCTACAGCTGGAACAACTAATCAATTTAATGGATTATTAAGATAGTTGACATCTAATTTATTCGTCGATTAGTTGCTTTATATTCACGTTTTACCATAAGCCTCTATTTTTAACACAATCTGTTACATCTGTGGTCAATATGGGGCAGTGATGAGCTACATAACGCTGTGATCTACCAGTGGAGCAGTAGAAGGAGAAATCAGCCAATCGTTACCCCTGTTTTGCTAGCGCATGGCTCATAAACACATTTGCCCTGAGCAAGATGGCGGAGCAGGAAAATGTAGGAAAGTCTTCTTTAAGTGAACATCTGAGACCAAAACATGTCAGAGTTGAAGCAGGAGAGGAAGAACCAGCGCGGTAAAATAAGCTCATAAGAAAATAAAGGCGCTAAATACTGTTAATGAATGAAAATGAAGGAAAACTGCCGCCACACTGTGAGAGGGAGATTTCTACTGCACTTTGGAAAACATTGATGAAATCAAGGTATTTATTAAAGAAAAATTAATCAACAATAAAATGCAGAATTGCTCAGATAATGCCGAGCAACAGATGCTATGTTTTTACCTGTCGCTTACTGGTTCCAACACTACATCGGTGAACCGACTGAACTCTGACCTTTTCCAAAATTTTGCTCTAAACATCCGTGAATTACTTAGAATCAGGCTAACAAGAGACGTCTTAATGCTCAGTTTCGATACATTTTTTTGATTAAATCAGACTTTTTTGCATGGTTGTTTATTCTACGAACTAGACACGACCACCATTAGACTGCGGTGTGAACAGTTTACGACCCTAAAGCGCAGAAGAAGAGCGTAGACGTCCGACAGCGGCGGCTATGTTCACGTCAGTAACGACGGACGCCGCCGTCTGTGGACGGATGTTAAAGTCGTTGAGCGACGGGAGCTAAGAAAAAAAAGAAAGCTAAAATCGGCACCGCTTGCTTCGGACGTTTACGTCCAGATTTAGCGCGCCTGGCTTCTTCGGCGGCATGTTTCACATCATGGACGGAAAAGTTGGATAAAATGCAACATAACCGTTTAGACGGCAGATGCCTTGAAAAGTACCAATCATATCTGATTTAAAAAGAAAAAAAAGTTGAATCTGGCCAGAAAGATCAGATTTGGGTCGACTTTGCCTGCTGTGTGAACAATTTATGGTAAAATATAAAGCAGGACTGATTTTAACATTTCTGCAGTGATGAGATTATATGGATTTCAATATTTTTATGAGAAAACCAGTTTTAGCATAGAGGTTATAACTCCAAACATGGACCACGAACGACATTAAGCGAAGGAGACGGGGTGAAGACGACGAAGAGGAGATTGATGTTTTCCTCCAGGGGCGTCCGCGCTGCCCCAGTTCTGTCTGCAGCTTCGTCTCTGTGAGTGATCTGACCGGCTGTCAGGGACGAGGCCGAGCTGAACGCACTCAGAGGTTTGAGAAGAAGTCAACAGTTGGAATATAAGACGAGCCGACTAATCCAAAACCACAGATGTTTGAGCTTTAGTTGGAACTAAACTCGAAATCAGGCTCACTAGTCCCAACTTTTATCAAACCTTTGGGTGCAACATCTGTTTCATTTGGCTCTGGCCTCATCATCCAGCATCATGTTGACCAAGAAACCAGTTGGAACGGTTAATAATATTCATTATTAACCGTTCAGAGTTTGGTGATTTTCTCCTCCAGCAGCTTAACGCTGACGAGGGTCAATTTCAGCGCTAGTTTCACTGGAGTTAGAGAAAACAGCCACAATAAATCTATCCTCCATCATCACTTCACAATCTTCCGCCATGTTGGAAAGTTTGTCACTACATCACATAAAAGGAGCTCTCTGATTGGTCCACGCTCAAGCTTCCAGCGGCCAAAGTTCAATTTAACCAACTCGAGCGTTTGGAGCGTTTTTGGCGTCTACGGTTACGCTCCTAGACGCGCGTTTACCCCGACTTTGCGTGAAAACTAGACGCTCTTGACACTCCAGACGCTTTCGGTGTGAACGCGGCATAAAAATATAATTGAATCGTGGGATTTTACCATGCATGGAGAAACTGTCGCTGGAAGCTCCTCTGTTGTCTATCCAGCGTTTTGTTAACACAGTTTTTAAAGCGCTGCAATATCAGAACAAGCTGGGAAAAAATAAAGCTAAACTCGGCACTGCTTGCTTCAGACATTTTTTACGTCCAGATTTACCTCGTCTGTCTTCTCCCTGTGTACAATCATGACGCAGGTCTCAAATGATTGATCTAAAGGTGCGATAGAAGGCGTCATGTTTCCGATTTAGTCCAGGTTTTAGCTGCCGTACGAATGCAGCCTCTGTTGGACTTGATTGAGGAATTACTTCCTGTATCTGACACTCGAGTCCTTTTGGGCAAATTGCGTGAAGAAAAGGTATCAAAATTTCCCCTGCTGGAATATTTTTTTTTTGTATTTATAAGTTGCATAAAGAAAAGCAAAGAGTGAGAGAAAAAAGTTCTGCAGAAAAATATCGTTATTATATGTTGTTGAGAATAAACTCCCCAGACTTTATATTTGGTAACGGATCAAACTGAGCCAGAATCCTCTCACATGTTTGTGCTCAGATGATTTCCTTTGACGCGCTCACCTGGTAAAGCTGGATGCTGAAAAGCCATTGCGTAACCTCTATAATTATGTAATCTGCAGAAATCTAATTCACCTTCCAAACGGTGGACTTTTGTTGCAGCTTCCAGAGATGATTAAGGCGGAGGTCGGTCCGTCAGGGGGGCAAAAACAATTTGGATTGACTCATCACACGGATGTTGCCAAGTTGGCTTAAATACGCGAACCAGCAGCGCATCATTAGTTTCTCAACTCTCGGTTTCCACAAATAGCAGCTCGGTTTTGTCGGTGCGACTCTGGTTCATGGAAGAGCCTCAAACTGTCGCACTGTCGTTTGCATCCTGAAAAGTCAGGTCTGAAAACGCCACCACAGTGAAAATGCAGAGATTTCTTAAGAGCAATTTTTGCCGGGATTATAAAACTGTGTGAAGTTTTAATGTGCACAGATAGAACCTCATTATTGCTGCATAGACTAGACTGAACTCTCATTTAAAATAGTGACAAGCAAGTGGCAAATATGGGAGAACTATGGAGACCAATCAAGGCCAAACTTAAATTAAAATACTGCTTAAATATGACAAGTATTGATAGACTCTGCTTGACTGACGTTGTTTTTATTAATTAAATTTTCATTTATTTAAGAAATTGACATCATGAAAGCTGTTTTACGAGCAGGTAGAAATAACAAATAGACCTGGATCATAACCTAAAAGCACGAACGTTTCTTTAGAACAATGATTTTATTTTACTTTTGTGATTTGTATAAAGTCTTTTAAAGATGTTTCTTCTTTCTATCTGTTGTCTCTATTTCCTCCGCCTCTGCTTCTTCCTCCTGTTATAAACTCTTCTCATGAACATAAGAGTTGATTATAGGAAGTAAATGTTATTGAAACATTTGCAAACTTCCAAAAAAAAAAAAAAAAAGCTTAAATGAGTCGAAAACAATGCAGCAAATTTTGCTTTACACGGTGATTTATGATAAAGTAAGAGATTTACAAACCTCAGTCTGATTCTGATTGCTAATGTTAGCTTTACGCTTCCCTTCATCAGATTAAACCTTTTACAATCACCTTCTTAGTTCTTCATCATAAAAAAGGTGTTTAGCCTGATTGATATATTCTTTTAAAATAAACATACTGCTTTGATCATTTAGGATTTATTTTATGATTTACAGGATTCTTGGGTGAAACTCAATTATTTTTGGTTTCAAGTGAACAAAGATGGAGGAAGTTATTTTAAAGAATTTTCCTGCTTATGTTAAACTTTTTTTTGTGCGATAATTAAAAGTGCGTACAAGGGAAACACGGCCGTGGTTCTGAGAAGGGGATTCATGCGTTTGCTTATCCACAGAGAACTCCGCAGTCCGAGCGTGGATTCTGTCTCCCATCCAGTAATTACTCTCCTCTGTATTTTTTCGGATCTTTTATTGTCCCATCATCTCTCTTTGTTTTATTCGTCTCTTTAGTCTAGAGTATTTTTTATACTTATGTTTAACCAAGCCAAACCTTGGTCTAAATTTAGAAATCCAGCTTTGAATAATCCCCTTATTTCATGTTTTCACTCAAAAGCTGCGTTTAACGGAGCAACAGATTTTTGGAAAATGAACAAAAACTGTGAACTTCTGTTCTGGTTGTGTAACGTTTCATGAAGAAACAGTGGGGTCCCAAGTTAACAGACTAAGAATATCAGACTTTAGAAGCTCGGACTAGTTTCAGAGTATTTTGTGAAAACAAAGGCTAAAAGCGACGGTTTTAACCCAACTCTAAATATATGTTTTTATTTAAAAACTCAAGGACAAAACATGTACATTTTACCTAGTTCTGTCACATGTACCTAGTCCTGTCACATGTACCTAGTTCTGTCACATGTACCTAGTCCTGTCACATGTACCTAGTTCTGTCACATGTACCTAGTTCTGTCACATGTACCTAGTTCTGTCACATGTACCTAGTTCTGTCACATCTACCTAGTTCCAAAATCCAGACTACAATTTATCTAATCCTTTAAGCAAGTGTTAGTATGCTAACTCTAACGCTTTAGACAAGCATTAGCATGTTAACTATAACGCTTTAGACTAGTGTTAGTATGCTAACTCTAACGCTTTAGACAAGCATTAGCATGTTAACTATAACGCTTTAGACTAGTGTTAGTATGCTAACTCTAACCATTTAAGCAAGTGTTAGTATGCTAACTCTAATGCTTTAGACTAGTGTTAGCATGTTAACTATAACGCTTTAGACTAGTGTTAGTATGCTAACTCTAACCGTTTAAGCAAGTGTTAGTATGCTAACTCTAATGCTTTAGGCTAGTGTTAGCATGTTAACTATAACGCTTTAGACTAGTGTTAGCATGCTAACTAACCGTTTAAGCAAGTGTTAGCATGCTAACTCTAATGCTTTAGACTAATGTTAGCATGCTAACTCTAATGCTTAAGACTAGCATTAGCATGCTAACTCTAACCGTTTAAGCAAGTGTTAGCATGCTAACTCTAGCGCTTTAGACAAGGATTAGCATGCTAAGTCTAACGCTTTAGACTAGTATTAGCATTCTAACTCTAACCGTTTAAGCAAGTGTTTGCATGTTCACTTTAATGCTTTGGACTATTGTTAGCATGTTAACTATAACGCTTTAGACTAGTGTTAGCATGCTAACTAACCGTTTAAGCAAGTGTTAGCATGCTAACTCTAACGCTTTAGACTAATATTAGCATGTTAACTCTAACCGTTTAAGCAAGTGTTAGCATGCTAACTCTAATGCTTTAGACTAATGTTAGCATGCTAACTCTAATGCTTAAGACTAGCATTAGCATGCTAACTCTAACCGTTTAAGCAAGTGTTAGCATGCTAACTCTAGCGCTTTAGACAAGTATTAGCATGCTAACTCTAACGCTTTAGACTAGTATTAGCATTCTAACTCTAACCGTTTAAGCAAGTGTTTGCATGTTCACTTTAATGCTTTGGACTATTGTTAGCATGTTAACTCTAACGCTTTATACTAGCATTAGAATGCAAACTCTAACCATTTTTGCTAGTGTTAGCATGTTAACTCTAACGCTTTATACTAGCATTAGAATGCACACTCTAACCATTTTTGCTAGTGTTAGCATGTTAACTCTAACGCTTTAGACTAGCATTAGCATGCTAACTCTAACCATTTAAGCTAGTGTTAGCATGTTAACTCTAACGCTTTAGACTAGCATTAGCATGCTAACTAACCATTTAACCCAGTGTTAGCATGTTAAATCTAACGCTTTACACTTGTGAAGTTCAGTTCATTTGCTTTTATTAGTTTACGGGGCAGATCTGCCAAATCTAATATGGCGGATGCTTTGACATGTGTTTGTTATATTATTATGTTATAATATTTGCAAAACAATGCAGGATCGGTAAAATCAGGCGAATTTATATAATTCTGCAATTTCTGCGCTTAGATGCTATTTATGTGGTTAATATGTGGCTTTTTGAAAATTATGCACAACCCTGCATATCGTTCACCCGTTCCTTGATTGCAAAATCCCGGTTTTCTCGAAGCAATGATACGCTTTGTTTGGGCTGGTTGATTCGATGGAAACACTCCTAAAGTCTAATTTTGTCTACGTTTTGACACTTGGATGGAAATTTAGCCTAAATTAAAGCAGGAAGTTCAGATCGAAGAGAGAGAAAGGACAAAAGAGGCAGATATTGACCTGATACCATTATCAGTCTTGACTCTAACATAAGATTTTCTACTGTCGTGCCGTCTTTCTAATATTTTCCTGTTTTTTCTTTGTGTTTTTGTTCTCTAGCATCAGGAAAACTCTCCTTCCCGTGAAGGTCTGCCAATCGGCGCTGCAGCTCCAAATGCGGGGGAAACCCAAAAACGTCACGGTGCAAACCAAAGCCGGACAGAACCTCCCGGACTTCAAGAAGAGCCGGGACGGTTTCGTCCTCCTGGTTCCTGACAAATGAGATTCTCAACTTCACCATCGGAGGTCGTCTGAAACTTTGAATCGTCTTTGAAACCCGGAGCAGAACCTGGTTCATTACCGCCGAGCTGCACTGAAAGGACTCCCTTCTTAAATGTCTCGGATCGTTTCCGCTGCATTTTTAACATATAATCTAGAGTTAACATAAATCCTTCACTGATGTGTTTTTTACGTCTTACCTTGAACACAATCGTGGAGAATAAATTATTCTAGCTTTACCTGAGCGGGTTCTCTGTGCTGATTTCCTCCTTAAAGACTCCAACCAGACGCAGCTCAGAGGAAGCTGGTGATTGTGGCGCAGAAGCTGCTTCCTGTTTCATCCCTGCGGTCCGGATGATAAACACTATTTATCTCCTCCATCCATCCAGTTAGTCGGCTTGATCTGCCCTCAGTTTGCGTAGAAACTCAATTTATTGTCTCGTTAGAAGCTTTAGACGATCTATGAGAAGGTTTGGGGTTAAAACTGCAAACTTAAACCTGAATAAAATGTATTTATAAAACATTGTGCATATAGAAGCAAGTTCAGAGTGCTTTAAAAATCAAGAGATGAATTCAGTTGCTTAAAAATTAGACTAAAACTTTAATGATAAAAATGAATTTTAATGTTTAATTTAGCAGAAGCTAACGCTAAAGAGCTAAATTCAGTCTTATAATCACCCTCCGTGTGCAAAAGTCACAACAATAAATAGTTTATATTTGCCCTTAACAGCATTAAATTAGCTTTTTTACACATGCTTAAGCCTTAAGAGGTTCTTAGGAGCAGAGATGTCACTCATTATTTCACTTTTATAGTTTTATAGTAATGCTAACTCTGTCTCTCAGTTAAACTGCTAGAATTTGACTTTACTGTTAGCACGTTAGTGAAAGTGTCCCCAGACTAGTAGAGTTTTTAGCTGAAAAGTTTTTGTCTGATTAAAAACCACCAGATGAAGTCATCTTTAAACCTTTTTGAGTCTGCTGCAGTGAACGCTAACCTTTCAGTCCTGATTTAGAGAGGCCCACTGTTTCTACAGCAGGTTTGGTCGATTTTAGCGCCACTGTGGACAAAAGCCGTAATGTTTAGTGTTTTGATTGAAGGAAGTCTACATTTCCCATGAGGACCAGCACATAGCGTTGTAACATCCTGATCAGGTGGATTGAGGTACATTTCTGTTTCCAGTGTCTGTGTGAAGGATGATTAGTGATGAGGTGATGAATCTACTTGTGGTGAAACAATGTCAGATGATGATGTTGGAGATAAGAAACGGGGGAAGTGACGTATTCAGTAAAGCAGTCAGCACATTTTTAGTTGTTTTGTTTGGAAGGCAGGGTTCCTGCCACCCTCCTCCAAGTTGCATGATTAACTCTTAACGAGCAGCCTGACGTTTTTAGACCACTCAGTTCAGTTCAGCCGGCTGCAGTCAGTCCCTCAATGGTGATTCATCCTCTTGTTTACTTCAGTTGTTAACATGTTCACATGCCATCAGGATCTCACTTTATATCTCGGTAATCCCATTTGTATTCTCGGACTTCCCAAAACAAAGGTTGAGAGTTTATTCCCAGGATATAAATACTCCTAAATCTAGAATCTTTCATTGAGTTTAATTCTTGAAGACGAGCAACCCTTTATTTATTTTTTTGATGCATTTTTAAACATTGGTTTCCACCCCGACCCTCTGATTGGTTTAAACTTCAAGCAGCACTGCCTACCCGACCCTGGATCCAGATAAAACACAGAATCAGATTATAATCTCGCCGCTGCGTCTTCTTGCCCACGTCTTCACCGCGGCTGAAGAGGTCATCTCCATCTAGCTGGTCCGAGCCAAAACCGATTCACGTTCAATCTCTGATTACAACCTATATGCTGCTGTCATTTCGCTCGAATCCTTTAATTGTAGCCGTGAATTCCTGATGGATCAGAAAATAAGTGAGTAATTATAAATACAATAAAATATAACTGTCTAGTTTGTACTGCAAACATCTTAATGTACTTGAAATAAGATGAAAATAACATACAAGAAACTTTTTAGGAAGATATAGGAGCCTCTTTAAAAATGCTTAAATAACGCTAAAAGCTACCACTGACCGATTTTTGAGTTAAACAAATCTACCAGTGAAACTTAATAAAAAGTTACTTGTGAACAAATGTTATTTCAAGTGTGCTAAGAAATATATATAAAATTGATTAAATATATATATATATATATATATATATATATATATATAACAAAGAAAATATAAATAAATAAATAAAACACTGAAAATAACATAAAATAAAACTAATAAAATAAAACTAATAAAAATAAAATATAAAATGAAAAAACATAAAATTAAACAAAATTAAATCAAAATTACAAATAATGAAATAAAAAATGAATTAAAACTAAATAAAATAATATATATACGTCCATAAAAAGTAGCCTATACCAGAAATTAACACTAAATATAGAGTACAGGATGAAAAGAGGAGGGATTCGGGTTCAGCTCTTTCAGCCCCACAATGTTCAGGACGTTAACTTTGGTCCAGCTAGCAATTTTAGAAAATCACTCGATGGCGATATCTGGTGTGATATCGGCCTGATTTCTCGTTTCCTCTCTGATTTTGAGTAGCAACCAAATGCAACCTCATTTTGATCAGATGTTGACGTTCCTCATTTTGCCGTGAAAACGTTCGAGTTACTTTTTCTAACTTTTTCTGACGAGATATTTCAAAATGCCGTTTAATCTGAACCGGTTCAGTTTTTACATTTTCAGCTGCTGTTTAAACGCTTGCTTGCAGACTAAAAAGCTGATGATCGACTTTCCATGGGTTCTCCTCTCAGGCCGGTGAGGGAGGTTCCCCTCAGCTCTGCTTGTGCACACACAGGATTCCTCCGAGTCTAATCTAATTCGTCAGGAGTGCAGATTGTTGATGCAATCACTTAATGTCCCGAGCAATTCCATTACACAAAGACTGGCACCTGGTCCGTCTCACTTTGGAGATTAGCAGCCCCGCAGCGAGGATTTGCTAACAAGTTGGAGAGGATTTACCGGGGAATATAATGTATCTCTGAGCTTTTTGTGCGGCTCTAAATCCTCTCAGCAGAAAACGGTGCAGGTTTGGTGAGTCCCACAGGTTTTCTAGCATCCTTCCATCATCGCTGAGACGAGGTCACATGCTGGAGATTACAGTAACATGAGGGAGAGATCGGTTTTTCCTCCGACTCGCTCTGGAGCAGCAGGAACGCTTATTAATCAGCAAAAACCAGAGCCGCCATCTTTAACCGGCTACGGGAACCGCCAGGAAGAATTCATGTTTACACATTTGCTCTGGAAACAAATCAACTACCTGTTAGTCTTCTCTTAACACTGTATCATGTTTTTGAGTTCATAACAAGTTCTTATGCAAACAAGCATTAGGCGAAGTTCAGTTGATGTGGTCGTTACATTTGACCTCCGACAAAGATCTGTGTGAACGCTTTGCGACCGCAGCGAGGAAGCCAAGATGGCCGCCTCTGTCTGTGGACGGACGTTCCGGTCGTTGAGCGATGGGAGCCGATCGTATCGTCACCAAGATCAGAACGAGACGAAGGAAGCTGAGAAAAAAATAAAGCTAAAGTCGACACTTCTTGCTTCGGACGTCGTTTACGTCCAGATTTATCGCGTCCAGGTGATTCCTATAGCGCAACAAGCTCCGCCCCTAGACAGGGTTTAAAAACGAGAGCAGCAAAGTGTTAAAACAGGCTCAGGGGGCGTGGTCTATTGTAGTTTTAAAGTATATCCCATAAATGGTTTGCTAATAGGAACATTTCTAACACAGCTTCTGTCAAATGTTGCAGAATTACACAATAGTTTCTAGAAAAATGTCACTTTTTTACAGAAACACTTAAATTATACATTTTTTTCTTTTGTGTCTCTCTAGGTTTGATGTTTGATATCAATATTAGATAAATATCGGATCAGGACACCCCCAGTAAGGACGTTGCTCACGATTTTAAAGGGTCACATCATTCCAAGCGCCGCCGTTTAACCTGAGACTGACGACGACTCAGTCAGTACCAACATGGACGACGTCAGCAGACATCTGAACTGATCTAATATACTCTGTGCACTTCGTCATTGTTCTCGCCTCTTTGCCCTGCGACTAAAAACCCTCGATCTTTGCTCTTTCTGCCGCCATATGGCTTCTTCCTCCCCGATCTGCTCCGTGAAACGATTCTAGACGACGTTTAAATGCCTTTAACTAAGACACTTTACGGAAAATTCCTCTCTAATTTTTGTGTCACAGAGAATAAAGGAAAACCCTGGAGTCAAGTTATTCTCCTGCTTTCCTTTGACTGAACGTCTTTTATCTTTGTTTGATGACCTCTGACCTGTCTAACAATTAGACACAGTACAGCTTTCAAACTCGGGGCCATGAATCAAACCAGCGACCAAACGAACCCAGAAGAGATGTTTTCATTGTCCGTCAGTTTTGATTGTTTTTTTTTTGTTTGTTCAGTTGAATTTGATCTTCTTCTGTTTAGTTAAACATGTAGGACCCCATGTATCTTTCTTTTTCTTTATTAAATGATAAAATTGAACCTATGTTCCCCCAGGAACATCCTGAATTTAGCTCCGCCCATTTTCCCTTCAACTCTCCTACCAGGCTCATGGATGCAGCGGAAACAAACTGATGCTGCCGGCTTCACACAGAACTGTGACTAACAGGTTTCCGGTCATTGTGCGCCTCTTGGCTGCTTCTCTGATGCTAATGCTAGCTGTTTGCTGAAGCTTCAGAGATCAACTGGAACTAAAGAATGTACCACACATCGGCATCAACACTGATATCGGTCTGATTTGGTCGTTTTTAACACATCCATATGGGTCTGATAAGCAGGTACAGGCCGGTGTAAAATAAAATCTGTTTTCATTGATTTATGACACACGAGCTGTCAAGGTTTGGTTCTTGTTTGGTCACGTGACCGTAATGCAGTTCAGGATTATTAGGTTTGTTGTTTTTGCTTAAAACGGGAAACAGGAAATGTGGGCGTTTCCGGTCGAAGGTGTAGGATAAAATACAAATATACATCGTTATTTAGCCTTAACAGCAACTTAATTATGGGATAAAGCTCTAACCATGCATCCCTACGGCCTAAAAGCAATTTCACACCACACTTTTCAGATTTTTTCTGTTAAATTTTGTGTTGAGCACCATAAATCCTGCTTTTTACCGGTCTGTCACATGTAAGTGGATTACACTGTGAGGCCTTTCACATGAGAAAGACTCACACCGCAATCAGCTCGAGACTTTATTAAATAACAAACATCGTAAACAAACAAAACAAATAATCAGCAGTACACTCTCAATTTCGCGGGGACACACCCGGCGTCGGGCGAAGGCTCGACCTCGGTCTCCCTTCCACAGAGGAGGTCCTGTCGAGGCCTCAGAGACGGAGCGACCGTCGCCGCCTGCACAACGGCCAGCTTTGTGCTGCCGGCAGCTGGAGGCATCGATCAGAGACGGCGCCGACGGCCTCACAACTCCTGCAGCCACACCAGAGTTCACCAGCCTCCAATTAGGGCAAAGAGACGCTAGAAAAACGAGCTCGGAGGAATTCACATGCCACACTCAAGTAAACAAGATTCCTGTCTCTGATAGTTTTAAACAGAGAGAGTTCATCACCCTTTACGCGATGTTTCCTTTACGGTGGAAATAAAACGTTGCAGTTATAAGGCAAAACAAAGCAGTTTTCTTCCACCTTTAATGCAACATGAATCCTGCACATCTCACCAAACCACGAACCTCCCCAGCATCTTACGCAGGATTAAAGGCCTCCCTGTGAGTTTGTTAGACGGAAGTTTAGCGGGAAGTTTGTCTAGTTTGTAGTGCAACAAAGAAACATCAATGTTAATAAAACGTACCGTTAGCTTTATTAGCAGATGCATTTACTTGTGTTGCTGAAAAATAAGTTATTAGACAAACGTTTCTGCAGCTGCCAACGAAACAAAACAAAAGGGCGTGAAAACTTTTACCTTTAACAGATTTGCTTGTTCCGGATAAATGTTTTATTAAAAGGCAGGAAAATGTTCAGAAATAATTTAATGTAAACAACATAACGTAGAAATAAAACATCACATTTAAAACAATATTAATAATAATTCACAGAGAAGCAAATCAGCCAGCAGGCGTTCATCTACCACAGCAACGCTATCGCTTCATGTTCACTCCTGACTCCTCCTCTGTTTATTTACAGCATCGCTGGAAGGCGCGCCACCACAGCAGCAGCGGCGCCCTGCAGGTACGCAGCTCACAGAGCTGCAGGGAGTCCTCAGCCAGCAGGGAACTTGCTCCAGTCCGGCTGCAGGAAGCAGACTTATGTTTTATGTCTTATGTCCGAATGTCGAGTTCAACCCAAAAACACAAGGATTCAATCGTCCTGATCCACTGCTGCTTCCAGTGTGGGGCTCAGGATTCGACAGCTTTGATTGGATGAGATGGAATTAAAGTTCCGGATCACTTTAGAGTTAAACGGTCCGTTGGATCGGAGGGAGAACTTTGACTAGGCCTCAAAACGTCTCCTCTACGCCCGAGCAGCGTTTGAACCAGGGACGGGATTCATTCATTCATTCAGTTTAAAGTTATTTTTGCAAAAATACAAGAAGTTTAACAATCTTCAAGGTTTTCTAATGCAAGACTTTTGCATAAGAACACACAAAAAAATCACTAAAACGACCTTTTATGAGATGAAAATTGTGTCGTTTTTGTTTTCTAGATCCAGTGCAAACATTAGAGCGTAAATAAATACGAAGTAATACGATCTTATTCATGTCCTATAACTCAAAAGCCTATTTTAAATGTCTTTTTAATCGTTATCACTATAGTCACTCAAGATGTCGTTGTAGCGCAGTGTCAAATCTAATCTAGAAACCAGCGAGCGTTTAAAGGACGGGGGAGGCGAGACGCCAGTCTACCTGTCAGAGCTGGAAAAAAACAAACAAGAAGCTGAAAATGGCCGGCGACGTAGATTCTGACAGCCATGGATGAATCACCTGAGATCCCACAGGCAGACTGGGAGCCAGTTCAGATCCCAGCAGAAAGCAACCAACAACCGACCCAAACTAAACTGACTGACGTTCCTCGTTAGACGGATGGAGAGGATTGTGATGGATTACAGCGTGTTTACAGCTCGTTTCTAGTGAAAACATCCCAGTTAAGCTGAAATGTGACAAAACTCAGCTACGAGTAACTTTTCAGCAAGATATCGAACTTTTGTTTTGAGTCATTCATTTTTGAATATTAATAATTGACATAATAATTCACTTACTGGTAAGTTAGATCAGTCTCGTTTTAAGTTTTCTGTGGTTTTCATTGTGGACGGACGTTCCCAGCATCCCATCTATCCGCCAAGCTAACGCTCTGACTGGGATGAGGTTCTGGCCCTTTAAGGTCGAGAAAACCCTGACTGGGTTTGACTCTCAGTCCAAAGTCTGGCTTAGACGCGTTTCGTAAGTTAACAGTTTGACATAAATTGCGACGTGACGGTTCAGACTAGAGTTGCTGCAAAAAACAAAACAAAAACCGATTTGTAGCCGATTTATTTCCACATATGACAGAAATCATTTTTTTTTTTTTTAAAGATCCGATTTTGGCCGTTCAGATTCATGTTATCAAAAAAATCGGACATTAGTCGCATTTTCCTGCAGCGTTAACGTAGTTTATGGCAGCCAAAGCGAGTCGACGGCAAACTAGCCGATTTTCTAAAGCTGGCAGTTCCTAGATGATTCGTGCATCTGTGCAAAGACAAGCGAGAACAAATCAAACTTTCGCTAAGTCGCGGCTGCTCTAGTCTGACACCTAGTGGCGCTCCTAACTTAACTGTTTATTGTGTTGAAGTTTGTAAATTAAATAAATAAATGATTCACCAGGAGTATGGAGTAAAAGACGAAGGGGACAGAAATCTGCAGCCTGTCCTGGATGGACACATGGATGCTCTCTGTGGAAGCTTTTAGAAGACCAGCGGTCTGGTTGGGCTTGGACTGACCGCTGAGGCTCAGCCGTGGGAGGGGCCGTGCTAATCTGGTAATCTCATTATTACCCCGGCTGAGTGAGTGTGTGTGTGTGTGGAACAAAAGGGTGGAGTAAACAGCTGATCAGCCCGGCTGCCTTCCACTCCCCAACAACGCCGACACTGATCTGCGGCCCTCGTCTCCGTCCCCTGAACCTCTTCTCTAACTGACCTCCTAATTTGCTCTTTATCGTGTAAAAATATCGGCACTGCCATATTTGTGTGTCCAATATTCATGTTGAAAGTGACGTTTTTGTGCGATGTTTGGCTGCTAAAATAAGTTTTCACACAAGCCTTGTTTCCATTAATCAGTCCCCCTCAGAAGAACGCGCGTAAAAATCTTTGATTTTGCTGTGAAAATATGTGGAAAAGTGTGAAAATGTTGTGAATTATTGTTTCCAAATGTAGGAGATTAAACCTGCTTCTCACACATCTAGTAAACAGCAAACATGACATAACATAGCAGCATAGCTGAGACAGTTATTTAGTCCCGTTATGCTAACTTAGAGTCTTGGACCATTTAAGGTCATCTATAACGTAGTATGAGCTAAATATGAACATTGCTTAGTTCTGAAATCCAGAATATGTCAAAGAGCATGGTAACTAACGCTTTAAGCTAGTGTTAGCATGCTAACTATAATACTTTAAGCTAGTGTTAGCATTCTAACTCTAAAACTTTAGACTAGTTTTAGCATGCTAACTCTAATGCTTTAAGCAAGTGACAGCATACTAACTAACGCTTTAGGCTAGTGTTAGCATGCTAACTTTAACGCTTTACGCTAGTGTTAGCATGCTAACTTTAACGCTTTAGGGTAGTGTTAGCATGCTAACTTTAACGCTTTAAGCTAGTGTTGGCATGCTATTGTTAACGCTTTAGGCTAGTGTTAGCATGCTAATTTTAATGCTTTAGGCTAGTGTTAGCATGCTAACTTTAATGCTTTAGGCTAGTGAAGTTCAGTCCATTTCCTTTTATTAGTGTATGGGGCAGATCTGACACATCCAAGATGGCCGACGCGCTGACGTGCCGCCGCTGCTGGGACCAAAACGTGTGTTTGTTATGGTGGCGCACGGAGGTGATGACGTCACTACGCGACGCGCAGGACTGTTCACTTTTGACTGGGGGGGGGGTTAGTGTCAGTCAATAGTAAGAAAATAATCAATTATTTCAAATTTCTGGATCAGTAAAATTTACATAAATTCTGCAATTTCTGCGCTTAGATGCTATTTATGCGGTGAACATGCAGCTTTTAAAGATTTATGTGCACCCAGGCATATTCTGTTCACTCTTTTCTTGCAATCACGTTTTTCTGGAGGGACTGAGTAAACGGCAGTTTGAAATGTCTCGTTAGAAAAAGTTGTTGGCAAAATTTGAAATAACTCAAAGGTTTTCACGGCAAACGATTGTAAATGTGGTAAAAGTGAGATGGAAACACGTTTGCCGAATGAGGAACGTCAACATCTGATCAAAATGAGGTTGCATTTGGCTGCAACTCAAACTCAGAGAGGAAACGAGTAATCAGGCCGATATCACACCAGATATCGCCATCGAGGGATTTTCTTTCTGGACCGACGCCAGCGTCCTGAACATTGTGGGGCTGAAAGAGATGAAGCCCGACTCCCTCCTCTCACCGATCCAGAACCCGAATGTAGTCCTGAGGCGCTCGAACGCCCTCGCCCTTCAGTTCGGCGAAGATCTGCGTGAAAAAGTGTGGGTCCGCGTTAATGCGCAGCATCTTGGAGCTGGTGGCATCGATGATTGCGAGGCAGCGGTCCCAGAAGGCCTCTTTCCCCGCCTCCACCAGGAAGGGCTTGAGCGGGTACGAGATCTCGTTGCCCATGTAGGAGTAGGACAGGTAGAGGCAGGTGAGCAGGATGGCCTGCAGCTCGTGCTCCGACGCGACCAGGTCGCCGTCCACCACGTCCCGGCACAGCATGTAGACGAACACCACGTTGGCCGGCGTGACGAAGGCCTGGTCCTGCCAGCCCTGCAGCAGCAGCGAGCGGTCCACGGCCCGCAGCCACAGGACCGGGTCGGCCGGCGAGAGGTGCTTGAGCCGGTAGCAGCGGCGGCACAGGAACTCGCCGATGCAGCGCAGCAGCTCGCTGGTGGATGCCTGGACGATGACACGCCGCGGGGAGGCGCCGCCCTGCGGGACCTTCCTCACCGACGTCAGCTGCTGGGGCCTGCTGCTGCCGCGGTTCTGACCCAGTCCCAATCCGTAGCCGAGCCCCAGGCCGTCGTAGTTGGAGAGATTGGCGCACGACAGGGACTTCTTGACGTTCTCGCGGTTCAGCTGCAGCACGCCGTCCCTCTGGCAGATGTTGTTGTTGTTCGGGGGCTCGGCCAGAACGCAGGGGACGCCGGGCGGCTTCCTCGGGTTCCCCTTCCTCTTGGTGGAGGCCACCAGGCGCTTCCAGGTCAGCGCCGGCAGGAAGATGGACTGGCCCCTCTTCAGGCCGCGCTCCTTCTGGCTGTTGAGCGAGTGGCTGCTGAGGCTCGGGTAGCGGCTGAGCGAGCCTAGCTGGTTGTCATAGTAACCAGGTTTCCTGGCGCACGGCGACAGCGACAGCACGGTACCCATGTCCGGGGGAGTGAGGGTTGTCTCTCAGAATCCAACAAGCAACACGAGAAGAAGAAGAGGCGGCATGACGAGGAGATCTGATGGAAGCAGAGAGGAAGAAGCTGTTAAGACAATCAAAGCGTCCAGAAGAACCCGGTTTGGACCTCCTGGACCGGCGGTCTCCATCTCCAGTCCGCCAAAGCGTCCTGCAACATTTAAACGAATCCTTTAAACTACTGGAATTAAATGGCTGAACCTCCTCACTAATACGCTAATGGTGAAGCTAATAGAGCTAACGGTGAAGCTAGCAGAGCTAACGGTGAAGCTAACAGAGCTAACGGTGAAGCTAACAGAGCTAACGGCGAAGCTAACAGAGCTAATGGTGAAGCTAATAGAGCTAATGGTGAAGCTAGCAGAGCTAACGGTGAAGCTAACAGAGCTAAAGGTGAAGCTAACAGAGCTAACGGTGAAGCAGAGGCACGTCTAAAAGTCGCAGGACTACGAACTTTGAGACTGAAGTTTGAGACCAGTTAAAACCCAGCCTCTGACCCGTCCCGCTCCAAACCAGCGGACGGCGAGTCATATATCCACAAAAGAAATTTCATAAATATCGACTAATTAAATTAATTGAGATATTTATGAATCTATTAAAGAATATTCTGGAAACAAGAACACAAATTATTCTTTGGACTGAGTCCAGTTGAGTGAGTCAAAAAATATTAAATATTTAAATTAATGTAATAAATAATTTACCTACTTTTCTTTTGAGTGCCGATATTTAATTTTGAAACCGAACTCTCTAATCTCCCCACAGGTGCCGTTTAAGCAACTTTGCCACTTCTGAAGAAATCTGGGATCCTCCTGAATCACAATTAGCCGGTCAGGCTTCCTGAAGATCGGTGATCGGCCAGAAAACTGCAATCGTTGCACCCTCCTGGTTAGAGGCTGGGCTTTAGAAAGGACTTACAGGAGCGCAGCTTTATAGGGGACCCCTTACTTACTTTCTTTTTATTTTTGTTTGTTTGCTTTGTTAAAGTCGTGCGCTTATAAAATCATTAGATCCACATATTGAGAGATGTTTTGATTTTTATGGAGTCAGTGATCGCGTAGATAAAAACTGTCCCCTGGAAGAAAGTAAAAACAGGATATTATTAATATTCTTTTGTTAAAGCATGGAGAGATCTGAGAAACATAAATCCTCACTAACATAATTGGCACCAGGGCTCCAGATCTTCTTCCTCCGCCCCTGGTTGGAGGGCAGAACAATATTAAACAACTAAAATGATAAAGAGCTTCTTATTTCCTTCACAATGAAACAATCCTTACTTTATTTAGTGTTTATTCCAGCTTTGTTTTCTTGCTCCCTCCTGAGCTGCTGCTCATCAATTTGAACATCAGCGAGTTTACAAAGTGATGAAGAAGCTGAAGCCTCGCAGCCTCTGAGACGCACCGCGGCGGCTGCGACTCTCCTGCCCGGATCTCCCTCACAGGACGCCGGCACAGAGCGACGGCTCCCCCCGCCGCCCGGACCGCAGACTTCCACCGCTCCCCATCCTTTTCTGGTTCTGGTCCAGCACCAGCGACCCGCTCTGCCGGAGCATCCGAGCCGGAATGAGGAGACCCCAGCGTCCCCGCGTCAGCAGGAGGAGGAGCCCGGGAGGGCGCGCACGTGCACGCGCACAGCCGGGTGCACACATTACAATGTTTATAATAAGTTAATTACATGCAAAGTGTTGTAGTTGCTCATCAGAAACCCTAATTGAACTAAAAACAACTTTTCATCATCTTGTTTTGTTCTGTTCATGATTTCCATTTCTGGAGGTTTATAAAGAATATTTGTAGTATTTTAAATAAGTTTAATGAACATATTTTGTTTATTTGAGAATGTTTCCTGATCAAATAAGATTTATTCCTGTTTGACCTTCCTCGTTTCTGCTGATGCTGACTTTGATGTTTTTAGATGTTTCTGTCAGTTTTTAAGTAAAGAAGAAGAAAACAAATCAAACTGATTACCCCAGAGAGGTTTGTGATAAGATTTTAAAGTTACAATAAACAGAAACTAATGAAATATTATCTAATTATCACGTCTAATTATTTTTTTCCAGCTCTCTTGTTTCTTGAAAAGTCGAAATAAAAAACATAAAAAAAGCTTAATTGAGGAATTTATTTTTAGATAGATGATGCATCTGCATGAAAAACACAATTTCCAAAAAGCTTTAATTATATTACACCCAACGATTACTGCACTCTAAAGTCTAAACGCGAGACTAGAGCACCCGGAGAGTAATCGCACATGTACGAGGAGAACTCCATGCTAGAGAGGTTTGTCCCCATAATCAAGCTTTTAAAAACACACTTTCATTGAGAGGAAACCTGAGATTTCTGCGTGGATCTGTCCAGGTGTGAGGAGCATAGAGACGCATCGGATAGGTTCTTAATCTGTAATTTAATCCCAGATCCACAGGAATATTAACTATTAGATAAGTGACCCCAGAAAGAACCGTTTACATCTGACTAATAATCTGCCTGCTGTGTCTCGGATGAAGGTGTGATTAGATGGTGACGAACACTTCTGGCTCACATGGACTCAGGTCGGCTCCTGTTACGCAACCGTGTCCATGAGTCCATCCTGCATGTCATGCATCAGATTAACTGACCAGTTTCTCCTCGGAGGGTTTCAGATCTGCAGCTTTATCAGAACAACAAGTGGCTGATATGACAGCATCAGCCAGGAGGGATGGAAATAAACCCAACTGCTGCCCATCAGTCTGGGAGGTGTTACCTGCAGAGGTCAACCTAGGGAAGGGCAATAGAAAAACAAACATCTAATCTCAGTAAAATTTATCGGATTGAACTCTCTTTAAGACATTTTTCTTAGGAATAGTAAATTTTAAGGACAAACAGAATTTAAACTTTGAAACTTTTACGATCATGCTATCAGCAGGGAGACCGGGAAACTCCAAGAAAGGAAAAAATGATGTGATAAATGATAAATATGCTATGGAGAGGCTATTAGACTTGAAATGGATCAATTTAACAGGTTGTGGAGTGATTGGATGATATAAAATAAGCCTTTGAGGTTTGTTTTAGCTTCCAACTTTGTGTTTTTTCTTGTTTGTTCTTAAAGATGTGTAAAAAAAAAAAAAAAGAGGTGTTGCATCATCAATGAAAATGAAATCTCAGCCATCTTTCAGTCTCCTTAAGCAGATTCAGCACAACATCAGAGCGGGAAGCTCACAGAGATCCAAGAGCTTCACCTCTTAAAGGAAAACTAGAGACGTTTCTCTTTTCTGTGGAGCTTATTAAACACAAATATCTGCACAAATTCTTCAAATCATGTCAAGTATAAGTTCAGATAAACGGACTTCACCTCCTGCTGCTCGGAGAAAATCCTGTTTGAAGCAGGACGAGATGGAAGTTTGAGACAAAGAGATTTGAAACGGAACCAGGTTTCAGGTGTAACCTGGTCTCCTAATCCCTGATCAGACTATCTGATGAATGAACCTTTGGCTTTTAAGCGGCTTCCTTTCCCAAAACTCTCTGGTCCAGAAATAGAAAAACGTTCCTTTAATTGGAGCACAACGTTTCCATTTAAAGCCGAGGAGCAGTCACAACAATAAAGCCCACTGGGTCACACGTGCACGCGTTTGTGAACTTGAGTGTTTCCCTCCAGGTGGACAGAAGTTGGGATCAGGACTGCAGACTCTGTGGGTGGAAACAATGAGTTTTGGTAAAGTTACAGGAAGACTTCAGCAACATTGAGCTGCTGAAAGTATAGAGCACCAAATGTAAAAGAAAGTGATTACAGTTTTCATATTTTCTCCACATTCAGGACAACTATTAAATATATATCTAAATATTAAATCTAAATGTTAGTTTTTCGGTGTGAAAGCTGCAGGGCACGTTTGAGCAACCCTGGGCGACACGAGTCGAGAGCCGCTCTTTACTTTTGTTGACGCGCTGCAATTATACACATTATTTTAAACCTTGGTGAGGTTTAAAATGGTTTTTTTTGTCATCTTTCCAGCCCGTTTCCAGGTTATCCACTGGGGGTCAGCAGAACACCAGCCTGCTGGAGTGCCGCTCCTCACACCTTTGCTGCTGCTCAGCTGCCTCCTGTTGACCCTGATGAGCCGAGCAGCTTAAAAGGAGCGGTGGACCAGCTACTCGTGGCCTGAGTGTTTGTTACTCCCGGTAACGTCTCTAGTTTTAGTGTTTTCAGTCTCTAGCTTTGTCTAGTTTTTCAGTATCTATTTGCCAGGCTTTAGTTGCTTTTTGAGTTATTTTGTTACTTTTCTTTTTACCGTGCCTCCAGTAACTCCCTCTGTGCTCACCCCCAGATTCTACTCATCATCTGTGCTCAAAATCCCACCGTGAAGATTCTCTGGACTGGTTCCCGCTCCACAGTGCTCAGCTCGGTCTGCCCGCTCCAGCTTCTCTCCACCTGCCATGAACCCCCTGGATAACCACCTCTCTGGATCCACCACTAGGAAAGTCTCAACCACTCACTCCATTAACCATCCACCACAGCAAAAGTAAGATCATTCACCTTCACTTCCTACTCACCTGCTCTGTCTCACCCCTAG
This sequence comes from Orestias chungarensis, assembly GCA_032876305.1. Classification (NCBI taxonomy): domain Eukaryota; kingdom Metazoa; phylum Chordata; class Actinopteri; order Cyprinodontiformes; family Cyprinodontidae; genus Orestias; species Orestias chungarensis. The sequence goes on from JAVLVB010000330.1 coordinate 386,210, forward strand.
AAGTCTCCTTGCGACCCCCTGAGTTCTCCTTCCATTTCCTGCCTCCAGCTTTAAGATCATCTACAACTATTCCATCAACTCTATGATCATTGTACTCCTGACAGTTCTCTGTTTTATGTGGGTCAGAGCCTTAAAAACCACGACACATTTTTAAACATGGATAATTTGTGGAGATGCACGTTCGCTTCACCATTTCGTGTGCAGTGCTGTTGCGCTGTTGGGTCGGGATGAGATCCGAACATTTCCATGAATTTGTGAAACCAGACTGGACACCAGGACAGGATGTGAAAAAAAAAAAACACGTCTTTTGGTCGCCCAAATGTACAACAACGCACACACTGCTATGCAACGGCGACATCCTTTCATTTCTACAGCCCAACCCTGACTTCTGACCCTAAACCCAGCCGTTACCAGTTCATGCCTAACCCTAAATCCAACCATAACTCAACTCACACAGTAGTCGTTACACCTGACCTCTGACCTCGAAACAGTGAGCGAGTCCCCTCAAGGATAGTAACAAGTACAGACACACACACACACACACACACACACA
>JAVLVB010000330.1:386862-404122 GCA_032876305.1 Orestias chungarensis
CTCACGTGCACAGCATCGCTCTCCGGGCCTCTGGCATCATCTTAATCCCTGCGCGCGATAACGTTTCACTTTCCAAATCTGGAGATTAAAGGTGGACGGATCTCATTCGTTGTCCTGAAACGTTCCAGTCGGCGTTCAGCCGAACGTCGGAGATACATTTGAAAATAAAAAAAACAAACAAACAAGCTTGTTTACTTGTTTCTGTCTGGGTCACGATGTTTTTATTGACCTAAATTCAGGATCCAACTACAAAGTTTCCATAATCCTTCACAGATCGTCGATAAAACAATCGGATTATTTGCTTTATTGTGTATTGTATACATTCATATATATATGTATGTATGTACGTATATATATTATTTAATTCTGGAACAGTGCATTTATAATCTCAATAAAAACACTTTGCTTTCATGACTTACTTTTAATTTAATTAAGTCCTATGATCTAAATTTATGTTGGACTTTTTCAACAAATGTGCAGAACCTAAGACTTTGCCTTTATCTTCTTTTGTGATGAGCTAATTAACACGTTACTGCAGTGAAATGTTTTGTTGTGTAACTTCAAAAATAATTTACGTTTTCTTAAACATTCTTTCACAAAATAATCAACATCTCTGTAAGAACATATTGTCAATTCTTGTTTTACGTTTACTCCTCATATGTGTTTATTTAATTAAAAAGCTGAAAACAGAAATTAAACAGAGTTTTTATTTTAGATGTAAAAGTTACAGTAAATATTAATCCAACAATTATAGGTCTCTTATCTTTTAAGCAACACTAAAGAAGTTTCAGTTTTGGTTGATTTTGGCGGCCCAGTGTGGACAAAAGTGGTAATGTTAGACTGAAGGAAGACTACATTACCCATGAGCACCAGTGTATAAGCATAGTTATGCACTGGTGCTTATTCCAACCATGATGAACTCAAAGATCTCAAAAATGTACATCTGACTAATTAGTTAACGAGCTTTACTTAAAATCCCCGCTTTGTACTGAATGGCCGCATTTTAAAGCAGGATCTGGTTGCTGTGAAGCAGCAACGCTAGTAAAAGAACAGATGCTGATACTTCCTCTTATATCGAGCTCAGTTTTTCATGCATTCCTAAATTGCTTCATCCTGCGTCCTTTTTTTAATCTTTCAAGTCTGTGTTTATCGTTTATTTTCCCTTTTCCAAAGTGTGGCCCATCTTGCACGTTTTGGCATCAGTGAACAGGATTAGGGACAACGATATCCAAAAGCTTGGAGGCTTTTGTTTAACAGGAGAGAGAGAAAGAGGCCAGGAAGAAGCTGGTCTAGACAGACTGGGGAGGAAAACGATGCTCGGCCTCAGATGGAGGACGCAGACGTCAGAAAGGGTCGATAATCAGAGCCGCTGGTTCACCTGATGACACATCTGTCGCTCTGACTCACCCAGACGCAGTAATCCCTGCAGAGAGGCCGGCCGGCCGGCCCTGCAGAGCAGAGACGGATTACTCTGACCCATTCCAGGATGTTGGGTTCCTGCTGCCTCTCTGCTGCATCTCACCTCAAATCATTTAACTCAACACAAACATTTCCACACACACACAAGCCTGTATCAGGGGATTATGAGCAGTTTTAGTTTAGATATCTGCTCTAGTATCTGTTCAACGCTGGGTCCCACAAAAATATCCAGAAACATTCACGGTTCATGTTTGTTTGGCATCAGTTGAACTAGTCAGAGCCTCTCGTGTTGTTTGACACTCTATTCGACCGATTCTGTTAAGAAACGGAGTAAGAAATCATTAAAGAAATAAGCTGAAAACAGAGTTTATTTTCCCAACCAAGAGACGAAATGGCTGAAGGAGGATTTTTTTAAAATTCTTTTAAGACTAAACCGCTGATTTTATGGATCAAAATAGAAACACATCAACATTTTCGTATCCGAACTGTAAACATCTGGACGTTTAAAAATCAAAAGCATGAACAGAAACGACTTTGCTAAATCTGTTTTCATCAGATTTTAAATACTGGTTACTTCTCCAGTTTTATTTTATTACAACAATTCAAACTTTGTCTGCATTAGTTTTATTTTTCAGTCCAAATATGCATGTGTGGATACATTAAAATAAACTGAAACAAATGTAATAAACGTAATAGCCACATACCAGTCACAGATAAAACATGTTTGACTGCAACAACAAAAGGAAAATAAGGTTTTTATCTTTACTAACAGAATAAGCAGCTGCCGATTTAATCTGGCTTCGTTTCTTACCTGTAATTGTAACATCTGGCTAAGTAAGGAACTCTCTCAGGTTCCTGTTGTGTCTCTTTATAACTGTTATAACTCTTTTAGATCAGTTTTTCTGGCCATTTTGACACATTTTCTATAAAAAAACATATTCTAGGTACATGGTATCCATCATCTTTTGGCAAATATTCAGTGTTTTCTTAATATACAAACTGAAATGGACATTTTTTTTAAAGCTAAAAGTTTTTAATCATCAGTTTGTTTGATATTATTGACCCTAAACCTGATTTATGCAGCTGGATTAAACTTTGCCACCCAAAATTAGCTGTTTTTGGGTGGCAAAGGTCGCAGCTCCCTGGGCTCGAACTGCAGTTCACATGTGAAGTAAACAGGGATGTGGAGATGCTGCCCCCTGCTGGACACAGTAAGTTCTGCAGCTGCATCGATGATGTTTTAGAACATCTTGTTTGATTTTAATAAGAGGTTAAATTAATGAATTACCTCCTATTTGATCTGATCAGTCATACAATTTTCATCTTCTTCATTTTATGTAACCATGAAACATTTTATAAATAAAGACTGACTGATGGTTCTTTTTAAAATTATTAGATATATTATACTTTGAAATGAAGTTGTAACAGTTAAATTAGTTTAATTTTGTTTTTAAAGTTTGTGTTTTAAAATTATTCACTTATTTAATTTATTATAGGTGCTAAATATATTTTCTATTTTGCTCAGATATAAATTTTTCATCTGAGGATTTATTTTTATTTTTTAAATCTATTAAAAACGTTTTAGCTTAATTATTTATTTACATAACTGAATAAGCGAGTTTCTACTTTTTATAGGAATATTCTTTGTTTATTTTGAATGAAACTGTAAGAGTGATTTATATCTCTTAATCATGTGTTTATTAAAATGAATAAACTTTGAATCAAATGTTTTAATTTGAACTAATTAAGCTGAGCAGGTGTGTGTGTGGGCGTGGCCAGCGGAAGGATCTGAAGCAGGTAATCACGCGGATTCCGACTAAAACCCACAACACAGGCTCGTTTCTATCATTTCTATAAAGTCTTAGGAGGTTAAATAAGGATTTATGTTGTAAGAAACTCCAGCTAAAGGTGAAAAGCTTCATTAACACTTTAACATTTCAACTTTTTCGCGCTAAAACTTTGTTTGTTTAACAACTTTTTGTGTTTTAATGGAAAATTACGAAAGTTTAAGGTGTTCAAATCGACCTAAATGAGAAAAACTTTAACAAAACATACTGTAGAAGATTTTAAACGGAACAACTAGACATGAAGTTGGTTTTTGATTCGGCCCTCAGGTAAAGGGTCCTTCCACCGTTTTTAAGGACTTTTTAGAACATAATCTCTAGTTAAGTTGATTAAACTGACAATCAGAACGAATGCCTGTCATAACCAATTAAAAACAAATGTACTTGAAAAATGTATTTATGTCTCATTAAACTAAAAAGCAAGGGTCTCCAAGTCAAGTCCCTGAGGGACACACATTGTAAACAACAGTCTATTGTGCCTTGGTGTTTAATATTTTGGAGTCCAGCAAGTGCCAAAGTAAAAACAAACAAAAACAAAAAACTGGTGGAAATCTGTGCACACAGTTTATTAAACGGTTTAATAAAGTGTGCGCGGTACTTTTCAGATTGTGTGAGGACATCATGAGGCTTTTGGAACTGCAGTGAAGTTAGATTGAAGTTGGCCATCCAAGCTCTGGCGTTTTAGCGGCTTTTAGCTCAGGTTTGATCAGTCGCCCTCAGCCGCCCTCAGCCGCCCTCAGTCGCCCTCAGCCGCCCTCAGTCGCCCTCAGCCGCCCTCAGCCGCCCTCAGTCGCCCTCAGTCGCCCTCAGTCGCCCTCAGCCGCCCTCAGTCGCCCTCAGTCGCCCTCAGCCGCCCTCAGTCGCCCTCAGTCGCCCTCAGTCGCCCTCAGCCGCCCTCAGCCGCCCTCAGCCGCCCTCAGTCGCCCTCAGCCTTCCTCAGCCGCCCTCAGTCACCCTCAGCCGCCCTCAGCCTCTCCGTCAGAAGAGACATGGTTGCTGATATAGGGGCCGTCAATAAATTAATATTTTTGATCACGGCGCAAAATCACAAAACAACACAGTGGGATTATTCTACTGACACAAATGAGGCTGAACTCATGAAGTTTCACCCATTTTATTGTTTTTTATTTATTTGTACTGTAAAAAGTTTGTACATTTCTTCAATAGCTCCCAGGTCATGTGACTCACTCACCTTAAAACGGTCCTAAATTGGTCTTCTAGATGGCACAGATGAGGCACGCTTCTTTTATCAAAGTTTAACACATTTTGTATGTTTTGTTAATATTTCCTGCACATACTTGGCATTTTTCTTCAGTAGCTCCCAGGTCATGTGACCCACTTAATTAAAATCAGTGCTAAATTGTTCTTCTAGATAATACTTGTTCCGACCTCCATCTTCCGAAGGTCGTGACCTGAATCTCTGCTGCTGACGAGGAAATGATGAGGCGTGTTCGAAAGGCCAAGGAGGTAATCCGGTATTCAGCCTGCAACTTCTTACGATCCAGGAACTTTTTTACCCCTCAGTCAAGCTGAATAAACGTATTTATTTTAGAGCCACAAATGCAGCAGGAACTTTTGACAGAATAGGCCATTTATGAACAGCTGCAATAATACGCTTATCATCTAAAATCCCAAAGAAACAAAAGTGGATTTATTTATTTATTACTTTTAAAAGAGAGGCAAAAACATCTTTTGTGTGGGATGTTGGTGGTTTTATTTTTTATTGTTTTATAGTTATGGGAGAATTTCTGGAATTAAAGTAAAAAATGAACAATTTTTTTTTAAAGCTTTCATCTGACAAAAAAAAATAAAATTGGGTTCAAAATTTGATGGAAAATTCCCCATAAATCTAGACTATATACCTGGAATAAATCGAAACGTATCTCGATATAAAATACAAATAAATAAAAAAATGTTCATACATTTGTCAACGTTACAGTTACAGAAATAAATATGAGATAATGATCTGTAATAAATAAGAAGCAGCTGCTGTAGTTGATCTCCAACCTGGTGGAAAAAAAAACTTTAGCTGAATAGTTGGAGTCCAAAGAACCGCAGGTGACAGACTAAATTTCATTTGTTAGACCATTAAGCTTTTTTTTAATATAAAGATTGAAAACTTGTATTAAAAGGTTAGAGTTTAAAAACAAGTTCTTCTATAGTATCTGCAGCCGGAGCCGGTCTGGGCTCCTTATGCATGAATGACTGCGTGGCGCCGGGGTCGCCTGAGGTTTCTTTCTATGCCTATTCTATGTCGTTGGTTTCGGTGGTTCTGGTTCCGGTCGGCCGGTTTGTTGCATGTTACCATGGCGATTACGGCAGGTGTCGGTACCAAAGGCGGTGAGCAGAGGAAGGCGCGAACAAACGCTTTGTTGACAGGAGTCGATCACGCTCGACCTTGAATCGTTTTTAACTGCAGCTGCGTTAAAACGGCTGTTTTTAAAAATTTTTCTGAAATCTGATTCTGCGACTTCGCCTGTGAAAATGTCATAAAAACGTACAAACAGGTGTTTAAAGAATCGCTCAGCTGTCGTAGGATCGGTCGCTCGGTCCAGGTCCGACTGGTCCAGGATATTTTCTTTAGGTCAGGTTGGATCAGGGGCTAATTTTAGCATTCTGTTGTTTTTGCTAATCTGAAAGATTATTGCGTTTCTGACATAACAATGAAGAACGTAGACGCCCCCACAGCAGCGTCCATGTTTACGTCAGTAGCGACGGACGTTAAAGTCGCTCGGCGACTGGAGTCGACCGCATCGTCAGATCAGAACAAGACGAAGGAAACTGAGGAAAAAAAGAAGCTAAACTGGGCACTGCTTGCTTCGGATGTTGTCCTCGTCCAGATTTCCCATGTCTCTCTTCTTCTTCTGCACCATTATGTCTCACGTTGGTGACAGAAAAGTCGGATAAAATGCGACATGGCGTCTGTCTCTCTATTTGCTAAGAAAAGAGGACGCGGAGCCGCTTCCATTCAAAACCTCCAGTTAGTCGGGGCAGAGTGATCCCGGTTCTGCTTCCGGTTCTGCTGGAGGTTTCTTCCTGTTTAAATTGAGTTTTTCCTCTCCACTGTCGCTGCATGCATGCTCTGTATGAGGGGGTTGCTGTGAAGTCTGCTATCTCGTCAGGCTGGTCCTGCATTAGTGAAGGCTGGATACGATCTGCTCGGGGTTTCTTTAGATTGAAACATTTTTGAAGTGATCAGTTTTTGTTGAATCCTCAATTTTTTTATTATTTTTTTGCACCCAGACTAAAAAACCTGACGTCTAAAGCCGACAGTGTATTTGCTGAAGCTCTGACTCCAGCCCTGCTCCCACTAGAGGTCAGCAGAGTATCACAAAGCGCCTTGTTGTTCCTCGAGTTTCGTCTTCGCCTCCCTGCTCTTGGACTGATGCTGGAACACTTCTGCTGGTTCAGATCCAACCTGCTGCCTGGCTCTTTAAGGCTGGCAGCTCGACAAATGTGAATGAACTTCATACAGATTAAATCTAAAATCCCATTAAAACAATGGTTTTATCTTTAATCTCCTGGATTATTAGTTTGGTTTCTTCTTGTAATTATTACCGATGCGCCTGATCTGATCCGATAACTCGCAGAAACGTTAACGACGTTAATCTTCCTGTCATCATAAATCAAACCTTTAACCCTCGAGCGCTCATCAGCTTTACAATGATTTAATTATGTCTCATATTCCATTCTTTTATTTGATATTTTCCGTCCAAACAGAAGACAGTTTCCTGCTTCTTCTTTTTTTTTAGTTTTATTTTGACAATCCTCACAAATTGGTGCAAAACTGTAAAAGTAAAGCTAAAAAAGTTACTGGCATTTATAGAATTTAGGAAAGTTTAGGACCTTTTTATTCAGAATAAAAATCTTAACCGCCGCCTTCACTACCTTTACCTCTGGAAAATCTGGATCGCCGTGACGAAATGATGAAAAGCTGAGATGAGGAAGAGAACTGAGGAAGAATGGTGTTCAAATCTTTATGGTTTTGATCTTATATCAGGTGTATCAGGTCGTTCTCGCGCCCCCACAGTAAATCTCCTCTCTCACCGTTTTAACAAACCCGAGCCGTGACCTCTGACCCCTCCCTGCAGCTTCTGGAACTGACACCCAGCAGTGGCTTGTTGAACACGCGCCGCAGCCGTCTGGATGTTTCCGGCCTTCTCCCTGACGCGTGGACAGAGCTGCGGGTCAGGGGTCAGCGGGGGTCGGAGGTCAACACCACCGGCTGCATTGCAACAACAAACAAGTTGTCCCCAGATCGGACTTCGTCTTCAGAGCCGAGGTCAACAAGGCTGACCTTCCGTCCCAGGAGGTATGACGGTTTGACAGACACGTCCATGATTGGGCCTAAAACTGAGCCTGCAGGAGATTTTCTTCAGGTCTCGATGCTCGTTTCTGATTTCTGAGTGTGTGTGAACGGTTTTACGCCCGCAGAAGAACGTAGACGTCACCCAGCAGCTCCGCATCTACGTCAGTAACGACGGACGTTAAAGTCGTCGGAGCGACGGCAGCTCCACAGGAGCTGCGAAAAAACGAAAGCTAAACTTGGCACTTCTTGCTTCGGACGTTTACGTCCAGATTTATCGTGTCCAGGTAATTCCTATAGTGCAACAAGCTCCGCCCCTAGACAGGCTTTAAAACAAGAGTGCAGCAAAGGGGGAGGGGTTAAAACAGGCCTAAGGGGGCGTGGTCAGTTGTAGTTTTAAACACTATCCAGTGAAGCTAACAAAGGAGAAACTGAGTGAAACGGCACCGCTTGCTTCAGACATTGTCCACGTCCAGATTTCACGTCTGGCTTCTTTTGCTGCGCGATTATGACGCATGAATCACGTTAATCACGCAGAAGGACGCTTTAAAAACTATCGGGTTCGTGTTTGGTTTGTTATTACACAAAGAATTGAAACAAATCTGAGTTTTTAGAAATGTTTACAGACAGCTTTGACTACATTTCCCATGACCACCGATAATGCTTTTTTGTCTGATATCGATATCCTATAATGTTTTTGTTTTGTTTTGCCAATATCTCAGTCTTCAATATTACCCGATATATCGATGTTAACTAGAGTCTAAATCCACTTTGCCGTGTGGAATATTAGAAAGGAAAGAAAATTATGAGAAAAACTCATCTATTTATCAATGGGTTACATAAATATTAAACTTTCTTCTGAGATGTTCTGGATCTGAATGGAAAAAAAACAGACAAGATTTTAAATAAATATCGATAGCTAGTATCAGACCACTTTTACTTATCGGACCAATATCTTAAAGCAACACTAAAGAAGTTTCTATTTTGGTTTATTTTGGCTCCCCTGTGTGGACAAAAGCGGTAGTGTTTCGTGTTTTAACCTGAAGGAAGACTACATTTCCCATGAGCACCAGCGCATAGCGTGTTAAAATCCTGATCAGTTGGATTGAAGCACATTTCTGTCTCCAGTGTCTGTGTGAAGGATGAATAGCGATGAGGTGATGAATCTAATTGTGGTGAAACAATGTCAGATGATGATGTTGGAGATAAGAAACGGAGGAAGTGACGTATGCCGTAAAGCAGTCAGCACATTTGTAGTTGTTTTGTGTGGAAGGCAGGGTTCCTGCCACCCTCCTCAAAGTTCCTTAGTGCCGGTTAAAGTGATACGGAGGAGTCATTCAACGAGTTGTAAGTCGACATATGATCACAAAAGTTATGAAGATGTTTTATGAAGGTTGAAAAGTTACTTGGTGTTGATTTAAAAATCTTGAGTGGTCTCATGGAGGTCGTCGCCATCAGTCGTTGTCCTGAGCAGTGGATCTTCGCAGCTCCTCCATAGTTACCTTATTGGCTTCTTCTCTGGTTAACGCTCTCCTTTAGGTGGACGTCGACATCTCTGTGCCCCTCCGGGTCTCCATCGTTTAAGTCATTGGACGTTATCAGCCGACTGTTTAGTTTATATCTGGGTGTCAGAGTAAAGATGAGAAAGACGAGTTCACAGAAAAGACGAAATGTGGGAAAAGTAGGGATCAGCGATACGTCGGCACTAACGTGTCGGAATCGTCCCGATAACTAAAACTGGACTGATGCTTGTTTCTATTTTTCTTATTAGTTTGGCTATTTGACAGTTACGGGGATGTGCGAGGATGTTGTTTTTATTTTTTTATTTTATTTTATTTTTTAAATAAAAAAAATCAGAAATAGTTTAAAAATGAAACTGTCATTGTCATACTGAATGCCATTTCTTTCTTCTCCCAATAGGAAAATGTAACTGCAGTATCCACTGTTTGACCCATAGAGGGCAGCACTAAGACAGTTTTAGGCCAAATATTGCAAAATTAAAGAAAGAAAATGTTTAGAACCCTTAACGAAAACGTATCGGGTAAATCTGGGGCGTCGTTGCTCCTTAAATGTTAAACTTGATGCGTCTTGTTTGTTTGTTTGTTCAGAGATTCTGCCGGGTCGGGCTGCCTCTGACAGACGATGGATCCGTTCGGACCGTCGCTGAGGAATCTGGAGGTGGGTGATCAGCTCTGCAGCGCCGTGCACCAACAAAAAAGAAAAGGAAAAACACACACACACCGCCGCGTGATCCTCAAAGCTCGGCGCGCTGCCGACACGAAAACACGGGTGCAGACGTCTCGCATTCCTGAGTTCATTCCACAAAGTACAAGAACTTCCTTGAATTCTTCGAATCCCCCCTCCTCCGGCGCCGGAGCCGTTCCACATCCTGTTGTCGTTCGCGGCACTTCCTGCAACACGCGGCTCACCCCGTCTCGCTTGTTGCCACGGCGACGGGAAAACGCTGCACTTCTGGAGGACAAAGTCGCTAAAGAAGGAAAAATAATGAACAAAGTCGACAGTTTAAATCTCTTCATCATCCAGACGATTCTTTCAAAACTTAACGTACTCACTAGCTAGCGTGTTCTTCTTCCTCAAAGCTAGGTTAAAGGACACGGCTACGGTTGCCGGTTAGAGTCCCAGCTCCACCCACTTAGGTTTAACGTGTTTATCGGGCAGCACAGGCGCAGCGAGGAACGGTTAACATAGTGATTCACGTTAGTGTGGAATATCAATAAAAACCTGAACTGTGCGGCATGCTTTTGTGCTCTGATGGTTCCACAGAGTGACGCCCCTCTGTCTCTCTTAGCTCCGCCCACTTATTCAGCCACTTTCCCTTCTTAGCTCATTAAGTCTGTTTGAAAAAGGTGGAATCACCCACCAGCAAGCGTATGAACACCTTTTTAAGAAATGATGGGAAAATTATTTCAAATTTTGGCTTTTTCCATCAACCTTGTTTTTTTTATGTTATATTACAAAGTGTGCGGTTCAAACCCGTTGTTAGGCGAATTTTAAGGAAACTTTTCATCCACAGGTTAAAGGTGAATTCACCCGGCTATGATGTGTGATCTCTTTGGCTGTAGTGAAACAGGAAGCAGTAGAGGAACTCGGCTACATCACAACGCATTTGATGCGTTAACTCGTTACTTTAAACCTCTGGCTCTCGTTAACCTTCTCTTACGTGAAGCAACAAAACGCAAACTCGGCTTTTATCGTATTGGCTAAATATTGCATCACAAGACACAGAGTGGCTGACTTTGTTTTCCCGTCGTGTTTAAATACGAGGTTTTAAGCTTCGGTTTTAAGGGTCTTTGCTCATTCCTGTCGTCCTGTGGTTCCACCAGCTAAGCGACGGGCTTCAGGTGTTTGGCTGCAGCGGCTCAGACCTCCCAGGGAGTGTTTGTTTGTCTGTCGTGATACTCGGCTGAAAACACACCAGCTACACGACTGAAGAGTGCTTCCAGCCCTGAGGAACTCCCGTGAGAGCGAAAGCCCGTAATGGACGCCTGCGTTTGTTGTGCAACATTCCTGAGAGCAGATCTGAGCGACGTGGGTTTCAAACTTCATCACAACATGTTTCTATAGCAACGATGATGATAATGGAAAAATCATTTACATTGGCTTCTTTATGACACCAGTTATGCAGAGTAACTGCTTTTAATCCCATTACTTTTATTTCGTCGCTCTAATCCAGGCGGTCGCAGCTGTTATGAAACCAAAGATTTTTTTTTTTTTATAAAATAAATGTTATTTAGAGCCACATCTGAATAAAAACGTACTTTTTAAAAAGTTTTAATGCTGTATTTAGGTTTTTGAGGTAAATAAAGTTAAAACTACTACAAATAATTGTATTTGCAGTAGTTTAAACATTGTAAATAGTTTTTATTTGGATGGTCATTTGTGGACTTTTGTTGAAGGCGGCGAGAAAAACGGATCAAACCGGATTTATTGTTCATCTTTACTGGTGTTGGTTTGTGGAAATGCGTTGTGACTGATATTTGGAAATCATGAACAATATTTGTACGCTTTATTAATGAATTAGTACGCTATATAAACCATTAATAAGTATTTGCATTATTTACGGAGCAAGCTGATGTGTTTCTGAATAGTTTTCTATCTTGTTCTCATAATCAGACTAAATCTCATAATTACATACTTTTCATAATAAAGTACAATATAAGTAGTAATTAGGTTTGTAAGTTATTCCTACCCTGAACTGAAACACAATAAACACATATTAATGAGTTATAAGTCGTTTACAGATTCATTATTTAATCTATCTATTATTTAATAGAGTTGGTTATTTATTATTCTTCCTTCATTAAGGAGGATTTAAAGAGCTGCTTGCGGCTCCTGACACAGAATCTGATTTATTTTCGGAGTTTTTTTAGAGTTTTCAAACATCATCAATCTTAATTTGTCGTTGTGACGATAAGTTACAATTCTCATCATATAACGATAAACGATACGTTAGCACTCAGCCCAGGCAGACGCAGGGATGAGGAGCTCCGTCTGTCTCCATGGCGACCCCCTACGGGGTTTCATCCGACCCTCCTGGTTTTCGTCGTTTGTGACTCCCGCGCTCTCGTCCGGGATTCAACCCGAATCTGGAGTGAAGCAAATCCGATGTCACGCCGGATGTTTGGACCCGGGCGGGGCGTTCCTCGGGTATATCCGACGCAACCGATCCCCAAACACACGCACAAACAACGTCTCGGCGCGCTTGGCTGTCCTCCTTTTGACTCACTCTGGAACGATTCAAATGCTAATGATACAAATTAAACCAAAATCTTTTCCCAATGCAACCATTGCTTGACTTTTTCATGTCAGTCTAAACGGTACGATTAAGATTTTTCCTCCTGGGAGAAAAAAACAAAACAGAAAAGTGAATTGTTCCTCTTCCATAACTGGTAATAAATGCGGTAGTTTAAAAAAAAAAGTTTCTGTAAGCTTTTCCACGATTAACATGAGACGTGCATCATAATTGTGCAGCAGAAGAAGACGCACGTGGTAAATCTGCTCGTAAATGGCGTCTGAAGCGAGCGGTGCCGAGTTAAGCTTTCCCTTTTTGTTTTCTCAGCTTCCTTCGTCTTGCTCTGATCTTGTGCCGTTCGTTGTTACTGACGTAAACACGCCGCTGCCTGGAGGACGTCTACGTTCTTCTTCCTCTGGGGTCGCAACGTTCATGGATCTGATTAGGAAAGCAGGACATTGAAAACTCTTTGCGACTGCGTTAATTTTGTTTCTAAACGTTGAGATGACGAAGTTGGGTGGTGTCTTGCTCTCTTCCTAACCTTTCTGTTTGACCTTTAGCTTAGTTTGAAATGTCATCCATGTCTGGTGAGAGTTTTTTTTTGTTGTTGCTGTGAGACTCTCGTCAAGTTTCCAGCTGATTGTTGAGTAAACTTTTGAAATGTCAAAAAAACCAAATGGCTTGTTCCTGTCTGGTTTGGCACCAATCAACCAGGCTACTCTGTTCAGAATCTCAACTAAATTAGGGAGATCAAATATAAGTAAGTGGGTTGTGTGGAGCTGCCAAACCCAGCTGTTAAAGACGCGGACGTAGATTGCACGGCGTTAGAGGAAGTAGACGCCCGCATCCGTCCTTCTGTTTATTTTTTGGGATCACATACCGGGGAGCTAACTGATGAGCATTTAAGCATCCAGGCTACGTTAGCTTTGGGTTAGCCGTTTTGGCAAACAAGTGTGTCCGGTAGCAAGTCTCTCTTAGCAGAGGCGGAGCTAGAAGAAAATACCGGGGTGGCACCAGACCCTCCTGAGATGTGATTGGACCCCCCCAGGTGCCACCCCAGATGATTGACATGTCATAATAGCGCACGGTCCATCAGGGAAATATGTTTCCTTTTTTTTAAAACATAACATATTTGAAATTCATACCGTTGTTTTGCAGTTTTACTAATAAAAACAAAAAACAGGTTTTCAGAGGGGAAAAAAATTTATTTTATTTTTGGCTGAAATGGCCCACAGCCAACAATTACTCCACCCAAATGGTCCTTTGTGGTACGAATATAATGCAGACCGAAATCACAATGACGATATTTCTGCGATGATATATCGGCTTTATTTGCGGAGAAAAACGAGAAATCTGACTCCATCTTATCTCACTTTATTTTGGTAAATTGTCCACATCAAACACAGGAAACAAGAAAACAAAAACAACAACGATAAACAAACCCACAATTTACCAAAAAAGGAAAAGGCCGAAGCAAAGCTTATTGTTGTCTACCCTGTTTTTTAAACCTTACAACCTAACAGGATATCTTTATAATACATGTATAAATCTACATAACATTGTAAGATTTTATCATTTTACATTTTAAAGCTCTTTTAAAGTTCACCAAGAAAGGACATAACTTAAAATTATCATTCAATTCATTCCACAGTTTCACACCAACAACTGAAACACATCTAGATTTTATCTGGCTCTTCTCTTTTGAACATTCAAATATAAACAAACCTCGCAAATTATATTTATTCTCTCTTAGCTTAAATCATTTCTGAATACCAGAAGGTCTTTGCTCTCAAAAGACATTTTATATATAAATATATAGAATTAGATTAGATTCATCAAAGAAGAAGACAATGTTGAAACTGTGTGGGCAGTTCAGTGTTCATCCAGGGAATAGCCGGGGGACTGTCTCTGTAGAGCCACCTGAAGGTGAAAGTCTGGACAGTCTGTGCCCAGGATGTGTGGGTTCTGCAGACGCTTGTTGTCGTTCTCCAGATCCCGGATAGATGGAAGGTCAGCCAAGGTCAATGTGAGTCTGAAGGTCAATGTTATTTAAATACACCTAAACAATTATGATTAAGAAATTATGTGAATGATCTCAGTTCCAACAAAAAAAAAAAAAAAAAAAATTCTGTTAACATTCACTTTCCCTCAATTTTATTTTAGCACTGGGACGTTTTGAAGGGACACCAAGTAACTTTACAACCTTCATCAAATGTTTTTATGACTTTTGTGATCATACGTCGACTTACAGCTCGTTGAATGACGCCTCTGTCATGGTCTGAGGGGTCCGTATCGCTTTAAACGGCACCAAGAAAGTTTGAGGAGGGTGGCAGGAACCATGCCTTCCACACCAAACAACTACAAATGTGCTGACTGCTTTACTCATACGTCACTTCCCCTGTTTCTTATTTCCAACATCATCATCTGACATTGTTTCACCACAATTAGATTCATCCCCTCATTGCTATTCATCCTTCACACAGACACTGGAAACAGAAATGAACTTCAATCCAACTGCAGGCGACCCAAAGTTCAGGATTTTAACACGCTATGCGCTGGTGCTCATGGGAAATGTAGTCTTCCTTTTGTTCTAAACTTCGAACTGATCTATGAAAACCCATGTGACTTGGCGAGTCTCGCGCATTTATAAAAACTAACGACATGGGCGTGCTGTGGTGGCGTAGGGGTTAGCGCCACCCACATTTGGAGGCCTTGAGTCCTCGACGCGGCCATCGCGGGTTTGACTACCTGACCCAACAACATTTGCTGCATGTCTTCCTCCCTTCCCTCCCTCCTTCCCCTTTCCTGTCAGTCTCCTGTCATATAAGGAACACTAGAGCCCACAAAAGACCCCCTGGAGGTTGGAAAAAAACTGACGACATGCCAAACAGATAGGGGGCAGTGTAGGCCAAAAAGGGAAACCTAGGTGAGCCAGTCAGAATCCTTCAAACTAGCAGGACTTCCTGTTGGGAACTAAAGACGGTTCCTCCTGTGACGTTGATGTGTTTTGTTGCCGACTGTGACGCCAGAAACCCAGAAACTCACTTTTCTCTTGTAACAAACACAAATACCTTTTCTTTTTCTTTTGGTTGGAGATTTCCTTAATAAATGTTTTCAGTGATGTAAAAACATCCCAGATTTAAGGCCTGAGAACCGTTTTTAAACCGTGGAACCGCTGATCCGACCCGCTTCAGGAGGATTGCTCAGTCCTGGCACAGGCGCGCTGGGCTGGGTCTCGACTTGTTTCCCTGCTGCCATCAAAGGATTTTATTTAACATTCATGTTGCAAACTTACTTAGCAGCACGTATATGCGTGATTTACCGTGTGTGGTTCCAGATCCTCCTCGGCTTCACCTGTTATCCGCACAAATCTGCGATTTAGCCAAAACTCTCCTAATAAATGTTTACCCTCAAATTCCTGTAATTTGCAGATAAAACTGCTGGATCCTCCTTTTCTCTAAAGCTCCATCATGAGGAGGCTTGCTCTCTGGAGGCCGTATCTGTGTTTGAAGGGATTAATCTGGGCTCGGATGATATTGAAGCCTTGACACAGCGTTTGTTTCTCCCAGTTCTCCCTGCAGAGGAACCGGTCCATTCCCTCTGTGGTGTCTACGTTCACTGTCGGCGTTTGTTGTTGAGTAAACAAAACGCGGAGTGTAAAGCGAATCTTTAGTCATGATTACATAACTGCAAACACGTGGAGGGGGGGGTTCTGAGATTTGGGTTAACCATTCTTAAATGTCTTCATTCAGAGCATCCAGCGTTCAAGCACAGGCTTTTGTAGTTCAGGGATGGACAACACGAGGTCCGAGGGCCAGAGGCGGTCCCTGGATCATCTCCATCGGGTCCTCCATGTCCAACAGTAAATCTAAACAGCAGCTTTCAACCAATAAAGCCAGAGACTGGTTAGTAGTTGGGAAGGGAACAGTTTAGAGGTTTAAATATGATGTGTCGAAGGTGGAAGCCAACACTGCTGACTGGCTGAAGCAAATCTGACTAGTGAAAAACTTGTTAGCTGGTGAGCTACTATGGCTCGAACTGCTGATGAACGTGAACTCTTGATCGTTCCACCAAACTGTTTTAGAACTTTAAGCTAATGTCAGTCGCTCCAGAAAAATCGCGATTCTGCATTCACAGAAAAATCCTGCAACATAGAGGAAAGGGCGCAAAATATGCAGGGGTGAGCTTAATTTTTAAGAAGCCACATATTCACAGCATAAATAGCATCTAAGCACAGAAATCACAAGAGTTACGTCTGATTTTACTGATCCCGCAGATCTCTGAAATTTGAAATAATTGATTATTTTCTTACTTTTTACTGACACTAACCCACGGTCCGGCGCGTCGTGTAGTGACGCCATTACCTCTGTGCGCCATCATAACAAACACTTTTTGGTCCCAGCAGCAGATATGCCACGTAAACTAATAAAAGCAAATGTACTGAAGTTTACTATTCTGAAGCGTTAGTTAACATGCTAACACTAGCCTAAAGCATTAAAGTTAGCATGCTAACACTAGCTTAAAGCGTTAAAGTTAGCATGCTAACACTACTCTAAATCGTTAGTTAGCATGGTAACACTAGCTTAAAGCATTAAAGTTAGCATGCTAAAACTAGCCTAAAGCATTAAAGTTAGCATGCTAACAATAGCTTAAAGTGTTAAAGTTAGCATGCTAACACTAGTCTAAAAGGTTAAAGTTAGCATCCTAACACTAGCTTAAAGCGTAATCTAACTAGTAACCAAGTAAAGCAAATGGACTGAAGTTGATCCAGCGTCTTACTACAGGAGCTTTAAGTTAGTAACAACTGGCTTTGTTCTTAGATTCTGGATTTCAGAACTAAGCAATGTTCATATTTAGCTCATACTACGTTATAGATGACCTTAAATGGTCCAAGACTCTAAGTTAGCATAACGGGACTAAATAACTGGCTCAGCTATG
>JAVLVB010000330.1:411653-441572 GCA_032876305.1 Orestias chungarensis
TATATATATATATATATATATATGTATATATATGTATATATTGCTTGTCTAAAAAAAAAAGGCCTTGCAAAGCTGTCGCACAAGTGCTCCTTTTATCGCACAGACAGCTCTTCTGTAGTGTACAGCCCTGCTACACACTGATTGGAGTGGAGATCACGTGACCTGGTGCAGCTTTCTGATTGGTAGCTGACAGAGTCTTACTATGCCTGCATTTGGGAACACGTGAAATTATTTACGAAATTATTGGAGCGCAGAGAAAAAAACGCACCTTCGACGATCCCCAAAATCACGTTTTCTGAGATCACGATTTTCCTTTGAAAACGAGATCGTTCAGCTCCTACTCGGTACCGGCTGAAGGACTAACGATGTGGTGTGCGTTTTCCAACAAACAAAGTCACACCTTCTGCAGGCGAGCCGCCGGGAACAAACGCTGCATTAGCTTCTATTCAGGAAACCAAATGAGCCAGAAAGGGTAAACCTCGGGGAATTAAACATGCGGATTAGCTTTCGACTTTAAGGTATTTTCTGTGTGAGTAAAAGTCGGGTCAGTGGAAGCTCGGATCGGCACGAATGGAAGGATTCCTGCAGCTCTGATGTTTATTTTAACATGTTTTTTCCAGGGTGTGTTTGGACGGCAACTCACTCCAGGATAGCAGTTTCATCCGATACTGTCGGCATCTTCCCGCCTCCTGTCTGTTCACATTTGTGGAATAAGTTAAGAAACAATAAGCTTGACGTTGTGGTCGGTGCAAACGTCAATAAAGCGACGGAAAGGATGATTTAATCAGATGTCAGAATGGAAAGCTGGAGAATCAGCTTATTGTTTCTTAACTTATTCCACAAAGGTATTAATATCTTGTCTTTATCGCTTTAGCTCACCGCCAGAAAACTTTTTTACAAAATTATAGAAGTTATTTTTGTCATTTCCAGCAACCTTATTTAATCTGATAATTTAAAGCAAATAAAATTCAGCTAAACTTTAAAAAATAAATCGTAATTCAATAATTTATTCTAGAGAAATTATATACCTAAAACTAAATGGAAGAAGTTCAAAGTTAGCAAAAGAGCGAAGAAGCAAGATGGTTCAAAGCAAGTTTATTTGTATAGCACATTTTCATGTACAAGACAATTCAAAGTGCTTTACATAGGAAAAAAGATCAGAGAATGACACAATGAAATCAACTTTGAATTTAAAAGAAATAAAATTAAAATAAAATAATAATGTTAATAATATTTTCAGTTGCTATATGCACAGTTAAATAAGGCTGTTTTTAGCCTGGATTTAAACAACGGCAGACTTGAAACCTGTCTCACCTCTTCAGGAAGACTGTTCCAGATTTTAGGAGCATGAAACTGGAATGAAGCCTCCCCTTGTTTGGTCCTGACTCTGGGCATCAGCAGGAGGCCCCTACCTGAGGTTCTCAGAGTCCTGGCTGGTTCATATGGCTCTAACATGTAGGATATGTACTTTGGGGCTAAACCATGAAGAGACTTGTACACAAGCAAGGCTGTTTTAAAGTCTATTCTTTGAGTGACAGGAAGCCAGTGCAGAGACTTGAGCACTGGACTAATGTGGTCATATTCCCTGGTTTTGGTCAGAACTCGAGCAGCAGCATTCTGGATGTTCTGAAGCTGTCTTAAGGCCCGTTTAGAAAGCCCAGTGAGCAGGCGGTTACAGTAGTCTAACCTGCTAGAGATAAAAGCATGGATAGGTCTTTCTAGGTCTGGTTTAGAGACTATTCCTCTGATTCTGGCAATGTTTTTAAGATGGTAAAAGGCTGCTGATGTTACTGATTTAATGTGGCTGTTGAAGTTCAGGTCAGAATCCAGTATTACCCCAAGATTTCTGACCTGATGTTTAGGTTCCAGAGAGAGCGTCAGAATGTAACTGATGACACTTTCTCTTTGTTTCTGTGGGCCACAGACAAAGATTTCTGAGTTTAACTTGAGGAAGTTGTTCTGTATCCACAGACTGATCTGTTCAATACAGTGACACAATAAATTAACAGGCCCATGTTCTCCTGCTGTCAGCGATACGTAGATCTGAGTGTCATCGGCATAGTTGTGGTACAGTAGGACACATCATGGCTGCGTATTAGCTGGTTCAGGGATTTGTAGGATATTTAATAAAACTATGAGACAAAA
Source organism: Orestias chungarensis (assembly GCA_032876305.1). NCBI lineage: Eukaryota > Metazoa > Chordata > Actinopteri > Cyprinodontiformes > Cyprinodontidae > Orestias > Orestias chungarensis. The sequence continues at coordinate 413,799 of JAVLVB010000330.1, forward strand.
ATAAATCTAAAGCTGAAACTGATTTTACCGGATTATTAATGGAGTCAATGTTTGAAGAGTTTACAGCAACACTAAAGACGTTTCAATTTTGGTTAATTTTGGCGCCCCACTGTGGACAAAAGCTGTAGTGTTTTGTGTTTTAGCCTGAAGGAGTACTGCATTTCCCATGAGCACCAGCGCATAGTGTGATAAAATCCTGATCAGTTGGACTGAAGTACATTTCTGTTTCCAGTGTCTGTGTGAAGGACGAACAGCGATGAGGTTCCTGCCACCCTCCTCAAAGTTGCTTAGTGTCAGTTAAAGCGATTCAGACCCCGGGGGCCATGATAGAGGCGTCATTCAACGAGCTGTAGGTCGACGTATGATCACAAAAGTTATGAAGATATTTGATGAAGGTCAAAAAGTTACTTAAAGTTGCTTCAAAAAACTAGGTGGGAAACACGGCTATTGATAGTACAGCAGTGTTAATATAAAGTTTCGATATCGGCCTAAAGTTTCATAATGGTGCATCATATTTAAACTTTGGATTGTCTCAGCGTTGGACGTTGGAGACCTCCTGTAAACTTCACAGCGCTCTGACCCTCCTTTTGTTCCTGTCAGTCTTTTGTCCTAGACTCTTGTCTTCCTCCGGCTTTTTTTTAGGACAGGCTGCTCGTTTGGGCTTCAGTGACCAGCAAACGCGCAGCAACGGTTACCGACTAAGAAAGGCTATGAACTAACTCCCTGTGCAGAGAACGATTCCCCACCAGCATGTTTGCTCATTAATGTGTCCCTGTTGGTGGTTTGCTGTTAATTTGAAGCTCCCTGCAGGTTTTCTATCTGCAGAAAAACTCCATTGTTGTCCAAAAGCTAATAAAGAAACACAAAGGCAGAATGTTGCATGTGAAGACGGACTTTAACAGAGCGCGATGAACGATTCCTGCAACTTTCTGCCCAATTTAATAAACAGATACATCATGTCAAAGCCTCTAAAACCAGAAGTTTTTACTTTGAGTATTGATTGAATGCTACTGATTCCTCCTATTCTGCAGAATCTGTAAAGTTTCAGTTCATTGTTTTTGTTGTATGGAGCAGAAGCTTTAAAATTGCATCCATTTGTTCCTGCAGCTGTTCAGTTAAGCTCACTGTGGAGATGGATCCCAGAACGGAGCTGGAACAGTCAGGAACTTTATCAGAGGAGATCTGGAGCAATATTTATGTAAAGTAGAAGCATTATGTAACACAAAGCTTTATTTAGTTTGATTGAACATGACAAGGAAACCAAAGCAGAGTGAATTTGGCTGTTTTTGTTAATTTCACATTTTCAGTTCTGATTGCTGAAAAAAAACAAAACACCTTAAAATGTGGAAACTTATTAAGGCGACGTTCGGACGTTCTGACTTTTTTTTCCAAATGGCTCCAAATTTTGATTATAGAAATGATCCTGTAACAACTAATGTACATATTTGTTTGCCAAACTTTTCACTGGGATGTTTTCACCCCGATATTCCAGGTCAGTGGTTACGCTGGGAAGCAAACCATCAACCGGCAAACAGAATACATCTCCTAAATTAGTGTCTTCTATTTAAAAGAATTTTAAACCAAATGTAATAAAGTTTAACAGATTAAGCTGAAGGTTGTTTTATTGAAATTAGATTGAATATAAATAATTAAAATGGATGAAATCTTATTGAATTTTGACTTTTATAATGTTTCACCTTAATAAAGGATGTTAATTTGTTGGACAATTTTAATGTTTTCCTTTAATAAAATGCTTTTAATCATTTATCCATCTACACGTTATAAGATTAAAACTATAAGGGAAAAAAATAAGTTTATTTGATACATTTTTAATTAAATATCTTTTACATTTATATGTTAAAACATTATTAGGCAAACACAAAGGTTGGACAATGAAACTGAAACACCTGTCAGTGTCACCTGTTAGTGTCGGAGGTTTCATAGGTAAATTGAACCGGCCTGGTGGCCAATCTTCATTAATTGCACCCGTAAGAGCAGAGTGTGAAGGTCCAATTAGCACGGTAAGAGCTCAGTTTTGCTCCAAATATTGCAAAGCACTCAACATTATGGGTGACATACCAGTGTTCAAAAGAGGACAAATTGTTGGTGCACGTTTTCCTGGCACATCTGTGACCAAGATAGCAAGTCTTTTACCCCTTTTCCACCAAGAGATGGTTCCATGGTGGTGCTAGAGTCGGTTTGCTGCGGGTTCCAAGTGAGAACCGAGAAAGAACCGTTTGTCCACACTCTGCTGCTGGCCGGAAAGCTACATCATTACGTTGCTCAAAGCGTATGCATACGTCACCATTATCCAGTAGATGTAGCGCCAAATCCAACCGCCACAAGACCACATCAACACTTTTTAAGCTTGTTAATAATTTGCTCAACACTGCGCTCAGACCCTCCCGCAGACATCTGGATGTATTGGAACACCGGTTTGGTCCTTGAAGCCCCCTCAAGTTTTTTTTTGCACTTAGGTGGAGGACCACACTGCTAGCAGTAAGTTTGTCTCCTCCACTGACTTCTGCTGCTTTGACTTCAGGTCCATTTTGTTTATTTTGTCGCACAAGCAACTCCAGTGTTATTTAAAAATGGCCGCTCTTTTCCTGTTTACTGGCTATTAGTTGTTACTTAGTAGCCCCGCCCACAGTTGCTGACATCATCACGTTAAACTAGTTCTTTCCTCTGACCCCACTGGGGCCAGCTAAGCACCAGTGGAAACACAAAGAGCCGTTGCTAACTCTGGCTCTAGCACCGAATCAGCACTGGAACCAGTTTGGTGGAAAAAGGCATTTGTGACGTACCAAGAGCTGCGGTATCACCATACCACCAAGAAGGACCAACCACATCCAAGAGGATTAACTTTGGACGCAAGAGGAAGCTGTCTGAAAGCGATGTTCGGCTGCTAACCCGGATTGTATCCCAAAAAATATAAAACCACAAATTTAATTTGCACATGAACTCTCCTGTTTACAGCAAAACTGTCCATCTGGAGCTCCACAGGGTCAATAAACACGACCGAGCTGCTATAGCCAAACCTCCAGTCACTCATGCCAATGCCAAACGTCCGTTTCATTGGCGCTAGGAGTGCAGATCTTGGGCTCTCTGATGAGTCCACCTTTACATCCAGGAGAGTTACGGTGTGGAGAAGCCCCAAGGAAGCGTACCACCCAGACTGTTGCATGCCCAGAGTGAAGCATGGGGGTGGATCAGTGATGGTCTGGGCTGCCATATCATGGAATTCCCTTGGCCCAATACGCGTCACTTCCAAGGACTACCGAAACATTCTGGAGGACCATGTGCATCCAATGGTTCAAACATTGTATCGAGAAGGCGGTGTATCAGGATGACTATGCACCAACACACACAGCAAGACTGATGAGAGATTGGTTTGATAGCCATGAAAGTGAAGTTGAACATCTCCCATGGCTGCACAGTTACCAGATCTAAATATTACTGAGACACTCAGGAAACGTTTTCCTCCACCAGCATCACGTCATGACCTGGTAACTATCCTGCAAGAAGAACGGCCTAAAATCCCTCTGACAGCAGAGCAGTACTTGTTTATGTCATTCCCAAGATTAACTGACGCTGTATTGGCCGCAAAAGGAGGCCCTACACCATACTAGTAAATGATTGTGGTCTAAAACCAGGTGTTTGTTTCATTGTCAAACCCCAGTATGTTTGTACTTTGACATATTTTTTGATGATATCACAGGCTGTAAAGGCTATAGATGTCAAAGACGAACGTGTTTTTTTAATTGTTTATTTTGACATTTTAGAAAGAGGTGAAAATGAAACTGGATTATTTGATGTTGAGTTAGAGGTAAACACAGACGAAGCATTTATTACCAGTTAAACCAGCTGGATGACAAACACCCGTATGGGTGAGGCTGGGGAATCCTGCCTCCTGTTTCTAAATCTGTAATTAGTCGCACGGGAGCAACTTTAGGTTTTGTTTCTATTTCTGGCCACACTTAGAGAACAGCACTAAAACGTATGTATTTATCGGTAACATGGTTGTTTAAAGCAGAGGAAGATTTTACGTTTCCTGTTAAATGGCATGTCTCACGGTGGAGTGGGTCTTCTTCATCACCTCTGAATTTTTCTCTTGACTTTTTAGTTTCTATGGTTGAAGCGTTTCTTGTTTGAATAATCGGTTCCTCCGGTTCGGGACGCTTTGCAGCTGGATGGATGAATTTGTTTATGCTGTTAGCGCGTCATGATGGTGGTGAAAGAATCGTACCGCAGTATTCTTCAGTCAGAGTCTGACTGCTGCAGGAAATCCAGGAGAACTTTGTTAAGATTCTTGGATCATACTGGCCGCACAAGAACAGGCCCAGATCTACCACATCAGATAAGACCAAGGGTGTAGGCTGTTTAAGGAAGCCCCTGAGACAGTCCAGCACATAACAGCAGGGTGCAAGATTCTGGCAGGGAACGCATACATGGAACGGCATAACCATGGGGCAGGCCTAGTGTACAGAAACTTCTGTGCAGAATATGGCCTGGAATTCCCAAGATCAAAGTGGAACATACCCCCAAAGGTGGTGGGGAATGACTGAGCTAATATCCTGTGTGTCTTTCCAGATCCACACAGACAAAAGGGTTGTGGAGAACCAGCCGGACATAGTGGTGGTGGATAAACAGCAGAGGACAGCCGTTGTGGTGGATGTAGCAATACCAAGCGATCGGACAACATCAGGACAAAGGAGCATGAGAAACTAGAGAAATACCAGAGCCTCACAGAGGAACTAGAAGAGGCCTGGAGCTTGAAGATCACAGTGATACCTGTGGTAATCGGGGCCCTCGGGGAAGCCCCAAGCGGAGCAGTTGCAAAAACAGATCCCAGGAACAACATCAGACATGTCAGTCCAGAAATGGGCAGTTCTGGGTACAGCCAAGGTACTGGGCAGAGCCCTCAAGCTTACAGGCCTCTGGTAGAGGACCCGTGTTTGAGGATGAGTGACCACCCGTGGAGGCTGAGAAGGGAATTATATTTCCACTTTTAGAGGCCGCAATTCGTTCCTTTTCCACTTGTGACTGTTTCATTGATCTGTTGTCTCCGTCCTTTCCTCTGCCTTGCCTACCTGTATATCTCTCATCTTTGCCGTTTCTCTCTCCTCCTCCATCCCAACTATCACTTCCTCCATTCCTCTGTCTAGTCCTGCAGCATCTTTAGCTGCATCCACATTTCTTTCAGTTTTTTTCTCTTTTGCTACACAACCTCTTTCAAAAACCCTCATCCTTCCTGATTTTGTTGGAAAGTAAACCGTGGGCTCGTTGGTATTGTGCAGTATAGCCAAAACTCGCATGCAATTCATTTGTTGGTTTCCATGGAAGCTGCGCCAGTAAACCAGAACATGCTCAACAACATTTTAGGCTGTCATGTCTGGTTTGGTATTAGTTTGGGGTCCGTTTGACACATCATTTCGGTCCAGATCCGGACGGACGCCATCCCAACATGCCGCTAACCTAGCCTTCATTGAGATTCTTTAGCTGTGTGAGGGTGCTGCACCTTTAAGAGTTTTGTTATATATTTATTCGCTGCTATCTCTCTGTAAATAAATGCTTGATTCGTATATGGCATCAATGGAAACAACCTGATTACCAAGGAACAAGCCGGTCAGTGTTTACACTTGACAAGAACCAAATTTATTTTGGACTCTTTATCGAGAGGAGCCGTGTTTTGGTGCAGAAAGTGACAACGATAACGGACCATGTGCTTATTTCGTCCTGAAGTTTACTACAGCCATCAAACCCAGCTTTGTGTACATCTTCCTTTTATTCCAGGTCCAAACAGAAACTACTCGAGTGATAAGCGTTTCTGGATTGTTTAGATGTGCGGTCATGTCAAAGAGTCACATAAACCGAAGCTCAAAGGTCAGAGAGTGCAGATGAAGCCAAGTGTGAGGGTCCAGGTGTTGCAGCTGGATGAGGTTCTCCATATTCCTGGTTGAAATAACAATCAGACCAGACAGATGACCACAGGCTGGGTTTAATTAGATCCCTGTTAGATTGCTGACTTTGTACCGCTTTAACAAAGGGGCCATGAAGGCCTGAATGGCCACGTTGATAGCCCTCATAAAGATGGGCGGGGTCGGCAGACCGCTGTGAGGTCAAACCAGGGTTCAGACACTTCAGCTCCCAGCAGCTGAGGACTGAGATCTAATGCATGGGTGAATGTGGTCAGACGAGACGAATGTGGAGCCGTTTTGACACTGACACAAGAGGTTTAAGAGTCAAGATGAGGCTTTTAAGCATGGTGGTGGCAGCATCATGCTATGTTTGCACAGGCTATAACTCCAAAATAGACGCATACCAAGGTATCACACGGGTGTATTTACATAAATGAAAACAAAAACATTATTAAACACAATCAAAAGGGCTTTAATCATGCCAAATGGAATATAAACAAGTAAATAAAGTATTAAAATAATAAAATATTTTATTTATCTAAAGCTGTTACCAACTCCTGCCACTCGACCTGTCAATCAGCCGCACTTTACAGCGAACGACTGTGACGGTGTGAGGAGAGGAGCTACTGCGCATGAACTTTAAACGAGAGTCAGCGGGCAAAGAAACAAAACTTTACTCGTCATTAAAGATTAAATATTTATGTTGCACATCTAAAAAATATAACAACATTCTTCCAAGTATGTGTTATGGACGTTGGAGCAACGGGAGCCGACCGTGTCGTCACAAGATCAGAGGACTATGCAGGAAGCTGAGAAGAAAAAAAGAAAGCTAAACGCGACACCGCTTGCTTCGGACGTCATTTACCTCCGGATTTACCACGTCTGGCTTCTTCTGCTGCACAATTACGACCCACATCTCACGTCAATGATGCAAAAGTCGGATGGGAGGTGTTCTGACATAAGACCCCTTTAAAAACGATAAACAGTAATAATATAATTCACATTTATTTACGGGGTTAAAAGAAGGGAAGCTTGGCCGTGAAAGAGTCTGATGTGTGACTGTTGCTTAGGTAACGTGTTTCACTTCACAACCGAGTTTAGTTATTGAGCCACTTACAACTTTAATAGCTCTAATTCTTAAGTAAGATGTGTTTCAAATATATTAGTGGGGATTTGGTTTAGTGGAATTAAATATAATTACCCCAAAAAAACAAAAAGAAAAATGCTTAAGTCTTCTTTTTTATTACAATTAAAACTTAATTTAGTTTTTAATTAATGTTATCAAGACTCTAAATACTTAATCATATTAATAAAAGCTAAATGAATGCATGTTAATAATTAGCAATAAATACTTAATAAAACTGAATCAATTGTAAATGTCTTTAGAAATGCTGAATAAATGGTTGGTAGATGTTTGGATAATCAATCAATCAAAATTACTTAAATAGTTTTTCAAAGTACTTGATTACCAAATGCATTCGTAATAAATATTAATAAATCATTGAATAATTGTTCATGTACGTTTTAATACATGCTGAATGAGCACTTAATAATTCCAAAAATGGTGAATAGCTAATCACTGTTTGACGCATTCTTGGTGTATAATCCTCAATATATATTATATGAATATATAATTTTGAGGTGCATCGCTGCTCCAACAGAGCCGAATCCCATGTGTCGTTTTGCAAAAACCGGTTAAAGCCGATTATTCGAGCATCTGGTTTGTTTTAAATCAGATGAAGGTAAATCCTGACTCCTGGTGAAGAACGCTGCTGTGAGTTCATCCAACATTATTTATGAGATGCTCTTAAAACTGGTGCAGCATAATGGATTCAGCTAAAATAATCCAGGGCCAAAATGTGTAAAAACAAAAACAAACAAACGTAGTTGAGGCTTGAGAGTCCGTAAAGTCGTAAACAAACAAAGAAACTAGAGAATATATTCTGTGTTTGTGTGTTATGTAATTATCCTTCCCGACTTCTCTGGCCTACTGGATGATCACTATAGGCTGAAGTTCACTCCTGGCTGCGATAATCTCTCCGTGTTTGGGTTGGTTTTCCTTCCTCGGCCGCTCACTGTTGACAGAGCTGCAGATTTGTTTGGGAACTAGCTTCGCGATTTCGCCCTGCAGGTGCACGCAATCTTGTTTGGTTTCACACAGATAGCGGCGGCGAAGCGCGGAGGAAGAGGGCGTGTTGGGCAGAGCGACACCAGCGGTGGGAGGTGATGCAGCGCCGCGGTGGCGTAATTACAGGACGCTGCCCGTTTTTTTTTTTAGCAACTCTCAGTCTGAGGTAGACGCTCGTGTAAACGCAGACAAACAAAGCGGATGAAGCTCCTACTTTTAAGGCTCCCTGCTGCTCTCTGTCGCCGTTCAGGAAATACTACCCGGTTAATTTAAACCGTTAAATTGGATAAAAATGATGGATGTTTACAGGCTTTCTGGCAAAATCACCAAAGCGTGACAATGCGGTCCAGTCCACAGAGCTGGGATAGTGAACTCTCACTCTGACCCAGATTGTCTGTTTCTGTTGGCTTGGCCCAGATTAGGACTGTGGGCAATTTAGGGCAAAACTAAAATCCAGATTTATTCTTCTCCCTGAAAACTCAATTTTCGATTACTTTTTTTTGGTAAAACTACAAAACAAAATGGAATAAATGTAAAATATTTTATCTTTATTTATTCATTTATAAGAAAATAGCAAACCCATTTCCCTGTTGGGGATAAGTGTTTTAATAAGTGGCCTGGTAGCTGGTACCTCCAGCCCATTTCAGCAGAAACCTCGCCGCATCGCTAATCCTTTTCCTTTTTTCGTTTGCCTCGCTATGCGGGACACCGCCAGAAAAAAGGAGGCCGCTAATGCAGTGGCGCCCACACTTTTCCATCTTTGGAGCCACTTAATAGACGACCCATCACAACAAACATTTAAATCATCAGTATTGTATAGTTTGGAGGGTCCACTGCCACCCCCAGCCCCCCTTCTAGCTCCGCCTCTGCTAAGAGAGATCCGCTACACGACACCCTCGTTTGCAAAAAGCGGCTGACGCAAAGCTAAAGTAGCATGCGTGCTAAAATGCTCATCAGTTAGCTGACTGGTATCTGAACCAAGAAAACAAACAGAAGGACGGATGCGGGGCATCTACTTCCTTGATTGTCGTGCAATCTACGTGTAACAGATGACACCTTCAGGCCGACTTTGCAGCGCGGTTTTGAATCGAAACTGTCTATGGAAACACTTTGGAAGCGTAGGAGAGGAAAATCGATTTTTTAGATTTAATCCTCTTTTAACATCCGTCTTGAAAAAAAAATCTGATTTTGATTTCAAATCGATCAAACGCACAGGCCTCGTCCAGATCTGGACTTTGACTGGACCGTTGCGCCATCTTGACTCGTTGCTGGGTTTTTATTAGAATGGAAAAAATGTTAATGTTAAGTACTTTGTTGTAAATTGGCGCCATACAAGTAAACTCAACTGAACGGACCTGAATTAAGCCGTTATTGGTCCATGGTCCTCCTCACACGGCAGGACTTTATGCTTGAAACGATTCTTTGCTTATTGGTCGATGATTCTCCAGATTAACGTCATCGGACGTCTGTGTGAACGGTTTATGAAGTCGTGTCTCATGTAAAAGTCGGATAAATCTCAACATGATCGTTGAGATTGCACAAACAAAACTGTAGGATGGTTGTCGGATTTAGTTCCACTTATAAAATCGATGTTCAGATTTAGGTTTTTGAAGGTGAAAAGATCAAATTAAGTAAAAAAGTTAGAATGTGCGGCGCGTTTGAACCGTTTAGCTGCTGGGAGGACTGGTCTGCTCAGATTCCTAAGAGCCCAGCAGGCCCAGATCACCTGCCTCCACCGCCGTGCTTCAGTTGCTGTTAAGAATCTGCTCTGAATTTGGCTGGTGACCAAATTTAGAAATAATTTTCAGGTTGAAAGTTTGGACCATAATTATCTTTGATTCTGTCACCAGAAGGAGTTTTTCACTTTCCTTTTTTCTAAATTACTTAAGTACCATTTTTATAATGTGTAACCATAGAAACAATGTTTCTTTTTTCTTAAAGTGACTAACTTGCATCTCAGAAGTTATTTTTACGTAATCTAATTGAAATTTAGTGAAGTTTGAGAAGGTAATCTCTTAAATTGATCATTTAAACATGTCCTGATTGATCCTGATCTAAATCTTCGACTGCCGACTTCAGGAATGTGTGAAGTTTTTATAATTATCTTCTAAATAAAGACTTCTGAAAAATACTGGAGATTATATTAGCTGCAAAATTTAGATTAATGCATCGTTAATTTCCGTCTGCAGTTTGAACCTGAATCAGCAAAGTCTTTGCTGATGGTCCAGGTTAAAGTTTAGAGGGAGAGAAAAAAAAAGCTAAATTATGACTATAATCATCCAACACTAACATTTAAAACCATGTTTTAAAAACGTTGGTTCAAATCCAGGCTAAACAACACGAGATAGTCGGGTTTTATCTCGGAGATAAAACTTCAAAACAAGGATGAGATGACATCGCCTCCACATTTACATGTAAATAAGCGTTTACAGCAGCGATAGGGAGATGTTATTGTTTTGGATCCGACTCTCTGCCCCACGTTTCTGCCCAGGAACCACGAGCTGCCGTCGTTTCCGCATAATCTGGCGCGCCGAAGCGCGGCGGGAAAAATGTCAGGAATGTGCGACAAACAGAAAAAGATGAGTTTTCATAAGCAGATCGATTGAGGGATAAAAAATGAGCTAATGTTCCCGTTCAGGAGAGATTCTCAGAGCAAGACTGATGGTACAAGTGGGAGGACGGACCTTTGCACCCACAGTTAGAAGTGACGGTTTCTTAGAGCAGGTCTGAGTTAAGAAGCGTTTCTCCGCTCATCAACGGTTCCCATCCATATCCCACCAGTGAGCACACGTCAGGAATCGGTCCGGATCATGTGTTCAGAGTCCCATATTTTTCGTGCTCCTTTATTTCTCCACTCAGGTGGATAAAATAGATCCAAAGCTGCTGAGAAGGTGGATACTCCTGACGTCTGCGCCCTCAAATCTGAGGTGACCCAATAGAGGTACTTATTAGAGTTAGCATGCGAACACTAGCTTAAAGCGTTAGAGTTAGCATGCTAACACTAGCTTAAAGCGTTAGGGTTAGCATGCTAACACTAGCTTACAGCGTTAGAGTTAGCATGCTAACACTAGCTTAAAGCGTTAGGGTTAGCATGCTAACAATAGCTTAAAGCATTAGAGTTAGCATGCTAACACTAGCTTAAAGCGTTAGAGTTAGCATGCTAACACTAGCTTAAAGCGTTAGAGTTAGCATGCTAACACTAGCTTACAGCGTTAGAGTTAGCATGCTAACACTAGCATAAAGCGTTAGGGTTAGCATGCTAACAATAGCTTAAAGCGTCAGAGTTAGCATGCTAACACTAGCATAAAGCGTTAGAGTTAGCATGCTAACACTAGCTTACAGCGTTAGAGTTAGCATGCTAACACTAGCTTACAGCGTTAGAGTTAGCATGCTAACACTAGCTTACAGCGTAGTGTAACTAGTAAGCAAGTAAAGCAAATGGACTGAAGTTGATCCAGCGTCTCACTACAGGAGCTTTAAGTTAAGTTTAAGCTTTGTTCTTAGACAGATTCTGGATTGCAGAACTAAACAATGTTCATATTTAGCTCATACTACGTTATAGATGACCTTAAATGGTACAAGACTCTACTCGTGACGTCTGCGCCCTCAAATCTGAGGTGACCCTATGACATTCGTTACCAGGCTCTTATTATCTTATGGTCACGTAAATGTGTTTCTCAGTGAACGCTCCAGAGCGCCACCATGACAGGAAGAACTATCTCCGAGAAGACTCAGTCATCAACCCACAGTCAAACTGGTTTAGATTGGACCTCATTTGTTCTGGTGATCATTCATAATAGGAGAATAAATACGACCATCAGACGTCTGTGTGAACATTTCACGACCACAGAAGAAGAAGAACGTAGACGTCAACCAGTGGCGCCGTGTCTGCGTCAGCAACAACGGACGCCGCCGTCTGTGGACGGACGCTAAAGTCGTCGAGTGACGGGAGCCGACCGTATCGTCACAAGATCAGAACAAGACGAACGAAGAAGCTGAGAAAAAAAAAGAAACTTTGCACCGCTTGCTTCGGACGTCGTTCACGTCCAGATTTATGTCTGGCGATTACGACGCACGTCTCACATTAATGTGAGAAAAATGCGACATTAGACTGCAGACGGTTCATGAAGAGGAATAAATCAAATGAATGATTCAGCATTAAGACGTTGAGTCTGCCAAAAACATGGCAACGACTGGTTTAAGTTTATATATATATATATATATATATATATATATATATATATATATATTGTTTGTCTATGTGCGTTTTTGTTTTTAGACCATCTGAGTCGTACTCACAGATCCCGTTTTGGGTCTTTGTTTAGCAGCTTTCAGCACCACTTGCTAGCTTGTTTTGACGGAAGCTGCAGTTTCTGAGCGCTACGCCTCTCCCTGTTTAAGGAACTCTTCCCACAGAGGACCAGGCTCACATCAGTTTCAAGCTTTCTGCCTCAGCAGGCCGCGGCTTTAATTCTGGACAAGAACACGTTCAGTGAGAACGAAGAAAACACCTCGAAAGAGATTTACTGTGAAACTAGAGGAGTGGACAATCTGAAGAAACGGATGAACAATCAACTGTTTATACTATTATTGGTGTTTATTTTATTTTCTAAACATTTAAATAAAGCCTTTTTCATATGGAACACTTACTGTAAAATAATTCAAAAGAGAACCGAGACTAAAAGTAAAATATTCATGTTTACGCTTATCAGGTTTGAACTCTCAATCAACGGCGACGAAACGTCAGACTTGGCCTGGATGAGAAGATGTTTCTTTCAGATTTGACTCTTTCTCAGGAGAAAATCTCTGGTGAAAGTAAAACTGCTGCTGCTTCACTTTGAGCTCACAGGGTTTTGCCAACTTATGATTCATGTGATCTTAATGTCAGAAACAAACACAAAAACCGGCTTTGGAGTTAATCTGTGGTGAAATGGGGGATTTTCAGCGGGTGTTGAGTGGAAGAACGAAAGTCGAACAAGCGATGGGAGCAAACAAGGCGACACAGGAGAGCAAAAACAAACGCTGACGGTGAAACGAGGAGGAGGCCGATCCTCCAGGTACGTTTACATCAACCGAGAAACGAAGGGGTTGAAACCCTGAAACCGCTGAAATCCGTTTAATCCGCTGCTCAATAACTCCTGGTGGAGTGGAAAACCGTCCAGTTTGACTAACAGAACACGCCTCAGACCGATGAGACGAGTGGAAAATGGGAGTCATTCCAGTTTGATCTGATCCCACTGTGTTACGTACAGAACCACCTAAAACTGCTGGTCACCAGCCTGGTCACACACTACTGTGGGACGACTCACATCACCGGTAATCTTAACACTTCTGCAGTCAGGTTTAACGAGGACAAACCTGCGTTTGGTTTCTCAGGCACAAAAATAGTTATCCACATTTTCATACATAACAAAACATTCTGATGGTATCAAAAATCTTTACATCTTTACAGCGACACTAAAGAAGTTTCAGTTTTGGTAGATTTTGTCTCCCACTGTGGACAAAAACACTAGTGTTTTGTGTTTTAGCCTGAAGGAAGACTGCATTTCCCATGAGCACCGGCTCATAGTGTGGTAAAACCCTGATAAGTTGGATTGAAGCACATTTCTCTTTCCAGTGTCTGTGTGAAGGATGAATAGTGATGAGGTGATGAATCTAATTGTGTTTAAACAATATGATGATGTTGGAGATAAGAAACGGGGGAAGTGAAGTATGCAGTAAAGCAGTCAGCACATTTGTAGTTGTTTCGTGTGGAAGGCAGGGTTCCTGCCACCCTGCTCAAAGTTGTTTAGTGTCGGTTAAAGCGAAACGGACCCACTGGGGCCATGACAGAGCTGGAAGTCACAAAAGTTCTGAAAGTATTTTATTGAGGTTGAAAAGTTACTTGGTGTTGATTTAAATGAATAAATACTACAAATACTACTTTCACTAAAGTGAATCCCACCTTCTCAAGTCCAACCATATTAACCCTAAAAGTCTATGAAACAAATCATTTACTAAAGACCAATTTAATAGTTTTAAATGTTTTACATTTAACTGCTTTCCTGTCATTAAAAAAAAAACATTTTTTCCACATTTTAAACACAAACTCAACTTAACAAACAAAATTAAACAAAACCCTCTTAAAAACTGAAACTGCTGAAAGATTCTGGACTATTTTGTATTTATAGCAGCTTCTGTTCAGGTTTATTTGTTACCTTGGTCCCAAATATCCCTGTGATGCGCATGAATGCCAGTGTTTTTGTGTTTAGCTCTCTTGTTTCTGCAGGCGGAGGAACATCGCATCAGAAAGTGACCAATATTTACCAGCATGTCAACCCCGCCCCTATGCTGCAGTTAAACATCCGTGATCCCGACTTCCAGAGTGACAATGTCACATATTTGTGTTTCCATACAGTTGCCCGGTGAAATTTGAGGAAACCTCTGAAAAATGACAACAGAAAATAAACAAACTGGTCTAAGTTTCCACCACTGAATCAACCAGGCTACACAAAATGTCCTTTCCTCAGACGTTAAGTACGGATTTCCTGTTTTTTCTGTTTTGTGGCATTTAAAAACAAAAAAAGTGGCAAGATATTTGGATGGAATCATTAATTAATAATAGAAGTTCCCAACATTAAAACTTATTCTTCAAATATGTCCGTCAGCGTCTTTTTTGTGGAAAGCCCCAAAAAAAAAAAAAAAACGCTCTAATTAAGCGTAAAACCTGCTTCAGCCAAACTGAGGACATTATTTATCTATATTTATCTATATTGTTAGCTTCGCTCATTGGTGCACAGAATATCTGCTAAACTTAACGAATATCGGCTAAACGTTCCTTAAAAAGAGGCGCCAGGTTTCCTCCAATCGACTGAAGGAGGTTTTTTTCCTCCATCTGCTGAACTCTCGTGGAAGGATTTGGGAGCTTTAGGTTGGATGTTGTTGGAGACGAAGCTCGAGATTTAAGGTAAATAAATCTAAAGAGTTCACTTGTAAAATGTTTTCTTGCGTCATCGTGTTTATGATCTCAGCGCCATATTTAAGTTAAATGTCTTTGAATCACGTGTCACGTCTAAAGTCTTCAGCTGCCCCTTTAACATCTCTTCAGGGGCCAAACTAAGAAAATCAGAGCTAATATCTCATAATCGGACTGTTTGAAGTTTTCCCTGCTGCAGGGTTTCTCCCGTCATTCATCGTAATTCTGCAGCTGATGCTTTTTTTCTCTTTCTTCTTCTCTGCTTATAATAAAATACTTTCATCGTCGCTGCAGGTGAGTTAATTTTAGTTTCTGGAGATAATTTCCCTGCATTCTGAACATTCCCGTCCTGAAGCGCAGCATTTCTGGAATAACTCTGGTTCTGTAAGGGGGGGGCAGGTGTTGACAGACACCTGCACAGAAAACCTTAATCAGACCTCAGGCAAGACCTGATGACAAATCCCCTCATCTGTAACAAAGAATAAAGACGATGGCTCTGCAGGCCTTTTGTTTGAGCTGAGCCTGACTCTCTGTGGGGGCCACTGCGTTCATCGGCCCCTTGGCGGTGATTAATCCCGTCCGATGGGCCAACGCCGGGTTTCGTGAGACGCTCGGGCTCACCTGGGAGTGCTGGTTTGGAAAAAAACAGGGCGTGCGTTGGACGTCAGCGCGGTCCAAGGCCGGCGGACCCGCCCTGACGTTCCCCTCATGGCTCCCATTGTGTTTTTTCCCCTGAGCTGAGGAATTCGTGGCGGCCTGAGGAGATTCCTCGCCGTGTAATGAGCTATTATGTTAGCGCCGGCTTCGTTCCATAGACTTAACGACTTCTGCCAGCAGCTCCCGTCTCTGGGGAGTCAAAGGCTCTGAGCTGCAGGACCGACCGAGAACCGTGTTGGGTCCAGCGCTGGCATCCGTACGGCTGCAGAGGAGGCAGTGATGAGGGACGTCATTCTAAAGCTGAGACTCACTCAGAAAGGCCAGATTTTTTTCCGTCTGCTCACCTTAAACCTCATAAGTTTGTGAAATAAAAAATCAGAAACTAACGCTGCATTTCGCCTTGTTGGACCTTTTCTATGTTTGCTTGGATCCTCCTTCCTTTTTAGCTTTTTTAACTTAATTTAACCAATTACGTGTTGAAAACATATTTCTTATAAAAAAGGGCAAAATAAAGAAAGATCTGTGAATTGAGATTTATTAGAGGACTTAATCACTGACTCACCTGATTTACGGCAGAAGACATTTGTCAGTGCATAACAGTTATTAGGTTATTTTGTTCACATGTGAATGAATTCATTCACTCAGACTATCAGTGAATGTGCAGCAGATGATTCCTCTTGTATTAGAGCTTTAAATGATGACTGGATGTTGAAGGAGTTTTAGCCATTTAAACGGATCCATCCAGAGACACACGCCTAGTAGTCAACTCATTGTCAAATGAGTTGACTACTAGGCAAATGTCCAGGAAAACCATTTTTTTGCTCCATTTTTATCAAATTTTAAGTAAAAGTTGACAAGACTTGATTCAATAGTTGTTGTTTTTTTTTAGCATTTTCCAGTCCGTGCCTTCAACACTCTTAGAATAATATATGAAATATTTCCAGAGAAGACAAAACATTTTTTTTCTGAGTTTCTTATTTTCTTCCTATTGATTACAGATAAAACATGTTTGACTGGAAAAATTGAAAATATTAATTATTTCTCTCATACTTGGTAAAGCAACAACAGCAAGGAACTTTTCATCACCTCATCACTATTCATCCTTCACACAGACACTGGAAACAGAAATGAACTTCAATCCAGAGATTGGGATTTGACCACGCTATGCGTGAAAAAAGTGGGCTGGCACAATTAACCGAAGCTGAAACTTCTTTGGTGTTGCTTTAAAGGTTCTTTAAACAAGATTGCAGAGAAAATGTTGCACAGAACTGAGTTTTTAGGCAATAGAATGACTCTTTTGCCCGTTCCCCTCCCCTACCTGTTGCTGTTGCTGTTCGCCCCCTGTCTGCTGGCTACTAGATTTGATTTTCTAGTCCACTCATCAGTACAAATGAAAGGTGAAGTGGTTCTATAGTGTCTACACAACTTTTAAGAGGCTTCTTCATGTTTTCTTACTCCACACTGGATAAACTTGAATGATTAATGGATTTAAGTTTAGCAGGTCATGCGGGAGGGTGTGGCCTAACGAGGTCAACGCCTCAGATAAAGGTGTCCATAATTATTAGACAAACTTCTTTTCTTTAAATACAAAAATTGGCCCAAGAAAAAAGATTTAACAGGCTCTGAAAAGTCATAATTGATCAAAAGCCTTTAAGAGAGACGAAGAAATGGAAACTAAAGAGAATTAGTCGGGTTTCTTGTGTCATCGAATATCTTGTTGCACACGGCAAAAGTATTTTTGTCAACTGTTTAGTGCAAACACCTTAGTACGAGAAAAAAGTAAGACAGAGATGTGTAGAAGCTTGATTTATTTTGATTGATATTCTTGAATGTTGTTAAAATAGAACAGATGAAACTATATAAACCAACTGACAGCAAACCTGCCAGTGGCAGAAAAATGTTTCATCAACGTTGAATCGAGGCTCAATTGTTGCTGATGAAGTATTGCTCTCCTCCGCGTGATGGATGCTCGAACCTGATAGTGAAAGTGTGAAACCATGTACTACTTTCTGATTAAACCGGCTCATAAATGTCTAAAGACCTGTCGGCTCTGGGAACATTGAAACATAGAAATAATTGAGTAGTTTCTTACTTTTACTGATACTAACCCCCTGGCCAAAAGTGAACGATCCGGCGCATTGCGAACCAAAACGTGTTTGTTATAATGGTACAAAGGTGATGATGTCACTACGTCAGCGTGTCGGCCATCTTGGATGTGTCACATCTGTCCGTAAACTACTAAAAGCAAATAGACTGAAGTTGATCCAGCGTCTTACTACAGGAGCTTTAAGTTAGTAACAACTATGTTTGTTCTTAGAGAGATTCTGGATTTCAGAACTAAGCAATGTTCATATTTAGCTCATACTACGTTATAGATGACCTTAAATGGTCCAAGACTCTAAGTTAGCATAACGGGACTAAATAACTGGCTCAGCTATGCTGCTATGTTACGTCATGTTTGCTGTTTACTAGATGTGTGAGAAGCAGGTTTATTCTCCCACATTTGGAAAGTTTTTCACACTTCTTCGCATATTTTCGCGCTTTCCCGCACTTTCATTGTGGCAAACAGGACGAGAAGATCTGTATTGTGTTTAGACTCGGCGCGCCGCAGCGTTTGTCACGATAGCGCCTGCGGCACAGAATCCTCCGCAGATTTGTTTGCCAAACGGGCCGGAGAGATTAGAAGCTCTCAGCGGTGGATAGTTAGCTGCTGCCAGTCGGAGCAGATCCCCGGTGAGTGACGGCTGCGAGGCGCAAGGCGTGCCGCTGTTTGAACCCAGCCCAAAAACAACTTGTATGACAGCCATTAACCGGGAGGGACGGATTCCCGCTGCTCCCTAAAAAAGATCACGCAGAAATAACATTTAGATTTAATGTCAGTTCAAACTGATTCGTTGCAACAACACGGCTGAGAATCAGCTTCAGTGTCTGTTAAAGGTGCAGACAGCAGCTGAACATAATGACCTGGATCTGAGAAAATGACCGAGGGAAATCTGCTGAGCTCAAGTTGGAAGAAGCGAGGATCATTACAGGGTGGAAAACAAACACGGAGTTGGACGTGTTTAAATCCAGCCTGCTGACAGAATCTGCTCCGAAATCATCGACGATGTGTTTACTGAGATTAAAGAGCAGCGAGCGACTCGTCTTCCCTCACATCAACATTCCCCTCCTTCTTCTTCTTCTCCACAACGTACAACTCTCACCTCTGCTGTTGCTCTTTCACTGCCTGATGCAGAACAACTCATCTGGAGGTGAAAGTGGAGGAAAACTCACTGAAACACGTTTGGACTCGTTCTGACCACAGAGTTGGTGGAAACGTCGTGAATATTAACAGATTAATGGTTGAATAACAACAAACGTCATCAGCAGCAGCGCTTCCCAAGCCTTCGCTGGAGATCCCGATTTATACATCGCCAATTTACAATAGATGTCGTCTCAAGACACTTTACAAGAAAATCAATTTAAATCATAAAAACATCATAAATAAATCGGTTTAAAAAAAGTTTCTAATCTAAGGAACCCCAGCATGTTCATGGAGTCATTGACTTGCAGCATTCACTCCTCTGGAATCAGCAGACAGAAACAATGGCTTGTGTTGTCGTTGACTTTACAGCAATCCCTCATACTGAGCATGCATGTAGCGACAGTGGAGAGGAACAAACAGAAATAAACCTCCAGCAGAACCTGGATCAGTACAAGCAGCCATCTGCCACGACTGACTGGAGGTTTGAAAAGACAGAAAACTAAAATAGATGCAGAGGAAACTGAAATAAATGGTTTATAGCAGCAGTTGTAGAGCATCTGGCAGCATCTCAGTCCATGTTCTCCTCCAAGAAGCTGTCTCAGCTAACAGAACCAGACCAGGTGTGGCTACTATGGAGAGAAGAACACTAAGAGAAAACAAAAGGTTAACAAGGTTGAAATAACGGTAACTAAGCAGATGGTAGATTGATTTTGTAGACATAAGTTAGGACTGAGAACTAACTTCAGTATAAATTCTGAGTAACTTTTTGGAAATTAAAGTTTTGATTTAGTTTTAATCGTAAAGGTTGCATTTGTTGAAACTTACTGGTTAATTAAAGTGATTAATTTTGGAAAATCTACGTTACATTCCGCTAATCTAATCTCCTTTGCAGGTTACCGTCGAAGAATTTACACGTTATGTTCAAGGAACTTACAAAATAACCGTATTGTTCGGACTGTAAGTCACTTAGAAGCCTTCAATTCTCTCAAAAATCGGCCGTGCGCCTTTTGCATGCGCTGAGCTACAAAATCTGTGAATAATGTTGTGGTGCGACTTTGGTAAGCGCTCTGTTTGATTGATTGTTGGACGGTTGCAATGCCGTGATTTTTGTGCCACCAGGTTTGAGCTTAGTGACACTCATTCTAGATTTCAAATCTATCTGAAGGAACAGTAATTTGAAGCGTGTGCGCACGAATCTCACAAAATTTCCCACGGAGCTGCCCGGACACACGCTCAACTCTGACAAACTGCTCGCTCGTGAATTCTCTCCGTTTTAGCATGAGCTTCTCTATGGGTTAAGTACAGAAATCAGCCCTGTAATTGGGACTACGTCTAATAATCTGGTGTGCCTTATAGAGGAGAAAATACTGCACGGTAAGTAGCAGGTTACTTTAAGAAATCTAAATTTACCTCTTCAGAAACTAGAAAGCTAAATATTTTAACGTATATTCCTCAAAAGTGAAAGTTTCATATATGAAACAAGCAGAATCTAATGGTTAGTTTACAGATATTTTGTTTTTAAAAACTTTTTTTTCTAGATTTCCAGGCTAACTTGTTGATTTTCTTTTGCAATTGATTTCGTAAAACATGTAGAAGATTTCAATCCAAACGACGAGTCACTTGGTGGAAATTTAAAGTCAAAACTGAGATTTACAGGTTTCCTTTCAGAAACTTAAAGGTTTCATCCTCTCATCGGTTCTGTGTTCAGCAGAACTTTCTGTTAAACGGAGCCGACAACTTTTTCCACCAAACTGAGCCGGATCCGCGTCACTGCTGCAGGTTCTGCTGGCAGTAGAAATGTGTGGCAGCTTTTCTATATTCTCTATATTCACTGTTTCATCTTGAGCATCATTTAGGATTTCTTTGTTTTCTTATCTGTGGTAAGAATAGTGTAACATAGATATAAACCATGCAGATTAAGCCAGTTTTCTTTCTGCATTGAACTCTCCCAGCAGAACGACACTAAAAGTTAAATAACATACAGGGGTTGGACAATGAAACTGAAGCACCGGGTTTTAGACCACAATCATTTACTAGTATGGTGTTGGGCCTCCTTTTGGGTCCAATACAGCGTCAGTTCATCTTGGGAATGACATAAACAAGTACTGCTCAGAGGTCAGAGGGATTTTAAGCCGTTATTTTTGCAGGATAGTGATCAGGTCACGACGTAATGATGGTGGAGGAGAAACGTTTCCTGACTCTCCTCCAAAACACATAAAAGTGGCTCAATAATATTTAGATCTGGTAACTGTGCAGGCATGAGAGATGTTCAACTTCACTTTCATGGCCATCAAACCAATCTGTCACCAGTCTTGCTGTGTGTGTTGGTGCTTTGTCATCCTGATACACAGAACCGCCTTCTGGATACAATGTTTGAACCATTGGATGCACATGGTCCTCCAGAATTTTTCGGTAGTCCTTGGCAGTGACGCGTCCATCTAGCACAAGTATTGGACCAAGGAAATGTTGTGATATAGAAGCCCAGACCATCACTGATCCACCCCCATGCTTCACTCTGGGCATGCAACAGTCTGGGTGGTACGCTTCTTTGGGGCTTCACCACACCGTAACTCTCCTAGATGTAAAGGTGGACTCATCAGAGAACAACACATGTCTCACAATGTCCACAACCCAAAATTTGAGCTTCTTGCACCATTGAAACGGACGTTTGGCACGAGTGACTGGAGGTTTGGCTATAGCAGCCCGGCCGATCATATCGACCCAGTGGAGCTCCAGACGGACAGTTTTGATGGAAACAGGAGAGTTTATGAGCAAATTAAATTTTTGGTTTCATATTTTTGGGATACAATCCTGGTTAGCACTCAAACATCAAATTCAGACAGCTTCCTCTTGCATCCACAGTTAATCTTGTTGGATGTGGTTGGTCCTTCTTGGTTGGATGCTGACATTACCCGGGGTACCGTGGCTCTAGATACATCACAGAGACTTGCTGTCTTGGTCACAGATGCGCCAGCAAGACATCCACCAACAGTTTGTCCTCTTTTGAACTCAATAATGTTGAGTGTAATGCCATATTTTGAGCAGAACTGTGCTATTACCTGATAATCTGACCTTCACACTCTGCTCTGGTGCAATTAATGAAGATTGGTCACCAGGCTGGTCCAACTTACCCACGAAACCTCCCACACTAACATGACAGGTGCTTTAGTTTTATTGTCCTGTAGTTTCTGCAGTTGACATTTCTAAGTTTTCTTATTTTATCAAACATCTGTGACTGGAAACTCTCATGACAGAAACCATGGAGACGGTGGTCCGTTTAGTGATAAATAAGTTTATTAAGACTTCAGTCATGACTCGGCACCATTTCACAGAAATGAACCCGACAAACGCGAGACGGACCAATATGGCCTCCGCAGGATCAATAAATAAATCAGAGAAAATAAATTACAGGGAGAAGAAGGTTTCAGTCGAGTCTGAGGAAACCAGGAACACATTCACTAACATCATCGTCGTCATCTCAGCTCCTCTTCCTCGTGTTTCCTTTGAAACGATTCCCACTGCGACTCATTTCAGTCCAGACTGGATCGTGGCCGCTGCTTTAGTCTCACAGGAAAACTCACCGGAACCTGAGTCTGTTCTGGATTTAAATGTTTTAAGGCGACCAATCAGAAGCTTCTTTCATCAGAGAATTAAAAACGAAGTTAAAGGAGGATAAAGTTTTAAACTTGAACTGGTTTTTAAATATTAACAGTCGGACTATAAAAAGTAAGGAGATCTCTTCTAGCTTCTTTCTTTCTTTACATCCTAAAGAAGACGCAGCTTTTCCTTCATGTGAGTCTTTCTTGTTTTCCGTGACGTTGAGGTGTGACGCTCTGGTTCTGTCTGGGACTCAGGCTCAGGTGTCGCCTGCTGTTGGGCGCCGCCCGGCTCTGGATGCCGCCCTGCTGCCGCCTCCATCAGTGTTCGGTCTGAGCTCGGAGGGAAGCTTTCCGGTTTAGAACGCCGCGCTCTCGCCAACCTGTTCGGTGCCGCCGCCGTCAGACCTGCAGAGAAAATTAAAACCAGCCGTCAGCACCAGAACCAGCAGCGGAGCGGTGGAACCGTCCGTACGATTTATCGCAAAATATGGTCGTCGCTGTATCAGTGCGAGCGTCTGTCGGATGTAATTAATATTTAGCCAATAAGACGTAAGTATGGCGTTAGACAAGATTTACGCATTAAAAACGAGTGGAAACAAACATTTCCTAACTTAACTTGTTATTGCAACATTTTAAACTTTTACTCTGAACGTTTTGTGACAGTCGGAGGGAAAAAAACAGAGTTTTGCTCCAGCAGGAGTTTAAAATCTTTTCACCAGATTAGAGATGAACGATGTGGATATTTACTGATATCATCATGGCTAGGTTTGCTAATATCGTGCAGCTCTGCTCTTTATCGCGTTACTATAAGACTCATCATAGGTGCTTATAAATAGGTAGAGATGTTAAAATAATTGGTCTGTAAACGCTTAACAAACCTTTATTAAGCATTAATTAACACTTAAGGAGACAAAACTGATCAGTTTCTTGCCAAATATTCAACCTGATCCGATTACATATTTTCTGTAGAGTTTTTATATTAAACATAAATATCAGACACTGCATTATAAATATCTACAACTACCAAAGTGATCCTCATTGTAAACATGTGAGCAATAAACACAAATATTCATCAGTTTTTCCCTTTTTTTGCATTTATATTTATTCAGTTGTAACAATTTAATTAACATGTTTTATCGTCAATGTTTTTAGATACTTATGCGCAGAAGTTGGCATAAGATTATTTTTCTATGAGGTAATAGCTTAGTCTGAGATCTTTAATATATATTATAAATTTGGCTCACTATTTGGCAGGAAAGTCATGAATGATTTACACATTTTATAAATGATTTATAAAACATTTACAGACAAATCTCTTAACATAACTTGTAATTCAATACAGATTATTTATGTTGATGCCGATTCATAACCCAAAAATCACCAATACAGAACATGATTTTATTTATAGGAGTTAATATTAGCCTAATTATTAAACGGGAGCCTGATGAAGTTGGATCATCTTTTACTGTTGGGATATATTATTAATTTGATATTATTATTATTAGATATTATTAATTTGTCCTTTCCACCAAGATTCAGATCACTGCAATAGGAGCTGAATTTTTTTATTTACGCCAAATCAAGTATTTTTTTTGTCTAGTTTTTGTTGCAAAACATGTCATGATCCGTGTTTTGGTTTGATTCAGTTCATTATTATTTAGTCGTTGTTTATCATTAATTATATTTAGTGATTGTTTTGTTTAGGGGATTTTCTAGTTGGGATGTGTTTCCTGCAGCTTGAGTTCCCTCATTATCTTTTAGATAATGAGGGAACTCAAGCTGCAGGAAACACACACAGACAGAAAGAGAGAGAACACAGAAAAGAACAACAAAACAATAACTAATGATAAAGTAAAACAAAGACTAAACCCAACTAGAAAATCCCCTAAACAAAACAATCACTAAATATAATTAATGATAAACAACGACTAAATAATAATGAACTGAATCAAACCAAAACACGGATCATGACCAAACATCTCAGTGAACATGTTGGAGCTTTCACTGAGTCATTAATTGATTATTGATCAACAGAATAAATTCAATTGTCAGATTTTTTCTCTTGAAACAAGTTGAAAAATATAGAAACAAGTCAAAAGACTGAAACTAATCCTGTTTCAACAATTTAATCTGAAACGTTACTTCTAAATTAGACAAGCCTTATTTCATCTGAACTAATGTATCTGCTGTAGAAAAATTTGAATAAATACTTGTTAATATTTTTACCATGATCCTTGTTTATTAAAGAGCTTTATGGAACTTTAAAGACGGATTCTGTCTGGATTTGAGGCCAGAAAAGCCCTAAAACCCGATGAAGCTTCTGCTCCATGGAGCTCCAGCTCGGCCAGGCGGATCACGATCAGCTCGGATCCGGATTCTCCGAACTAGCCGGGATTTGTGGTTTAATGTGATGCTGAGTTGGTTTGCAGACGTGACGGAACATGAAGTTTCCTCGGCGGACGGAGGAATGAGCTGCAGGGAGGATCTGGGAACGGCCGGGAATCCTGCAGGAACGCCGGCCGATCCCAGATGATCCGCTCAGGCCCCCCGCCGTCATGGTGACCTCTGGGAAAGTTACTTTTAGGAGCAGTTTTACTGCTAATATTATTATTGCGAAACAAAAAAACCTGCAGCTGAAAACAAACCGAAGCCTCGTCTTTGTGTTTCTCCTGAACACATAAAATAGAAAATAAACCGTTTATAAAGTTTAGATTTAAATATAGTCGCCGGATACTTTAAACTTGTGTAAGTATTTTATAAGTTAAATGGAGAAATTTTTGGTTTTTATTTCAGTCTTTTTTATTGGGTCAAACCAGAGTAAAGGAACTGAAGTATTTGAGTATTTTACTGTTTAAACCTGTTCGGGTCATTTTTGCTCACCTGTCTCGCTCCGCCGCGTCTTCTTTGCGCGCGTGACCTGCGAGCACGAGAACAAGTTCCAGTCAGGGGACACGCGCACACGCCACTTCACCGACGCGCGCGGCTGGCGCGGTGCGCTCGTGTCTCTTCTTACCTGGAGCAGAAGTTCGCGCAGCTGCCGTCGCTTCCACGCACACAACGACATCTGGGTGCGCGCGCCGTTGCCGTGGAGACCGAGAGGGCGCGCTTCGCCCGGGGCGCGTTTCCGAGTCCGTAGGCGACCACGCGCCTGAGAGAAAAGGTCAGAGGTTACATTTAAACATGAAAACGTGCGCAGTTCTGCAAACAATCATTTTCACTTTCTTTCTAATAAATGTTTTCACTTTTAAGAAAAAAAATGAACTTTTTTAAGCTTTTTTAAAAATATGCAAATAAATAACTTTAATTGTTTTTCTCCATTTGTGTCAAAAACTATAAACAGAAACGAGCTGAAAGCGCGAAACAGATCCTTACAAGCACGAAATGGAGGAAAAACGAAGTTCCAGAAAACTTCACCTTTAAATAGTGAATAATGAAAAGGTTTGTTTTGTTGTTGTTTTTGGGTTGGGGGGGTGTAACAACATTTTTAAGAAATGAAAACAATTTTAATTGATCACGTGATCCAGTCTGTTTATTATTGTTGACCCTGCGCGTTATAATCAGAGCAGGTCGCGGATCTGTCACTCACTCAGGTGTGTTGACCCAGATGATGTCCAGGTGACAGAAGTACACGCACTCCTCGTCCAGGAAGCTGGCGCAGGAGCAGCGCTTGTTGCGCACATGGCGCAGCGGAGCGCCGGACGCGCGGCGCGGATCCGCGGCTGGAGCGCTCAGGGCTGCGGGGGAAGCGGGGAAAGTGCGTGAGGCTCCGGCTGCGTGCACCAGGGCAGGACGACCGTGCTCACGGGTGCTTACCTGTGCAGAGGATCCAGGAGAAGACTGAAATCCACACTTTTAAATCCATTTGCGTCAAATCCGCAGAAATAATCCTTGAGAAGAGAAAAGATGAATCCGTGATGGTTCTGCTGTCAGTCTGGCTCCACATGTTCAGCCTAGGGTTTATAAGCAGCCTCTTCCTCCTCCTCCTCCTCCTCCTCCTCCTCCTCCTCCTCTGGAGCTTGTTTGTCTGTGCGGGTTTAAATTAACGAAGCGCTGCAGCTTCTGTACAGCAGGGGGCGCAGTTTCTCTTTAGAAAAATCAGAGACATTTTTAACCTTCATGCCCCTTTTCTTTTTTTTTTTGTTATGTAAAAAAACCAAAGATTCAAATTCAAGAGAGTAGATGTAGAAATAAAAACCAGATGATTAAAACCACAAAAAAACTCATTTTGAGATCATTAAGAAATGTTAAAATTTTTTATAGACTTAATAAAACTAATAAAACAAAAGTGATCATATCTGTGGCCATCTTAGATAAAAGACTGAACAGAAAACAGTCAGAACTTCAGAGATATCAAATCTAAAACTCAAACTTTTTAATGTTTTATTTTTAAAGACTTGTTTGGTTCCAGCACGTCTACAGGGGGCGCTATCTGCCAAACAATCAGTCCTTTCTGCCTCATTTAACACCTTTAACCCAGTAAATGGCTGAATGTACTGACAAATCTGTTTATTTCAAGTTTAATTTTTAAGATCTTTTTTTATTAACTTTTATTAGGAAATATATTTCATAAAACTATTTCAAGGTTTTCAGTGGAGCCATGATGTCCATGTTCTGCTTTCTATGTCCACACAGATGCAACATTTTTGGTTTCACCAAGGACTGAACGACAAATTTTGATCACTTCCCCCAAAAGAAATACCCAGACTTGTTTACTCCCATAAGTTTTTTACCAAATCAGAAACGTTTTTCCAAACGTCTTCGGCCTGAACGGCGAAGTCCCATTTTTATCTAAGCAGCTGTAAACAGAAATGTGTTAGAGCTGAAGGAACCAACGGTTTCTCATCAGCGTCTGCTTTTTGCTTCAGATCTGAGTACAATTGAATACAAACTCATTTATGGAAGAAAGCAAACATGTGCTGATGGGAATGCTAAGAAAATGTTAGTTTATATCTCATAAACAGAAATATACGTGGATGATATATTGCATATAAATGATATATTGGAAATAAACAACCTTGTTTTGTTTTGTTTTCAGCGATTTTTCTTAACATTTGTGTTCTTTTTTTGAGGGTTTTAACTGCAGCAGAATTAAATTGTTTGAGGAAAACTGTGGACATTTGTCGCTTGACGATTTTATTCTGCTGCTGTTCTGGGCAGTAATCTGCTCCTGCATCTGTGTGTGTGTGTGTATATATATATATATATATATATATATATATATATATATATATATATATATATATATATATATATATATATATATATATATATAT
>JAVLVB010000330.1:453401-464889 GCA_032876305.1 Orestias chungarensis
GATGTATATATATATATATATATATATGTGTATATATATATATATATGTAACAATTTTTTATATATTTTTTTATAACTTCTATAGTTTTTATACTGCACAAAACTGCACTTTGAAAAAAATATATAAATCACACATGCTAAATGTTACAAATGTTTCTTTACTGTATTTTTCGTGCCTTTACTGTATTTTTCGTGCACTGCAAGCATCTGTGTAACCAAAAACAAATTCCTTGTATGTGTGAGCGTACTGACACCATAGTTTGCTAATGCACAAAGCTAACGTAGAGTTAGCGTGTCTGTGTGCTTAAATGTGCATCAGTTAGCTGCCCAGTGTGTGAATAAATCGCAGACAAGACAAAGCAATGTCTTGCAAAAACTACGTTCAAGTCAATGAAAAATGGCCAACATCCGCTTCTTTAGCAATTGCATTTTGCCAGATATGACAATAGGTAGTCTATTAGGTCTGAAGTTCTGTCTACGACTGAACCATTTTAGAGCATTTCTGTAAAAAAAAAAAAATTTTATATTGGTCTTATATGTTGCTTTTAGCCTCCAGGTAGCAAAAAACAGTAACTTTCATTGCCCCCACAGTTCATGTACTCAGGACTCTTACCTTTGGTCTTAAAGGAGAAGTTGCAGTGGACACAGTGGTATGGCCGCACATCAGAGTGGGTGCGGATGTGTTTGCGCAGCATGCTAGGCTTCTTGCAGCGGATGCCGCACTCCTCGCAGATATATTTTCCTCGTCCTCGGCCACGTACATACACATACTCCTCGTTAGATTTGTATCTGTGGGTTTGCAGGCTCATCATGAAGTAACGATAAAACATGATAAAATATTGGGGAAGTTCAAACCAACAACAAGGTGACCATGAAACGCATCTTACCCGCCGTCAAATATTTTGACGCGACGTGGCTCTGCTGAAGGTGCCACTTCTTTGTCTGAATCGTTACTGGTCTGAGGTTCTGGTTGAAGTTTGCCTCTGGGTTCTGCGGACACGGTCTTTTGGGCATTCAGAACCTTTAGGGGAAGAAAAGAAAACCATAGATTTATCAAACAGAATAAAATCCTGTAAAATAAGTGGGTAGTATTGTTAAAGCCACCCACCTTGGGCATGACCTCCTTCAGCTTGCCTGAATATGACAAGATGTCCGTCTTCCTGCTTGTCTTTATAGCAGAGGTGTAGTGGATTTTCTTGGAGCTCTGCGTGGAGTCAAACAAAGCCATGACCACCTTGGTGGGCAGCCCCAGAGGGTTGGGATTGTTGGGGCTTACAGTCCAGGAGGCATATGCTGAGGTCTTCTGGCCAGTCTGCTGGATGTGAAGAGGTTTCCTTTTCATCAAAAAACACCAAGTGACGGTGGTGGCAGTCTTTAAGCTAGGAAAGGAGAGGCGGTGGGTGTCCTTTGTATTCACCACAGACACAGATGTGGTCAGCTTCCCCTGACCAGAGTGGAAACTGGCAGGTCGGATAAGGGATTTGGCAGGAGACCATCTCTGCCCCTCAGTTTTCTCCAAAAGCTTTAGGGAGGTGTTGGACACACATGTTACGTGACTCCCTGGTGTGGCAGTGGAAACACTCTGTTCCTGAATCACATTTCTCTTGTCTTTTTCAAGTCCGGTACCATCAGGTGACATGGGTTTCACATCATCCGTGGCCTCCGAGTCCTTATCTGAGTTTGTCTTGACATCAGGCAGGGGTGGAGCTTCGGTCTCAATAGGGCTGTCCGCAGGCTCTGTCGTGCAAACTTGACGAACGAGCATCAGTTTCCTTTGTCTCGTCACCTCAGACATCTTTGAATTTAGGTAACTTAGTGATCTTCCATCTGTTAAACAGGCCACTCCATGCTCATCCTTGGCCCTTTTCTGGTGTTTCTCCATGTAAATGTCCAGACTGTTGGCAGGGGACAGCATGCGTTTACTGGAAGCAGTGGGTTCCTGCTGGGGGAAGAGAGTTACAGAGGCCAGTTTTTGGGCACAGAAAGAAGGAATCTGGTCTGGATGATTTGGAGGGATGTCTTTCTTTGCTACTGGCACAACTTTGGGGTTGTTCTCTACATGGTGAGATAATGACGGACTGATTTTACTGGACAGGGAGGAGGAAGGGTACATCTGCTCATGAGTGATTAGGATCTGTGGAAGCGGAACAGGCCCTGGTTGGCCCTGAATGAGCGTGTTTCTTTGCTGCAAAGCTGACAAAACAACAGCCTGGCTCTCAGCTTCAGAGGCTTGCTGACTGGCAAAAAAAACATTATGGATTAAATTAGATGATTTTGGAATACTCAGCATGGAACTCGATATTGGAATAGTTAAAATTGGCAAAGCGATCTGAGCCCCCTGTGCAGAGGAGAATGAAAAGGTTTGGCTTGTTCTCAGAGGGCACTGGAGTTGGTACTTGGGAACAAAACATTTATTCTCTTCAAGGACGGGTGGTTTGTTATGGACACTTTCCCGACTCACTGAGATCTGACTGAGCGGCTGCTGGATGATCTGGGAAATTTTTACCCTTGACGTTTGATGCCAAGGGTGTGGAAGACCGTGAACCTGTGGTTGCTGAGTTGGACGTCCTAGATTAATGCTTTGCACCATTTGCTCATTCTTTTGCAGGGGTGCCTCTGTAGGATGAAGGATGAATGGCTGAGCTGTCGAACGCCTGTTGGATATGTGAGTCTGCAGAGATCTACTCTGTGGAATGGAGCTTCCGTTTGAGATGGGAGGTTTATCTGAAGAGAGGACTGGTTTCCTAACAGGCTGATGACTCTCAGGGCTGATCTTTAAAGACATCTGTCGAAGCAATGGTCCACGCCTCCTCTCAATAAGTGGTACCTGAGAGAGTTGTCCAGCCTTTGGGTGACCAACAGGTGACAGGGATCTGCTGGGAGACACATTTCCGCAATCAAAGGATTTACTACGATAGTCACAAGAAATCTCCACTGAGAGCTGTGTACAGGTGATCTGTTCAGATGCGGCACGCCTCATAATTCCAGGCACACCAAGGGTGTTAAAAGCAGCTGACAGACTTTGGGTATCTGGGACTTTGGCAGAACTCTCGGCCCTGGATGGACTCTCAGAACGAGAGAGTTCATCTCTGTCGAAAGAGGCAGAGATGCTGGAGCAACGAGAGAGACTACTGTCCCTGCTGAGGCTGCGGGAGAGGGTAGACTCAAAGCTGGATTCACCTGAAGAGTTATCTATCTGAGCCAACCGAATTCTTTTCTTCTTTGGGGGAAGTTTCTCTGCTGGCAACTTTGATAAACTCTCACTTCTCTGAGGCCAGCTGAACTGATCTGGAGTTTTTTCTGCTAGCTCAGCGGTCTTTGTCTCGTGTTCTCTATCTGAATCCTCTGTGACTAAAATCTCAGGGACCTGGATGTTGCTTTGCCGAACAAGACGGGACTGATGGACAGGAGTGGAGTTTACACTAAATCTGCCATCATTGCTTTGCTCATTTCTTTGGTTTCCATAATCCGTACAGGTGGGTTCACTTACTTTTTCTTGGTAGGTCTCGGCAGAACCAGCTGCTGTTCCTTCTTGGCTTGTTTCATTCAGGGAATCTTTCTCCACGGTTATGACTGTAGAGACCTTGTCAATACAGTCTGTCTCAAACGAGCTGTGGCTGGTCAGAGAGTTGGTGTGTTTAATCACTGAAGTTCCACTGCCCTGCCTCGGCAGCTCTCCTTTTGCTGAGCTGCTGTTCTGGGTTTCTCTAATCGGTGACAGTCTGGAATCTGTATTCTTCCCACGTGCTACAAGCTGGATCTGAGGTAGCTTTGGCTGGTTGCATTTGGGCTGAATTTGCACTATTAGAGGATGCCGAGGCAACGTCCTGTTAGTACGATCTACTGGGGAGTCAAAACTAACTGAGCACGGTGGAATGGTATCAGTTGGAGACTGATCATCCTCATCACCCACACTTTTCATTTTCCGCCTCTTCCTGATTGATGTCTGTTGATCTAGTATTCCTGTGCTGATTGTTGACCTTGGGATTATTGGGTGCTGTACAGTGACATGAAACACATCTTGATCACTTTCTTTAACAACCACTGGCTTGTTCTTTGGGGCACGAAGCTCAGAGCAGTAGAATTTTTTATGAGTTTCGAAGTTCTCCAGTTTCCGGTACCGATTGCGACAGGTTTCACACTCGTACATCGTGCCTTTGTTTTGCTGTGGCTTCTTGTTTCTATCCTGGCCGTGTTCAAATGACTTGCTCCTCTGAATTGGCCCAGTGGAGATGCTTGGGCCATGGTAGCCCTCATCCATGGAGCGAACAGAAGGGAGGCCATGGCCCTCGTTCGTGGAAATATCTTCCACTGCTACCTGTCTGACCAAAGTGCGTGAATGCATGGCAGGGTTTGGAGTGGGTAGGGCCGATGAGAATACCTCATCATTTAGATAACTAATTTTATCATCAAAGGAGTGACAGACCCTAAGAGGGCGAGGGATGGGAGCAATATTGACTGGTAGAGCTGAATGTCCAGGGGTGGTGGGCATGGAGTTACTTCTTGTTATTGGCAGACAGTCCATTGGAGGGTAGGGGGAAGGAACAGAGAGCAAGAACACTGGCTTTGACTTGTCTGTGGGGGTGAATGGGGACTTTGGGATGTCTGAGCTTGAACTTGACCGTCTTCCTGGTTTTAAATCAAACTGAAATGAGTCTTTAAAGATGTATGATTTTGGAGAGTCTATGCTGCCTCTTCTGGACAGAGAGGTCCTTCGTGGCTTAACACTATCCAGCTGTTTATTATCCACCACTGCTTCGTTGTCGGATATCAGCTTAGAAATGCGCTCTTCCAGGGAGCGTGCTGTGGCTTCCAGTGGTGGCCGCATTTGTCTTTCTGTCAGGCGCATTTTTTGCTCTGCAGCAACAGCAGGGATGCTGGGAAGAGGGTTTTTGGAAATGTCAGGATCCACTGGAGGTGTTATCTTTACAAAGGGGCTTGTGGGGCTCATAGCCTGGTCAGCGCTCTCAGAGCGAGAGAAGTAACCAGAATCTGTGCTTCCTAAACTGCGGGGACTGAGCAAACACTTAGGCTGCTGCTGCTGCGAGAAGTCTGTTGCTTGCTGCCGCTGAAGCTGTGCATGCCCCGGCAACAAAGGAGACTTGCAGTGCTGTTCTTCATCCTCACTTACAGTGTCAAGTGAGGGATTAGCACATTCCACCTCCTTCAGGGACGACAGGATGCCTGTTCTCAAATTTGTGGGCAGAAATTCTCTTTGCCTTTGAGCAGTTTGCTCAGGCGCAGCACCTGTAACTCTTGGACTATCTGCCCTTAGGGGTGATGCATTAACCGGGTACACAACAACTTTTGGAAGAGCCGCTGTCACTTTAGGTTCATGGGCCCTCCGACTTGGGGAGGATTTTACAGATGGGTTCAGTTCTACGGGGGTTATACCTGTACTCTGCAAACTGTTTTCAGAGGAAACAGGTGTGCAGCTCTGTGTGGAGTCATGATCCAGGTCTGCATTGCTACCTTCTTCATCACTGTCAGCACTCTCATCTGCCTCCGAGTGTGTACTGGCAGCTTTGTCCGATTCTTGAGACAACGATCTACCTCCGGATTCAGAGCGTGCCATGAGCCCCAATTTTATTGCGTGGGCGTGGGATTTCTTGTGCTTGTAAAGGTTGCTCTTGGTTTTGAATGAGAAGCCGCAGGTGACACAGGGGTATGGTCGTTCTCCTGTGTGAGACCTGATGTGTTTGAGCAGCACACTGGGTTTTGCACATGCCCGGCTGCAGTATTCACACACATACTTTCCAGGCTTTTTAATTTTTTGCTCTTTGGAGACCTGCTCGGCACCAAAGTTCATGACAGTAGTCGTTTGCATCTGGTTGCTGCCCGGTGTTACTGGAACCTGACAGGTGCTAGGAACATTGGCAGAAACAGACTGGCATGTTTGTGCTACTGGGGGTTGGCTTTGGGGCAAACCATTGGTGCCCATTGGAGCTGGTGGTCCAGTGCTATAGTTTATGTGTAAGCTGGGCTTTTCCAAATTTGAAACAACCGGCACAAACTGTGGTAGAGTAAGAGGTGCGGCACCCTGCTGGCATGTTTGCAGATTTTCTTGCACAGCTGCTGAAATGCCAATCAAATTCACTTGTTTGTCAATGTAGTACGTCTGCATGTGTGGCGGCTGTGTCTGGAAACCTATGCTGACTGCTGGGAGAGGCGGTACCCCGCATTTGAGACGAGGATGGAGAGCAGCAGGGGGTTTATTGATGCCCATGGCCTGCGAGGGGCATTTTCCTTCAGTCAGCGTACTAAAGTCAGGCTCCATAGCTTTAAGTAGAATGTCCAGGGGGTCACTGCCGCGGTTGAACTCTTCCACAAAGCTGTGCTCTGGGCTCTTACCGTCTTTGGCAAGTGGTTCTTCAGCAATAACCTGAGGGCTCTCCTTAATGCCCAAGGGCTCAAGTGATGGTGGCCTAGAAGACTCTCGCTTTAGCTTTTCAACATCAGAAAATAGGGACCCCTCATCGAGGGATGTTACAGTTCGTAGGACATTTTGGGGCTTTTCCTCCCGGCTTGGAGAAGTAGAAGGATTGTTGGCAAAGGAGGGAGGAGTAGTTTCACTATGCGACGAGTTGACTGCAGCTTCACATATTTCAGATTTAAGAGGTTTCTTAACTGGAGATTTAGGATTTTTTTTCAGCTGATTCTCGCCAACCACCTTTTTCCTTTTCAGGCCTTTTATGCTGTCTGCAGCCCTCCGAGCACTCTCCGGTACACCTTTGAGGATGAACACAAAAAACCTTGTTGGCACGGATACAAATGACATTCAGACTGTTCAGAAATGCATAATCAGCTGGATATCAACTCCCTAGTGTGACTTTTTACCCTTAAACGGATCTGCACTTCACTAGTTCTTGAAACTGTTAAAAGAAAGTTCGTGTTTTTGTTGTTGAGAAGAGATGAAAACTATTTTGTAGACCAAAAAAAACAAAAAAGAAACATACGATTAAAAAAGTTTTGCACAAAGGCAACTTTTTCTCTTTCTGTGGGCCTGCAAAATGTTGCGCGATTAATTTAAGGTAAAAAAAAAAGCATTCAACATTTACAATTTGTGATTCTGACATAAGTTTTTAAAAGGTTGGACACCCTTGACTTCCAGGTTCATTTAGACGGAAAACCATTCCACCCCCTGACATCATCTGGTCAGGTTTTATTTCCGGACAGATTTATTTACAGCAACGCTAAGAATAATAACAGTCCAAGGCTGCCTTAATTGTCACATTTATATGATTCAGTCAAATGGAAGTCTTTATTATCAGACAAAGAAAACCTGTAAAACACAAATCTTTTCTATTATTTTAATAATTAATGAAAGGAACAAACGTGGCACTAAGCTTTACCTGAATGACTAACTAAATGTGGGTGACCAGATGGTTTTTGCTGCACTAATCACACCCAAGCCAGATTATTACCAGACCTGTAGAACCAATAACTAAACTAAAACCTGTCTGATAATTAGGTAAATCTATGGATCCTTCCCCGATCTAAAATAATTTAACAACTTATGAGAAGCTAGCTAAGGCTGGGAAGTTTTACGGAACCATTTCTGAAGCTTTGGGTCTGCAGAGGACCTGTGACAAACCCTTATTCGCACATGTAGGCAGCTGAAGAAGGGGATTAAGTTATGGGAAGAACAGGCGTTCTCTAATCCAATTATGTCTGGAGAAGTTAAAGGAACTCTGAGCTCATCCTGGGAAACACCATGAGGGTCCAGGAAAGTGTGACGTAGCCTGATGAGGGTTACGCAACGTGTCCAGAAGGGCCACGCCGCAGCGCAGAGGCGGTTTGTTTTCTGACCAACGGCTGCACAGAACCAGAAGAAACGCTGCTGATGTGCTACAGGCGATCTAAACGACCTACGTGGAAGCTCCTAGAGATGAAACTCAAACATCAGAGAGGTTCTATTTACAATTAGAATTCATAATGAATAGTATTCAAGTCTTGCTCGTTCGTCTTGGCTATTTTCGAACAGCAGGTGAATACGACCCAAATCTGATTATTTTGCCTGAATGCAAACTTTTTACGCAAATCTGGACGGCAAAAAAACAAAGCTACCCAAAATTGTTGCTAAAACCCAAACGTATACAACTGTTAATAAAGTTTCTCCAGTCTGAAACCAGAATGTCTCACTGTATCCGACGTTTCCTTCATCATCGTGAGACATGAGTCAGAACTGCAGCAGAAGAAGCCACACGTGGGAAATCTGGACATAAACGACGTCCGAAGCAAGCGGTGCCGAGCTTAGCTTTCGGTTTTTCTAAGCTTCCTTCGTCTTGTTCTGATCATGTGACGATACGGTCGGCTCCCATTGCTCAAAAAACAGAGTGGAGCATCAAGACCTGCTGTGGGTGCCTCGCTTTTGAAACCAGGTGAACCATCCCAGCGCCTCCACCTGCTCAGGTTAAACCCACAGAAATCCTTGTTATGGACTCGGCCCTGTGCTTCTGAGTGAAACCCAACGTAAAAACAAACTGGGATCACTGGATCCAGATGCAGTGAAGCTAGGAGAAACTGGTGCCAGTCTGCTGCAGAAACATGTTTCCAGCTTTGGTTTGGTTTTCTTTCCTCCTGGCTGAAAAACAAAAATCGACATTTCCACGTCTGTCAGAAGCCAGAAACTTTGTCGCCTTACCTTTCCCTGAACCTTTGGGGTCTTTGAGCTCTTTCTGTGCCTCCTCGATTTTATCTGCAACAGAGAAGCAGAGAGACGCTTTCAGTCGGAGGATGCAGTAGCTGCTGCTGAGGCTGCTTCCCACGCCGCTGCAGAGCCACGGAGCTCCTCGCACCAAAAACACACATTACTGCACAACTGCATGGTGAAAAAGCGCCGAGATCACGGTGGTGGAGGAGGAGGAGCGAGCCAATCAGGAGGCTGGATCTGTCTCATCCAAACGGACTGACGCCGTCTGCTGCTGGAATCAGGTTTAATTATTCATGTCCTGACTGTGAGCAGCAGAGAGGAACTAAGGAGCTGAAATGTAATTTTTCTCTTAAACGTTTAAGCCTAAAGGAGCTGGATTGATCCGAACGGCTGCACCAGTCCAGAGGAAAAGTAAATCCTACCAAGGGATTTTGTGTAGTTTCTCGTGAAAACATCTTAGAACACATAGAAACGTGACAAAACACTCCGATCTACCCGTCCATACGTCCCTATTCTTCCTCTTTGTCAGGTTCTATATTTAGATTCAGTTTTATGATCGTTAGTTTTTGATAAAATCTTTAAAATATTTCTCTTTAAAGCACTTTAAATATATTAAAGCAACACTGAGGACGCTCAGTTTTGGTCGATTTTTCGCACCACTGTGGACAAAAGCAGTACTATTTACTACATTTCCCATGAGCACCAGCGCATAGCGTGATAAAATCCGGATCAGTTGGATTGAAGCACATTTCTGTTTCCAGTGTCTGTGTGAAGGATGAATGTTGATGAGGTGATGAATCTAATTGTGCTGAAACAATGAAGATGATGATGTTGGAGATAAGAAACGGGGGAAGTGACGTATGCAGTAAAGCAGTCAGCACATTTGTAGCTGTTAGTGTGGAAGGCAGGGTTCCTGCCACCCTCCTCAAAGATTCTTTGTGCCAGTTAATGTGATACAGACCCCCTCAGGTCATGATAGAGGCGTCATTCAACGAGATTCAAGTCGACACATAATCACAAAAGTTTAAATGAGCAACACAGATAAATTTGCCTTTGATTAGAACGTGAAACTGAATCTTGATATTTCCATGTAGAGCAGCAGTAGTAAAGAAACACTTCAGTATTTAACCGGGCCGGTTCCGACTGCAGGGTCTGTCCATTATGCATCCAAGTTAGTTTGGCTTCACGGCTGGAATCTCTTGCCTTTTATTTTAATTTAATCTCCTGAAAAGTGACAATTTGACTGGAAAGAAGAAAAAACAAAAAAAGTGTTTTCCTCCAAGTCAGGAGTTTCCAACGATGTCGGCCAAAATCAAAACGTCCCTGCAGAAATAAACGAGCTCCCCACACAAACATGAGCAGGAGGGGAAAAAAACGCAGGGTCCAAATCTCCAGCATCATGCCAGGAAACTCTGGAGCGGAGGAGGTCAGTGGATTATGTCATCCTGTCTGTGTGTGTGTGTGTGTGTGTGTGTGTTACTACAGGCACACCCTCCTCTTTCTCGCCAACGATTACATAACAGCGTTCCTGCCAGCAGAACATCAGCGGCGCGCGTTTGTCGACATGACAGCCGAGTTGTTGACATTCGCAGCCCGAATAGCCACAAGCAATAGAAACAGATTTTAATAAAAACGTTAAAGCTTTTTGTGTGTGTTAATAAATTAATCCCAGCACAAAAAACAGATAATCTCATCCTTCTTTAAAAAAAAGAAAAAGAAAAATTAGTCTGCGCGAGTGTCAGCGCAACGCCAGGCTGAGAAGACAACAGCAATGATTTCAGAGAAGCAGTCGTCCGAAGGTTCAAAGGTCATCCCCAAAACATCTGATGTCCATCTTCCTCCAGAGAGCCTGAAAGTTCACCTCAGAGTCCTCCTGCCTCGGTTGGCGGGTTAAAGGTCACAGGCGTCAACATCGGTCAGCACTACTGTACATTGCATAGAGACAAAATTTACAGAACTAAGCATAAAAATTGATGCCTAACTAAGACAAATTTACACATCGACTCGATATTAACAACGAATTAACAATTTAGGCCAATATCAATATTTATTTTGCAGACACAGCCAACGCACCACGATTATGCCATCAATAGCATCGCTATCCTCACATGACCAGAGAAATACCATGTGACCCCCATGTATTCACATATATAAACTGTTTTCTACATCAGGTATCGACATCGGCTAAAACTGTTGTATCGGTGCATCCTTAGCTTGAGTAAACAAGAGAAGCCTTTTCTCTCTAGGAACAAGATGGCTGAACTGAGATTGTGACGACGAGAACAAACGTACAAAGAAAACCGAGAAAAAGGATCCCCGTCTCTAAGGAAAAGGAACTAAACTGAGAACGAGTGACGTTTTAATTAAAGCTGAAACAAACAATTTATTTAATTGATTTAAATCGATCATTAAAATAGTTGACAGCTAATTTAGTTGTAATAGGCAATAATGAGCTACCCAATGCTGTGATCTACCAGTGGAGCAGTAGAAGAAGAAATCAGCCAATCGTTAGCCTTGTTTTGCTAGCGCATGGCTCATAAACACATTTGCCCTGAGCAAGATGGCGGAGCAGGAAAATGTGGGAAAGTCTTCTTTAAGTGAACATCTGAGACCAAAACATGTCTGAGTTGAAGCAAGAGAGGAAGAACCAGCGCGGTAAAATAAGCTAATAAGAAAATAAAGGCGCTAAATACTGTTAATGAATTCAGTTCATATTCATTTAGAGTTGCAGGAGCAACAATAAAGGAACACATGTGGAACAAGACGCTCACCCCCAGCAATGTCTACCACTTACTAACTCTGTTCTAAACATGCTGGTAGAGACACAAGTTCAGA
>JAVLVB010000330.1:467184-477323 GCA_032876305.1 Orestias chungarensis
GGAGCAACAATAAAGGAACACATGTGGAACAAGACGCTCACCCCCAGCAATGTCTACCACTTACTAACTCTGTTCTAAACATGCTGGTAGAGACACAAGTTCAGATTATTAGGAACAAGAATGTCCAACTAAGTCACAACATTCACAATAAACATCTAATTAAATATTAGAGCATAATAAGGGCTGAGATTATTGTTAATATGCTGAACAATAAATAAGTTTTAGGAAATTTTACCTCATTTATTTACACTGTTGAGCTCATTTGTGCCTTTAAACAAAGTTAAATTAATTACAGTGAACGGCACAATTAGTTTTTATTAGCTTATATGTGAAGGTATTTAAAGCTAAATAAATTATTAATAAAAAGCGATTAATCGATTAGGCGTAAAATTAATCGACAGATTAATCAATTATGAAAATAATCGTTGGTTGCAGCCCTAATCGGAATCCAATTTAAAGACTTATTTTGGCTCTTCGGTTTTTATAGGATCTTTCAGCAGCATGTTCTGATCCACTGATCGGTCTCAGACGGGGAGGTTCCGTCGGAAGTCGAGATAAATGATCCTGCGTTTGCAGAATTACACCTGGAGATCTAAATTATAAAAAACATTTATCTCGAATCCATCCATCGGCTCCATCGAGCGCAGTGGGTCGGATTTAGAACCAGGCACAGGCTGGGTCAAGTCTGGGTGGAACGCATGGTGTCGTCCTTGGACCTGAGCAAGCACGAGTTTCAGCAGAACCAGAACCCAAACCAGGCCTTTAACAGCTGGGAGGTCAAACACAGAGCAGGTGATGCTTTCATATGATAATTGATAGTTCAGCACCGACGTTTCAGTGAAATATGATGCTCTACCAGTAAAGCTAAACTCGGCACCGCTTGCTTCAGACGTTGTGTACATCCAGATTTGCCACGTCTGGCTCTTTCTGCTGCACAGTTATGACGCACGTCGTTTAAAAAGTCTGATAAAACACGACATGACCGTTAAGCCTGCAGATATTCTGAAGACTTTCAGAATATCAGATTCAGTTTCATACATAAAAGTGGAAGGAATAATAAATTCAACCCCATGTTTTTTTGTTGTTGTTGTTTTTTGCGTTTGACGCAGATCTGTGAAAACTCAACAGGATCTGAAGTCAACCTTATCAGCTCGGCCTCTGTGTTTTGTTCCTGCAGGGAGGTGTTGCCGGGGCGACCAGCAGGAAGCATCAAAGGTCCCGTTTCAGGAAATGGCTTCACAGCTTAGCCATAAAACCTGAACCCTCACTTTTCCTCCGTGTGCAAATAAGAAAACGCGGAGCTGGAGAACCCCCGGGGGCGGACCGGATCCCGCGGGTAAACAAACATCTCCACCGGATCAGGACGCTGACCCACAGAGGGCAGCAGCAGAAGTAGCTGGGACTTACTGGGAGCCCCCGGCTGGCTCAGCCGACTGCTGCTGCCGCTGCCTTCTCTTCTGACTGACTGCTTCCTGTCTTTGTTCAGAATCACACCCCCGCCTCCACCAAACAGAAACACGGGGGGCCTGTTTCTGCCCGGAGCCTCCGCCAGGGAACGACGTGCAAGATCCGAGGCTGCAGGCCCTCGTCTGGATTCGGGTCCCAGGATCGACTCTCTCTGTGCTTCCTGCCTATCAGCTGAGGCCGTGCGGCGGGCGGGGCGGTTTCCTCTGAAAATGTGACGAGGAGGGGAATTCCTGTAAGGCCTGCAGGGAGCAGTGGGGGGGGAGGGCCCGGCTGAGTAGAGCTGCCCGGCGGTGACGTCACTGAAACCGGCTGCGGCGCCTTCAGGGGATCCTCCTCCGACTCTCTGCTCGCTCAGCGGCAGCGGGAGGATCCTCCTCTGATCGAGCAGCCGCCTTCTCACTTCCTGTTTCAACATCAAGCTGTGCTTCCCTTCAGCTGCGAGGCCCGACCGCAGAGCTCATCCACTTATCTCAGAAATATTAAATATGTCTCATAGCTTTCACATCATACATTTAACTTGAATCCACTTCATTAATCCAAA
This sequence comes from Orestias chungarensis, assembly GCA_032876305.1. NCBI lineage: Eukaryota > Metazoa > Chordata > Actinopteri > Cyprinodontiformes > Cyprinodontidae > Orestias > Orestias chungarensis. Next base: position 469,193 of record JAVLVB010000330.1, read on the forward strand.
ACCAAAACCAAACCAGAGTCATGAAACATTTACTGTAGCTGCTGGGTGTGGTGGCCATCGAGCTCCTGTAGCAGTCCATGTTACTGCAGATATATTACACCTCTGAAGACTCTCTATTGTAAAGCAGACTGATAAGAACGTTTTTCTTCAATCTTCTTTGTTTTATGAATAATCCTTCGTTGCGAACCAAGTACCAAACTCCAGATCCACAGCATCCAGCTTGTTGGCTAGCAAGCTAACGTTAGCAACTGATGGAAGAGACGGTTTAAACTTCTCTCTCTCTGTTCTTGTTGCTCCTTTTTCTTTCACAATTTTGTTCTAAATTACTGATATTTAATGTTAAAAGTCCTTTAAACATACGTTAAAGTGAGTCAGGAGACAAACGTTGAAACTGTCTTGTGGATTCTTTCTTTTGATTTGATTGAATTCCTCCTTTAGCAGCTCAGCCTCATATTTAACCTTTTATTTATGTTTGGTTGGTGTAAATCTAACTCGTAAAAAACTTCCTGAAGAGGCAGAGAAACATGAGAAACCTGATTCAATCTTGACTGTAGGGCAATTTCTATTTTTTTCACGGTTAAGGAAGTGATCTGATGATCTGATGAACCAACAGCAAAGCAAAGGTTCTTCCCAAACCACCGGCCGAACCATCGCATCCTGTCAGCTGTGAGCAACCGACGTTGACAGTGCGTCACGCCGATGCTTCCCAGACTCGTTCCGGCATGTTTTTAAAACAAAACAGCTAAACCGGGTTCCAGAAACACGTAAATGTGTTTATTAATAGCATATTTACATTTTTGACTTTATATTGTGCTTCAATTCTGGTTGGTTCCAGATTAATAATCTCTGTTCATTAATGCTTTGCTTTAAGGTTACAACTAAAGATAATTTTTTTAATAATTGAATAATCTGTCGATTATTTTTACTATCAATCGCTTTTATTATTAGAATTGTGCCGTTCACTGTAATTTATTTAAGTTTGTTTAAAGGAACAAATGAGCTCAGTGTAAAATATTTGTTCATTTTTTGGTAAAAAACACAAAAATAATAATTAATTGATTGTTCAGCATATTAACAATAATCTCAGCCCTTATTATTCTCAAATTTTTAATTAGATCTTTACTGTGAATGTTGTGACTTAGTTGGACATTCTTGTTCCTAATAATCTGAACTTGTGTCTCTACCAGCATGTTTAGAACAGAGTTAGTAAGTGGTAGACATTGCTGGGGGTGAGCGTCTTGTTCCACATGTGTTCCTTTATTGTTGCTCCTGCAACTTTAAATGAATATGAACTGAATTCATTAACAGTATTTAGCGCCTTTATTTTCTTATTAGCTTATTTTACCGCGCTGGTTCTTCCTCTCCTGCTTCAACTCAGACATGTTTCGGTCTCAGATGTTCACTTAAAGAAGACTTTCCTACATTTTCCTGCTCCGCCATCTTGCTCAGGTCAAATATTTCTATGAGCCATGGGCTAGCAAAACAAGGCTAACGATTGGCTGATTTGTTCTTGTACTGCTCCACTGGTAGATCACAGCGTTAGGTTGCTAAATAATATCAGGATGGGGGGGGGGGTATTAGTGCATTTAGATCTTTCAGGGCAAGAGATACTCTCAGAAGAGCTGGGTCTTGAAGGATTTCTTTAAGGTGGAGAGAGAATCTGATGCTCTTATAGTGCATGTAAGGTTGTTCCACCAGCGAGGAACCGCAAATGAGAAGAGTTTAGATTGACCTGGACGGGGCCTTGGTCGCATTAGTTGGTGCTCCTTGGAGGAACGGAGCATGCGGGCAGTGACGTAAGACTTTAAGAGGGTGTTGAGGTAGATGGGCGCTGATCCATCAAACACTCTGTATGCCAGAATTAGTGATTTGAATTTTGATGCGTGCAGCTAAGGGAAGCCAATGGAGTTCAGTGAAAAGGGGTGTGACATGCGATCGCTTTGGCTGGTTGAAAACCAAGCGAGCTGCAGCATTCTGGATCGTCTGTAGCAGTCTCACAGCACAGGCTGGAAGACCTGTTAGGAGGGCGTTGCAGTAGTCAAGGCGGGAAATGACCAAGGTCAGAACTAGGAGCTGTGTCACATGTTGAGTTAGATATGGCCTAATCCTCCTGATGTCGAATAGAGAGAAGCGACACGATCGAGCAACAGAGGCAACCTGATCCGCAAAGGTCAGCTGTTCATCGATCTTGACGCCCACGTTTCTTACAACCTTAGTGGGTGCCACAGTTAGGGAGTCTAACTTGATGCTGATGTTGTGGTGAATACTTTCCTTGGCTGGGATGACAAGCAGTTCAGTTTTGGAGAGGTTTGGTTGTAGGTGGTGATCTTTCATCCATGCAGATATGTCAGAAAGACAGGCTGAGATTAGCGTCGGTACCAAGAAGTTGTCTGGAGGAAAGGACAGATAGAGCTGGGTATCACCTGCATTGCTGTGATAGGAGAAGCCATGCGAATGGATGATTGGGCCCAGCGAAGTAGTGTAGATGGCAAAGAGGAGGGGGCTCAACACTGAGCCTTGGGGCACCCCTTATGTGAGGAGGTGTCGCGTCGATGTTTGGCCTTGCCATGCCACCTTGAAGGATCGTCCGGTGAGGTAGGATTCAAACCAGGAGTGTGCACTGCCCTCAATGCCCATGTCTGCCAGCTTGGTAAGTAGGATGCTGTGGTTCACAGTATCAAATGCAGCTGAGAGGTCCAGTAAGAAGAGAACTGATGATTGGCCTGTTGCTTTGGCTTCTTTCAGGGATTCCGTTACTGACAGGAGTACCGTTTCCGTGGAGTGACCGCTCTTGAAGCCTGATTGGTTAGAATCAAAGAGGTCATGCTGAGAGAAATTTTGTCACCTGCTTTGAGACAGCTCTTTCGATGATTTTAGATAGGAAAGGGAGGAGGGAGACCGGTCGGTATTTCTCCAATTGGGTGGGGGCTAGGGAGGGTTTTATGAGTAAGGGACTTACCTGGGCTTGTTTGAAGGCGGTGAGGAATGATCCTGTGGATAGTGAAGCATTGATCACGTGAGTGGCAGCTGTCACAACGGTTGGAGCTATGGCTTGCAGGAGTGTGGTGGGAATAGGATCCAGAGGGCAAGATGCAGGGCGGCTGGTTGTGAGAAGATTTGATACCTCCTCCTCTGTGAGAGAGGTAAAAAAAGAAAAGGAAGAAGTGGGTTCAGCGGCGCTCAGAGGAAGGACCAGTGAGGAAGGGTGAGCTGTGGTCTGTGTAGATGGGTCTGAGAACTGACTGCTGATTTCTGCCACTTTGTTGGTGAAGACGTTGGCAAAGGAATCTGCTGTGAGGTTGGTTGCAGGAGGAGGAGGTGGTGGGTTTAACAGAGATTTGAGGGTAGAAAATAGCTTCCGAGTGTCGGTAGGGCTGTGGATCTTGTTTTGATAGAACTCCTTCTTTGCAGTGGTGATGCTTGAAGAGAAGGAAGAGAGCAGCATTTGGAAGTGTGACAGATCAGATGGGTCCTTTGATTTGTGCCATCTTCTCTCCGCAGCTCTGAGGTTTGTGCGCATTGATCTAAGGGAGTCAGTCAACCATGAGTTTGACTGCATGGGTCTTGCAGGTTTGGTGATCAGTGGGCACAAGCGCTCTAAGCAGGAACTCAGTGTTGAGCATAGGTACTCTGTGGCATCATTTACCTCCAGAGAAGAGAAAGTGCTACGGGGTGGAAGAGCAGAGGTTACAAGTGCAGAGAAGTGGGCAGGAGACCATTTGTGGAGATTGCGTCGAAAGGAGACAGTGGGAGGGTGTGCAGTGGGTAGTTGATGGAGACAAGCATCAAGCTGAATAAAATAATGGTCTGACAAGTGTAGAGGAGTAACTTTTAGTGAGTTGGTCATGCGGTGTCTGCTTAAAACAAGATCAAGTACTTTACCGGCCCTGTGAGTTGGTGGGCTGCTTACCCACTGGAGATCAAACGAGTGAGTTAGCGCGAAGAAATCTGCGCCGTCTTGAGTGTCAAAGTGAATGTTCATATCACCAAGAACAAGCAGAGGAGAGTCATGCTCAGGGATGGAGGAGAGCAGGGAGTCTAGATCTTCTAGGAAGTCACCCAATTGACCCGAGGGACAATATACAACAACCACATACATTTTAACAGGTGCTGTCATCAGGCAGGCATGGTATTCAAAGGAGTTGTACGAGACTCCAGAGCTGAAATGGGTATATTCCCATTTGTTGAATATCAGTAGCTCCGTACCACCTCCTCTTTTGCCATGCCATGGTGTGTGAGAGAATGTGTAGTTGGTGGAGAGTGCAGTCGGTGTGGCACGGTTTTCTGGTTTGATCCAAGTTTCTGAGAGGGCAAGGATGTCCAGTGAGACATGTTTTGCATAGGCAGAAATGAAGTTTGCCTTGTTCACCGCTGACTGACAGTTTCATAGACCTACCGAGAATTTATAGGTTTTGGATGACGATGTGTGGTTTAGTGAGCGGAGATTTCTGAGGTTACGTTTCCGTTTGTTTAATTAGAAACGCTTGCGGGTGCCAGAAATAACAGAGATAGGGTGGTGACGCATCCCGAATAGAGAAGGTAGACCCTGTTCCGTGGCCCCGAGAACGTCTTCACATAAGAAAGGCTGAACACAAAGGTTGACACCTTGCTGACGCTTCAGTGTATTCCCCTATTTTGTCAAACACAAGCACATCAAGGTGTTCTTGTGTGATCGACTGATCCGGCTAAGACCAACGCCTGGGAGGCAGATTGAAACCAAGGCCTGAGGGGAGTGGTCAGAAACACTTAAACAGATTGTGTTAAAAATAGACGCTTACAGTAAAAACTGATTATAACGGAATTAATCAATGACTAAATTACTTGTCAACTATTTTAATAATTGATTAAATTTATTAGTTGTTTCAGCTTTATTTTGCTTGCTAGTTTTGTCTATTAATATCACGTTTCCATGGAAACTTTGGGTACATTTAGTTGAATCATTGATAAAATGAACGGTTGGGATCAATTTCAGATGTTTTCTACCAGAATCTGGTTAAAGAGGCTGAAGCTGTAAACAGAACCGCAACAGAACCCTCTTAACGGTTCACTCCTGATGATGCGGCGTGTCGTCCCGGCGCTCGTTCCCTCTCTGCAGATCCACCGCCTGCTCTGGGTTTGATCTGCGAGCGAATGAAAACTGAGATTTCCCTGCCGGTTGTTGGATTTCTGACCTGACAGACTGACTGATGGATCTAATTTTATCTGCTTTAACAGTAAAGGACAATTCGACTCGGCGGATTTGAGCACAAAGGTTTCAGCTGGAAGTGAAGATATTTTCTCTCTGGTGATTTATTGTTTTCTGTTTTGAAGCTGCCGCCCACCTTTACCTCCTTCGCTCTGCAGGAGAGGTTACATAACCACACCTCTTCCTAGTTGTTTTTGTCCTCCGCAGCCTTCTCTTCATCATGATCATGAACATGTTTGCTTATTTAATCATTAATGTTCTGACTTTGCCACCCTGGATCAGTTAAACGCCCAGAGCAGCGATGCACCGATGTGACAGTTCGGGCAAATATCGCCATAGCTGTAAAAGCTTAATCGCAGACATTTACTGATACTATACATTTTCCTCAACATCTTTAAATAACAACCAAATCACCGATATTTCCCTTTTACTTTAAACACCCAAAAATCCCTCAGTGAATCCCTTATACGGTCACATGACCAAACAAAACCCACATGTTGCACCCAACAGAGAAATACATTTCAGCCCATTTTCAGTACCGATCTGCCAAAAAATGACCAACATTGGCCGATTTATTGATAATTACATAAAGGTAGCATGACCGAAAAACGTGACATGATCGAACAGCAGCAAGACAATTATCGGTCCAGTTTTATTAATCAAAAGAATCCCTACAAACAACTAACATAGTAAAACACTGACGCTGATGTTAATGCCGATATTTCTTCATGCTTTAGGTGAAGTGGATGATAAAGATTCTTGATTTAATATTTACAATGAAGAGAAACATGCCGATTTTTCAGTAACAAACCTGCCGACCATAAACCAGATGAGAATCTGCCTGTTCCAACCTCCGGTGCATTCCTAATCAATATTCTGTCAACGATTTCCCTCTGAATGCATTTTTATGTTTTAAAAACACACAAAAGCTTCTAAATCTTAACCAAACATCCTTCAGATTTCCATATTTGGGCGAAAGTTTTCCAGGATATCGACAAATCAAACCAGCATCTTTGAAAGTCCCATCAAATTTCTTTTTCTTTTTCTAATAGTTTTTTCTAGTTGCTTTGCTGAGAAACAATTTAACCTTAGAACAGGTGTGGGGTTGTTGGTTCGAAGCCAAGCGTCACATCTGGAACCGGACGGGGAGAAAAACTTCACCTCTGGGAGAACTAGAAGAAACAGAAGAAGAAGCCACAAAGACGAGCTGCTGTACCTGATCTGAGGAAGGTGAACCGTCTCAGACCGGCTCACAGGGAAACACCTGACATTCCTGAATAATAGCCTCTGAAAGCCCCGAGCTTTGTTTCTCCGTCTGCTGAGGGAAACGACCGAGTGGAGCGTCCGCCCCGCTGAGCTTTTGCTTCTCTCCGTCGCCTGTTTTCTCCTCCGTCGCTGCAGCCTTTCTCCTACTCGCTGTTTTTTTTTAAATCCGTTCTGTAAATCTGGGAAAGCCCTCCCTCGACTTTCCCCAGCCGAGCGTCACGGCGCTCTCCTGCTATTAAAAGCCAAACAAAGCAGGATGAAGCTCTAAAAACAGCACAGCTCTTTAAATCCTCACACCCTGAACATGAGATTAGCTTCAGGGATGCCCTGCACCCCCCCCTAACCTTACCCTACCCCCCTCCCGCCATAAATACCCATCAGCCTGATCCGTGCATTGATCCAACCTCTACCGGCTCTAACGAGGCCGCGTTGTTGCGCAGCGGCGGAAACCTGAGTTGCCCTTCCTCAAACGAAGGGAAACAACCGGGACAGCAACACAGCAGCGAGAATAAAACACAGTCTTTACAGGAGAGGAGGAGTTCTGCTTATTACTTTTAGTCAAATTTAACTTTAAATCCTTTAATTGAATTTAAATCCTTTTATATCACTCTTTTATGTAAAACGTACCCAACAACTAAACTAATCTACAAATAAAATGGCATATTTCGTTAACTCATAGTCCCGCCCATTTAGATATAGCCCCGCCCATTTGATAATCAACCAATAGAACTACTACTTATCTAAAGCTTCGCCCATCAAACAACAGGACACAACGGAGAAAAATGGTATTGATTGCGTGAAGGGCGAAATTCGGACGCTTCTTAAAGAGACAGAGCTCAATTTCAACTGTTCTCTTTTCCATACACATTATTCATGCAAATAATGAGATATTACGTTAGAACAGACCGATGATGACGAAAAAAATTCAAAGTAAAGTTATCAATATGGGACAAAAGCATTTACATGTACTTGAGGTGCGTATAAAGAGATCAATAAGAAATAATGTAGTGTACTTCTAATGCAAAATCTGACTTCTTTAAAGTTTTTGACATATACAGCATTTTTCAAACAGCTGCAGTTAATTTAGTTACTGACTGTAAAATGAAGAACCGCTCTGTCTCTGAAAACTACATTATAGACACTAAATTATTCACAAGAAATTAACCTATTCACAATTTTCCAGAAACAGAAAAAACTGCTGCCTGGGGAAGCTAAAACTATACGACATATTTTTGGCTGGTATTTTTCAAAGCAACCAATCCAGAGGAGTACTTCTTTTTCCTGGGTGCCAATTGGCTGAATCCCCTAAGAGCCAAGACAAAGAGGACTATGGATGGTAGCTACGGTGGTAGCGCTAAGATAGTTTCCATTGTGTCTAATAATTCACATACAAATAACAGAAAAATCTAATATATCCCAACATAAAAGTATCTGTGAACTCAGAACACTGGTTCTGGTGGAAATCGGGATGGTAAAGAGACTAGAGCTAAAATAAATAATTGATTTAATCAATTAAAATCGATTATTAAAATAGTCAACAGCTAGTTTAGTCGTCGATTTGTTGCTTTGTAATCATTTATCGTAAGCGTTTTTAACACAATGTTATATCTGCAGTCAATAGGTGGCAGTAATGAGCTACCTAAAGCTGGGATCTACCAGAGGAGCAGTAGAAGAAGAAAC
>JAVLVB010000330.1:525196-560444 GCA_032876305.1 Orestias chungarensis
CAAAAGAAAGGATGTTGTTTGCTCTGTTTTTGTTCCCCGAGTTTGTTTTATTTTTTATGGATGAAATATAAATTGAAAAAAAGAAAAGATAAAAACAAAACAGCCTCTAACAGGAAGAATCTGGACATGGCAAACAAAACACGACTGCCACTTCTTTAACGTAACCCTTGGAGCTAAAGTCAAGCTTTTGCATGTTGAGTCAACGCAGCAGCATTGAGGCCGTTTGTGTTGACATTTGTGGACGAGTGGGGATCAAATCCTCACTGATAAACGACCGGAAACAGAACCTGCCAGGAGACAACATCCCCTTTGCCCTATCTGGAGAAAAACACGAGTCGACCCAAGTATTTATCCTTTTGGATTCATTAAGTCATGTAAGTTGGGCGTGAGTCACCCAGCGGCGCTTAGACTAAACAAAACTCGCCGCGCTGAGGTCACTGGAGGCCCAAATCCCGCTGAGCTATTTCTGTTCACTCTTCCCGTAATGTGGCGTCCTCATTCCTGAGCCACACATGGACACAATCAGTCACCTACACAAACACTTCTGGACTTCACCCATAAAGCCCGGCTGAGCCGCCGTTAAAACGAAGCCCACCAAACGCTGGACGCGTACTCACCATCGGCACACTCGTGTTCAAGGGTGGTTTTGCAACCTTTGGTTTTCCGCTGCACTCCGACGTGTAGCTCACAATAGTTACATCTATTTCCATGACCAATGTCAGGAAATATGCCTGGAGAGAAAAAAACTGAGGCGAACCGAGATTGAATCAGAAAAGTTTCCAAAGCGTCGTGGAAAAACATCCTGAATGCTGGACTCAATGAATCTCTCAGACCCGAACACGTTTATAAAGTGAAGCTTCATGTTGTCGAAAGGAAAACAGGAGAGAGATTATCTAAAAGCAGAAGGTGGAGATCTAGTAAGCAGGAACCCCACAGACGTGTAATGAGTTTAGAGCTGAAACAACCACACGATTTAATCGATTATTAAAACAGTTTTAAACTAATTTAGTCATTGATAAGCTGCTTTACAAGCACGTTTTACCGTAAGCGTCTATTTTTAACACAATCTGTTATATCTGCGGTCAATAGGTGGCAGTAATGAGCTACCTAACGCTGTGATCTACCAGTGGAGCAGTAGAAGAAGAAACCAGCCAATCGTTAGCCTTGTTTTGCTAGCGCAGGGCTCATAAACACACTTGCCCTGAGCAAGATGGCGGAGCAGGAAAATGTAGGAAAGTCTTCTTTAAGTGAACATCTGAGACCAAAACATGTCTGAGTTGAAGCAGGAGAGGAAGAACCAGCGCGTCTCTTCAATGGTGAATGATGCGTTTCATCCGTCCCCTTTTACTTCCTAAACAAAAATCTGCGCATTTATTTCTGCATCGACAGGCAGTTATTTTTCACCTCCGGTCATTTTCCATTGAAATTTTTCTATTGAAAAGATCCTCTCCTATACCATTAATTTTAGTTAGCTCAATGCACTTGAAAATAAAATGATTTCATTCCAATTATTCATAAACATAAACTGATCTTGGTTATCAAACAGTGGATACTCTTCCTGGCCCCATGTTTCAATTATAAAACATAAATAAACAACTGATCGGGTAAGGTACCAAAAATGTGTTTTTCCACAACTAAAAGTCTGTTTCCTCAGTTTAGGGTTTTTGCCGGGTTATTGCTGTGGAACCAAACCTTAACATAAACTGAACCTGGACCTTTCTGTTTCCACTGCAACCTCGGCTTCAATGCGTCAACACTTCTGACATGAACTGTGTGTCACTATATTTTACTGAACTCACCCCCTCAGGCTGAGGGGGAAGAAAATTCCTGATCAACCAAACATTTAGCAGTAGATATACGCCTGAGGAGCTTCGGTAAATCATTTCCCTGAGTGATTTCATTTCCTGCACGGAGCTCCGATCAGCTTTGTTTTCATGCCTGGACAGTTTTTAACAGGACAGGTGCAGGCAGGGAGTTTTTCCAGGTGAGCAAGAATGAAAAAAGAGACGAGATTAATAATCAGACCAGGTCAGGACTTCAGGAAGCAGGTAGGTCCGTGAGTAGGCAAGCGAGGGGTTTACTAGATCATTCTAACATCACAGAACTTTAGAGATCAGTTTTCCTGACATGGATTTGGTTTTCTTTGGGGTATATTTTTGATTTGGTCTTTGGTTTCCAATCCTGACGTATATTCAAACCCTCTTTGTCTCAGCTGCCTCTGGAAGCAAGTATTAACTGGGGCGGCTTCCCAGTGAGGAGGCTCCTGTCAAGGTAGTTGCTCAAGCCAGTTAACGACCAAGTTACCCAATATCCACTCAAACAGAGAAGTTAGAGCTCGTTTGGTCCAGCGTGTCACACTGCAAGGTTTTCTGAGAGCTCACGCCCAAGGAGGTTTGGTCATTGGTGTTGAACGCCACATCAGTTCTCGCTTGATCAATATGAAATAAACAGATGTGGACCTGGATCAGTACAAGCAGCCATCTGCCACGACCGACTGGAGGTTTGAAGAGACAGAAAACTAAAATAGATGCAGAGGAAAATGGAAAAAAAAGAGTTTTAATCTGATTTCCTGCTTGTTGTCTTACCAAAATCAAGCGTTAAAATGTAACAACCATAAAACTGAAACTATGAGTGCTCCAAAGAATAACTTCTTAACAGACTTTAAGGGTGATAAATTGTGTTTTAATGTTTCGTTAACAGATTGTGTGTCTAGTTGAAAGAAATGTTGACATTTTAACATTAGCTTCTACCAAACAACATGCTGGTATATGTTAGCATAACGGACGTCTATTCTTAGTGCTTTAGGGCCATTTTTAGTATCGCATTGATAGAGGTTGATTGAAACCTTCCTACATAAAAAAAAAGAGTTACAACGCTTAAGATGAGATGGAAACTCATTTATCTTTCTGTTTATTACAGCCATGCATAACGTCAACACTCGTTTGCACCAGTAGAAAGTACCGAGCCTGATTCGCCTTTTTACCAGCTACGGCGTGGCTGGTATTCTATTACAGGCCAGACTTACGAACCTGAAGGAAAATGAGAGTGGGTCTTGGTAGAACATCTGGATTTCAACTACAGCGTGTGGTTTCTGTGAGCCAGTTGCTTGCACTGGATTTCCTTCAGGGGTTACAGAGACAAGAGTGTAAACGGGCACCGAACTGTAAAGCTGCACACTTTCGATTTCCCTCCGCGTCACCGTTCTGCTCCATCTCGTCGATCTGGGATAGAGCAGATCTAAAATGTTCAATGGCAGTGAATAGTTTTTTAAGATGCTTCAGCTTTTTTTTTTTTATAATTATTTTACTTGCATACATATTTGGTCGGCTCAGTTACCTTTTTCATCTACAACTGGTCCCCCTGTTATGATTGAACAGCACAAGGTTCTCCTGGACACTCCGGGCCGAGCCTGGAGGCTGAAACTGGATCAGAGACAAAAGGAGGCGGCGCGCCGAGCTTTCACAGCCTCCCTCTGAGAGTATCAGAAACACACTTTGGGCACAGCGGCCGGTTTGGCCAGAAAGTAGCATACTTAGCAGGGGCCGGCGCTGGAGAGAAAATGGGCTTTTTGGTGCAGGAATAACGTCCACGCTTTTAACATTTGATATATTTAGCAGCACCTTGGCACGTTCTGGATCTGTGCTGAGCTCAAGGGGAAAGCATGCGTGCAGATCGGGGGTCAGCTGACTCACAGAGGTCGTCTGCATGTTCTCCTCATCATACATGAGGAGACGGGCTGAGTCAGAGTGAAGGAGCGAAAACCCGAACTCTAGCTTCAACTCTCTTTCATCGGCTCATTTTTTAACACGATCCCCTAGGAAAACAGCTCAGGTTTTGTTTGCTGGAGCTGAATCGTGTCGGGTGGCGGAGCGTTTACCGACTGTTAGGTTACAAGCGCCGACACACAGGAATAATATTATGAGAAGGACTCAGGAGCCCCATTAGATTAGATGAAAACAACAAAAATCAAAAAAGCTTCTTCAATTTCGATTTAAAGAGCCACAGAGGAGATGAGACACGTTAGTCAAACAAGTTCTGGTATAGGAAACGCATTCTCTGAAATGTAAACATATTACAAATTATTGTTTGTTTACATAGATTTATGCGCTCACATCAGTCGCACTGGGCTGCAAATATAACAAAGGAGTAACCGCAACTATTTACTAATGAAAGTGTTTGTGCGCAACTGGAACAATTTTTTCTGGCATAAAATTCGCTGCGATTAAATAGTTCTTCCAGAACCTACTTCCAGACCTGTAAATAACATATTTAAGCCGTTCTGAAATAAGCGTAATGTCAGGGTTGAAGGTTTTTATGTTAGTGCCACTCCTGGGTTCTCCACTGGGGGGGGCAATCGAGCTCCCATCAGGCTAAGAAGCGCTGATTAATATGATTGGTGGACCAGAGATACTCTGCCTGAGTGTTTGTTACGATTCGGTAACATTGCCCTCTCAGTGCATGTTTTCCTCGTTGCTCCTTCGGGTTACTTTCTGGTTGCATCACAGGGTTTTTTCCCCTACGCCGAACCTTCAGTACTCCCTGGATGTGAACGACGTCCGAAGCGAGCAGTGCCGGGTTTAGCTTTCTTTTTTTTCTCGGCTTCCTTCGTCTCGTTCTGATCTCGTGACGATACGGTCGGCTACCATCGCTGTATGACTACAACGTCCGTCCACAGACGGCGGCGACACACAGCGCCTCTGGGGGACGTCTACGTTCTTCTTCTTCATGGAGTACGCGTGAACGGATCTCACAGACGTCTGATAGCGGTCAGCTCCTCTTCTACTCTTACTGACAGCTTTGTTACAGAACAGGTTTCAAGGTAAACGCCCCGCTATGCTCCGCCCACCAATGAATCCGAGATACAGAGTTCCTGGGTCTACAACAGCAGGGGTGTTTAATCCAGAGCACCGGCCGTAACTACCTTCCCAGATGGACGTAATAACAGGGTCCGGATGGTAAACCGTCCCACATGGACTCAACCAACCGAGCAGAACATCTCAACTCCTCAACCCCAAGACCACAGAGCTCTCACCAGCCTGGGCCCCAATGGAAAACTTCAGCTGGACCCTGTGTGGAAGCTGGCGCTGTGGTCATGTGATTGGATTACCATGCGAAGAGAACGTCTAACCGCCAGGAGGAAAAGAGATGGAAAAGGACAGCAGCTGGAGTCTGAGTTCATTAGAGACGGGGTGGGTGTTCGGCTATGTTGGTTCTGGAACCAGCAGGTGATGCTTCTGAACAGAGCAAAGTGGGCCGGCGTCACGCACTTCCTGAGCTGAGCGTGCTCCTGCATGGAGGAGCTGCTGTCTTCTAATTACATCGGATCATTGGAGGGCAACGAGGCGGCGGTCTCCCTGAGGTCATCAATGAAACGTCCAGCAGAGAGAAAAACAGCTCAGAGGCTGCAGGAAGAGGTTCACGCTCGCCTTCCTCAAACCTCTCTAAGTGTTTCATTCAATTCAGAAATATTTTAATCCCTAAGAGAAATGAAAGGTTTGTGTCGATGATGACAGTCCTGTAGCAGTCTGTGTTAATGAGGGTGAAGAAGCCTCTGATTGCCAGTCTGATGAAGTGGATGTTCGGGGTTATCTGTAATCTTCTCCAAGCAGTTCAATCGCTCATTAAAGAAAATTTAAATCTAAGGTTATCGACGCCAAATTTGGTTGTGTGTCCCTGACGCTGAAGACTTGATACAGCTTGATCGGGAATCTCTGTCTCCAAACTAAACCCACCTGGCTGTCTCCCAAATGATTTGGAGCGATGAGAATAAACTGCGGCTATCTGCGACTTCGTCATGTTAGTTTTATATTCCCAGTCTGATGAGGCAATTTGCATAAAATGATTCCGGCTCTACAGGGAACAAGCTGTGGGATTATCGTCTGCTGGGGGGAAATAAAAAAAGCAGATAGCACCAAGAGAATGAGAAGAATTAAGAATGTTAATTGCAGAGATAATTAAAACGCAGCTTTGCTGATTAAGGATAAACAACTTGGGCTTTTTTATTTATTTATATTTTATTTTAATTTCCAACTTTCTCTCCCTGACAACAGTATTTACTACCAGAGGAAAACTCATTAACCGATCCGTGCTAGAGCAAAGCTTCGCTGATTGCAAGTCGGAGCGTCGTCTTCTCACGGACGGCTGTGAAATTAAATCCAAATTCCAGCCAGACGACAGATGCCGAGGCTGCAGCGACGAACAAAGCCGGCGAGTCTTTCCACCTCGAGTTTCATTTAATACGTCAAAGTAATAAAATGCAGATGAAGATAACGTCGTCTTCTGCAGTCATGTCTCCGTCAACGTTTTATATGTAAGACTTTGAAGTACAACATTCCAAAAGTTCGATGGACACAACAGAATTCGGAATAACCTCTTCAATTTCATCTCCCATGAGCTGGTTTTGACTTTTCCGAGAAACCGTTAATGCGCCAAAACACGCCTAAACAAATTCGCTCACTAGGGTCTGAATTTATTATTATTCTTCTTCCGGTTTCCTGCAGCCGGCCGGATCGTAAAACGTCGCATAGCCTCACTGATTCGCTCCAAACTGGTTGACTGAAACAGGCCTGACACAGTTGTGGAAATAAATTCGCCCAGCTTCCTACATTGACTCCATGTCTGGCTAATATGCATAAAAAAAACTGGAACGACATCTGAAACTGACCAAATTTAGAAAATAAAATGTAGCTTTGGAATATTAAATTAATCACTGAGGAAAAAATCTTATGTAATTCATCACAAGTGAATCTGCTGGTCTTTCATGAAGTCGTTCCCTCTAACAAGGTTCCTGGTCTATACAGCAGAATCAGGCCCGCAGCATCACAGCTCCTCCACCATAATGAAACGTATAACAGCTGGGTTGTCGGTTTGAACACCTGCTTCCTCTTTTTCAGTCGTTGTGTCCTTGGGCAAGAGATTCACCTCACTTTGCCTTTATAATTTATAATTTATTCATATTTTATTTCAATAGCAATATAGTTTTATATTAGTTTTTATATTTTTTTCTCCCACCTTACATCTTTTAAATTATTTACTTCTATTGTTTAATTTTTGTCTTTCATTTCTGCATTTATTCCTTTAGTTTTATTTCTTTGTCAGCTACTTTGCCTATTTAATGGTTTTAATTGGTTAATTGTATTTTCCTTTATAATTTTTTAAAATTATTTATTAAATTTGCTTTTATTTCTTGTTTTATTTTTTCACCCACCCACCTTACCTCTTTTTTATAATTAATTATTTGTATTATTTAACTTTTGTCTTTAATTTGTGCATTTATTTATATATTTAGTTGTATTTTTATTTCCTTGTCACCAACTTTGCCTATTTTATTTTTTATATTGATTGATTTCCTCTTTAATATTATTTTAATGTAATATCTTTTTAAGTATTTGTTTGATTTTTAAATGATTTCTTAGTTTTTATTTTAGTAATTTTTTGTCACCCTGTCTGCAACTGCAGTCTGACTCAGGGCAAAAAAAAGACTATTAAAACCAACAAAACAGAAAACAAAAATCTTCAGACTGCTTTGGAGGTAAAACGTCCAACTTGATCCAGAAAATAAACTGCAAGCATGAAGATTCAAAGCGGGAAAAGATTGGTCAGGATTTCGTGTCTGAGCTGCTGAGAGATGAAAATAACTATCATTTCAGGTCCGTTTTTAGAACGGCTGTTTGTCGCTTTCGTGTTTTCGCAAAGAAATTTGTCAAACTGATGATGGAGACGAGTCTCCGGCTCCAGTTTGGTTTCTTCTTAAGAAGATAATGGTGGGTTGTTGCTTTTCCAGGTGGAACCACAGACAGTCGCTCACACAGTGACGGCAGCTCCACCAACCCCTCCCACGAACAGTTTCATCTCTACAGGTTCAACTTTACAGGTTCAACTTTACTGGTTCATCTCTATAGGTTCAACTTTACAGGTTCATTTCTACAGATTCATCTCTACAGGTTCAATTTTACAGATTCAACTTTACAGGTTCATTTCTACAAGTTCAACTTTACTGGTTAAACTTTACGGTTTCAAATTTACAGGTTTAACTCTACAGATATATCTCTACTCATCTCTACAGGTTCATCTCTACTGGTTCAACTTTACAGTTTTTTCTCTACAGGTTCAACTTTACAGGTTATTCTCTAAAGGTTCAACTTTGCAGGTTAATCTCTAAAGGTTCAACTTTACAGGTTCAACTTTAAAGTTTTAACTTTACAGGTTCAACTTTACAGGTTAATCTCTAAAGGTTCAACTTTACAGGTTAATCTCTAAAGGTTCAACTTTACAGGTTCAACTTTACAGTTTTAACTCTACAGGTTCATCTCTACAGGGTTATCTCTGCAGGTTCAACTTTACAGGTTCAACTCTACAGGTATATCTCTAATTATCTCTACAGGTTCATCCCTATGGGTTCAACTTTACAGTTTTAAATCTACAGGTTCAACTTTACAGGTTCAACTTTACTGGTTAAACTTTACGGTTTCAAATTTACAGGTTTAACTCTACAGATATATCTCTACTCATCTCTACAGGTTCATCTCTACGGGTTCAACTTTACATTTTAACTCTACAGGTTCATCTCTACAGGTTCAACTTAACAGGTTCAACTTTACAGTTTTAACTCTACAGGTTCAACTTTACAGTTTTAACTATACAGGTTCATCTCTACAGGTTCAACTTTACAGTTTTAACTCTACAGGTTCATCTCTACAGGTTCAACTTTACAGGTTCAACTTTACAGTTTTAACTCTACAGGTTCATCTCTACAGGTTCAACTTTACAGGTTCAACTTTACAGTTTTAACTCTACAGGTTCATCTCTACAGGGTTATCGCTGCAGGTTCAACTTTACAGGTTGAACTCTACAGGTATATCTCTAATTATCTCTACAGGTTCATTTCTACAGGTTCAACTTTACAGTTTTAACTCTTCAGGTTCATCTCTACAGGTTCATTTACAGAGGTTTAAATCCTGGAATATTTCCTTGCAGATGGATTAAAATGGGTTCCGACCTCTGAGTGCCGTTGTCGTCCGCTCACTTCCTCTTCCTGTTTGGTTTCCAGACGCTGCAAGTAGTACTGATGATGTCACTCAGCAGGGAGACAGAAAGTGGCTTGTCTTTCTCAATCAGAGTAACCGCGCAGACCTTCAGCTGGTAAACAGAACAGTAAGATTTATTATTTATTTATTTATTTCAAATATTATACGTAGTGAAAATGAAAGTTCACATTCTTATCTAAATGATTTTTTTGGCACACCCATATCACCAACCTGATCCCACAGCATGATGCTGCCACCGCCATGCGCTACATTGTTGTTGTGATTTCTCCTTAACATTTTCCTTTAAGTAAATGGATTCTGTGATGAAACTGCCTGTCATCATCGAAGCCGGTGAGGAAAATCGGCTGTTCTGGTCAAACCTTCGCTGCACTCACAACTTTTGCTATTGGTCACAATTTCGTGAGTGTTTTCGTTTGCAGTGCTCGGGCAGCGTTGATCTTTGGATCACTTCAGCTGGGTTTTTCAACAACCTGAGAAACAACAAGCACATCTGAGAGTTAGCTTTTATTTTGATAGTTTTTTTTTAGATAATTCTGCCATTTATAATAAACTAAAAAAGTGAACAGAAATGAGGCTCAGCTTGTATCTTGTGATCATTTTCTTGTTTCTGAAAGGCGCTGCCTGGACGTTCCTCGCCGTTCCAGTTCCCTGCTGCCTCCTCAGCCGTCTCGGTGTCGGATCCCCGATGACTTTAGCTCGCATCCATCAAAGCTCCGGATGAGGCAGCTGCTCGCCTCGTGTAAAAAGATAAACCGTCAATGTGTAAAGTCATCTGACTGCAGATAAAACAATCCGGGACAATGTGGAGGCAATTCATGTTGTCACTTCTAACTTTCTGTAACTGAACATCAGGAAGCAGAAAAAATATGTTACTTTAATGCACCACAGCTGAGCAGCTCTGCTGTTTAATATTTTACTAACCGCTAAAGATCAAATCTGTCTTTGCTAATCTGCCAGAAATTATTTTTTTTTCAATTTCTTGGGTTTAGCATTTTAAACTTTTAATATAGTTTTTAGTTTCTCGTTGCTTATAAGGGTAAAAAAAATCTGTGTGCAGTTTGAAAGGTTAGGCAAAAAAAAGAAGAAGCTAAATTTCATCTTATTTGGTTTAGATTATCTCAAAAGGTTTTTCGGACTCAGTATCTGAAATATGGAGGGCCAAGAGGGACAAAACAGGACAAGTACAAAAAATATTGTTAAATAAATAAATCGTAGTAAATGTCCGAATAAATAATATAATGCAACTTTTTCATTTTCAAATAAATAGTTACATTTATGTATAAAAAAAAATAAAAAAATGTAATTTAAAGAAACACCAAGTACATTTTGAACCATCATAAAACATTTTCATAACTTTTGTGATCATACGTCGACTTACATCTCATTAAATGACACCTCTGTCGTTGCCCCGAGGGGTCCGAAGCACATTAAATGGCACTAAGCAGTTTTGAGGAGGGTGGCAGGAACCCTGCCTGCCACACAAAACAACTACAATTGTGCTGACTGCTTTACGGTGTACGTCCCTTCCCCCGTTTCTTATCTCCAACATCATCATCTGACATTGTTTCACCACAATTAGATTCGTCACCTCATCGCTATTCATCCTTCACACAGACACTGGAAACAGAAATGTACTTCAATCCAACTGCAGGGGCTGGTGCTCATGGGAAATGTAGTCTTCCTTCAGGCTAAACCATAAAACACTATCGCTCTTGTCCACAGTGGGCCGCCAAAATCGACTAAAACTGAAACGTCTTTAGTGTTGCTTTAATTATTTCCCCTCTATGTTTTAAATAAACGCAGTGAAGTGATTGTTCACATTTTTTGGGAAAAATCTCAGTTTCTACTCCAACCTGCAGTCGACAATCATTGCATCAATTAGCCGCTTTTCCATCGTTTTGTTTTTTTGTTGGTTTGTTTTATACTCATTAGTATTAAATTAGAAAAGTTTCACAGAAGCGACAAAGTTCAAAATAGCTTCCTGAGTTTATTAGTGTTTATTACGTTATTGGGTAACGTCACTGCGATGTTGGATGGGTAACATCTGACACGTTAATGTCTTGTCCTCCTAGCCAGTACATGTTGTCTAATGTGAATTTTCTTTTTTCGTGAACAGTTTAAGAGTCAACTTGAAATTCTCATGACACTTGAATGAAAACATATTTGGAGCATCTTAAGACTCTGTTGGGACATAATAGACGCAGTTTTCTCTGGAGCTTAACATGGACTTTATGTTTCACAACTTCCAAAGAAACGGGTAGATCCCTGGGTGAGGGTAGGGTAGAGATGCTCTGAGAGGTTTTAAGGTGTCTAAGGACTCGAGTTTAGTTTCTAAACCTGCATTTATTCATGGATCTTCTGTCTCTTTGTGTAACTCTGCAGGGAAAACGCTTCAGAACGGTGAAAAACAAACAAAACAAAACAAAAAAAAACCCTGCACTCATCATCAACAGATCGGTGTCAGATTCAACATCTGCCTGCCACACTGGCCGACCTTCAGCAGCACAGGCCGAACTCCCCGGAGGCTCGCCAGAACAAATGGGCCCTGACGAGGCCCCGAAACAACACGCAGCGCTGTCAGTCTGTCTGGGGCAGAATCTCCCAGGAGGGTCCGGAAGACAACATCAGACTCGGATACGTGTGGAGAGTAGAGGTCGGAGGGTCAGGGGTGAGATTTCCCCAGTGGGGGTTTGTTGCATGCCGACACTGTTTGCTCTGTGAGAGAGGAAAAAACAAAAAGTACTTATTGAATTTTTTTATTTGCTTTTGTATCACATAGAAATACTCCTGGGTCAGATCTGGCTCTGTTGCAGTTCTCTTCCTGTTAAAGGCGGATTCATCCTCTTCACTTCATTCATCCTGGTTTTTGTTCTAATAGATTTTTCACCTTTTTTCCATTTTGGAGTTTTGTTTGTATTAGAAAGGAGGCCTCCAGTGTTTGTGCAGCTACGTGTCAAAGATCGCGATGCTTCATGAGTCATTAGAGGATACAATCAGGCCTCTAAACCCATAAAGAACGTAAGTTTCTGCTCCTCTGTGAGGTGGACGGCGGTAAATGTCACTCGGTCTCCACTGAAGGTAAATCTCGGGTTTCCTCTCGGCTGCGGTGAAATCGGACACTCCCCCCGCCGTCGGCCCGGATCAGAGACATCGTCTCATGCATGGAGGTCGTCTTTCAGCCTCACCTGAAGGGACTCGTCCAGGTTCGGGCTTGTGAGGTTCCACATCCTCGACCTTTCCCGTCTGTCTGCCTCCCATGCGCCTCACATTCACAGCGTGGGAGAGTGAATCCCGTTAATTAAACGAGATCAACACTTTTTTTTTTATCACCGAGCTTAAAGCTGGAGGGATGTTTGACTCTGTGGAGACTTGCTTAGCCCCCGGTTTATAGTAGAAAAAACAGGCCTTTCTGCACGGGTTCAAGAGGTCAACAAGCTTTACCGAAATAGTTTCTCCCACAGTGATGGAAATGCGGGTTCTTTCAGCTCTTAAGCCGCTGAAACTTCCATAAAAAAGCGTAATAAAGGTTGCATTTCCTGTTAAAATATAGCTTATGACTGATGATCAGAATTCATACAACATTTGTATGTCTCGAATAGTCATTTGCGCAGTGACTTAAACGCAGATCGGGCTCCACGGGGTGCTGGTTTGTTAGGTCTCCATGTCACCTCCTTCCTGTTTCAGATTCTGTCTTTGTCGATCATGTCCAGCCATAAACTCATCGTTCTGTTTTTGTCTCTTTTCACTGACGCGTTCATCCTGCAACATCTAAGATCACTACACTCACCGGCCGCTTTATTAGGTTAAAACAAATTCCTAATCAGCCAATCACATGGCAGCAACTCGATGCATTTCGGCACGTAGACACGGTCAAGACGATCCGCTGCAGGTCAAACTGAGCATCCGAACGGGGAAGAGAAGTGATTTAAGTGACTATGAACGTGGCCAGATGGGCAGAAACTGCTAATCTACCGGGATTTCAACCCACAAAATATCCAGTGAGTGAAAACATTGATGCCAGAGGTCAGAGGAGAATGGTCCGACTGGTTGGAGCTGATAGAAAGGCAACAGTAACTCAAACAACCTCTCGTTACAACCAAGGTCTGCAGAAGAGCATCTCTGAACACACAACACGTCCAACCTTGAGACAGACGGGCTACAGAAGCAGAAGATCACACCGGGCGCCACTCCTGTCAGCTAAGAACAGGAAACTGAGGCTCCAATTAGAAACTGGACAATAGAAGAATGGAAAAACGTTTCCTGGTCTGATGAGTCTCCATTTCTGCTGCCACATTCGGATATTAGGGTCAGAATTTGGCATCAACAACATGAAAGCATGGATCCATCCTGCCTTGTATCAACGGTTCAGGCTGGTGGTGGTGGTATAATGGTGTGGGGGACATTTTCTTGGCCCCCTTTGGGCCCCTTAGTACCAATTGAGCATTGTTGCAGCGCCACAGCCTACCTGAGTATTGTTGCTGACCATGTCCATCCCTTTATGACCACAGTGTTCCATCTTCTGATTTATACTTCCAGCAGGATAACGATCCATCATGTCATAAAGCTCAGATCATCTCAGACTGGTTTCTGGAACATGAGTTCCAGAGAGTTCACTGGACTCAAACGGCCTCCACAGTCACCAGATCTCAGTCCATTGATTGGGATCATGGATGTGCAGCCGACAAATCTGCAGCAACTGCATGATGCTGTCATGTCAGTATGGACCAAACTCTGAGGAATGTTTCCAGTAGTTTATTGAATCCACGGCACCAAGGATTGAGGCTGTTCTGAAGTCAAAAGGAGGTCCAACTTGGTGTTAGGTGTACCTAATAAAGTGGCCAGTGAGTGTATTTAGTACTTTTAAATTATTGCAAGAACAATAAATCTTTCTATAGCTGAAGAAATGTGCTTTTTCGTTTACTATTTAATAATTTTTACCCTGATTTCGATTTTCAGGTAATATAAATATTTTTTTTACTTAAAACAATGATCACCGTCGTTATATTAAATTTCACATTTTATCTCTAATGTGGTTTCCAGATACGTTAAAAACAGAATGGCAAAAATAAAACTCTGAACTAGCATTTTAAACGGCTGAAAGTTCCCTTTTTTTGTGAGGTGGGATCTAATTATTGGTCTTGGTCCTGATGGAGTGAAACAGATGGATTAGCGTCAACATGCAGCTGTTTGCTTGACAGGTGTTTTACCCATCAGACCTTTCAGCTCCCACATCTGTCTGCTGGGAGAGTTCAGCTCAGCAGGCCCGGATTCACGTTCCACCAAAATCAGTCAAAGTTCTCGAACTTTATCGAAGCACATTTCAGGATTATCTCGAGGTTGTTCGTGATCGTCTGCTTTCAGGGTTTTAAGTGTCTTGGTTTCCCACTGCGGCATGCTGACAGTGCATGTGTGCAGGATTAACAGCCTCTAATGAGACCCTCCGGCGTCTCAGCAGCAGTCTGCTCCCGTTATATCGTAGGAATCCTCGTGCTTCAGCAAAATGCAGATGTTTTATTTTCCGGTGGAGGCACGCACACACAGAATAGGAGATTTATTACGCTGGGAAAAATGTTGTTATTTTTTTTGTGGTTTGTGGTTGCAAGTTGTGAACGGATGTCCAGTCCTGCAGGTGAGCATCAGAACAACGCTGACCTACAAACAGAGGCAACCTGCAGACGGCAGCAAAAACGAGGAGCCCGTAAATACCGACAGCAGCTTGTTCCTTTCTTCTTTATAATCAGAAACCTTGTCGTACAGTCAGCTAAAATATTCAAGATCTACAACACAAACTATAAAGTGAGCTCAGTTTGATGCTACAAACTACATTATAATGGTGCTGAGGGAAAATCAAACATTTTTTATTTCTGTAGAGCAAAACCAGAACATGTCAAAACTTAAAGTTCAGCTTCATTTAGTGATTTAAGATTTTGGTTTCAGCAGTAATAAGCCCAATTCGTCCTGGTGTGCGGGTCGATTGCACGGCACTATAGGAAGTAGATGACCGCCTCCATCCTTTCGGTTATTTATTTTTATTTACATACTGGGCAGCAAACTGATGGGCATTTAACCATGCAACCACACGCTAACTGCATTAGCAAGGCTGGTGTGTTGCATAGCGAGTCTCCGAGTTTCTCTTAGCAGAGGCAGAGCTAAAGGAGTTAGAGGCCGGGGCAGCACCAAACCCCCCCTGAACTCCATATATTTATATAAAAGTATGCATTAGTCCTATCTGTGTCTGGTTTTGCTTGGGGAGAAACACACACATTCCACAGTGAGTTAATGCAGTTATGCAAGACGAGCTAATATGTGTTATAGATTAAATATTAATTCAATTAAAATATACTTTATCCTAAAGGTCGAAATATACAAGAAAAATTATTAAAATAATATAAAATACATATGCGTTGTGTTTTTTTATGGTGAGGGGGGGTGCTAGATCCTTTAGGACTGGTCATCTTTTAAGTAGCTTGCAAGCTTGAAAAGTCTGGGCACCCCTGATTTAACGTCTAACCGGCCCCAGAAACTATTGCCGTTATGCCCTCTCTGCTCCATGCACTGACTAAATAGGCCGCTCCTGCCCAGCCTTCAGAAGCAGCACTCAAACCACTTACCAGTGCCAGATTATCGCCATATTCGAGGATGTGTCCATTGTTTGTGGACCATGTTGTTTTCATGACTCCCTGTTACCTTACCTGCTTATGATTATCTGGATATCAACCCTGTTTCTGGACTCTATGCCTCATTCCTTTGGATACCTCGGCCCAATGATTTGTGTACCTGACGCAACATCTGCTCACTTGTTGGATGTGTGGGATGGACGAGAAGTCTTGAGTTTACTAAACTCATCGTGTCGGATGCCTCAGCAGGAATTTCCAAAGGAAAAGCGCCACCATGACTCATGACTTTGTTCTTTACCTTGTTCGACGTCTGCAGGCTTGGGTGGGAATCTACATAAATCATCTACTTTTTTATGGAGCTGCCGCGTTTCAACAGAGAATTCAAGGTTGAAACAAAAGAGCTTCAGTGATCTTTGGAAGGGTCCATCCATCTACTCATCCCTCCATCGTATAATGTCGTCACCACCTGAGCCTGGAACAGAGCTTTTTGTTTTGCTCTTGTTGAAATTTCTCAGGTGTAACACACATTCTTCTCCAACATTCGTCTCCATAATCACAAATCCTTCAGTCAGTTTCTCCCTTAATTCTCAGCTTTTCATCATGTCTGCCTCCCACACAAACAGACAAACCACACAGTCTCTCCCACCACACCAGATGCACCAGAAATCTGACTTTAAAACGTGCAAGAAAAGAAAAAATGCCAAGAGGTGAAAACTGTGCAGGATTCACAGCTGCAGTAGAAAAAAAAAGAAACTCTATAAGTGAAATAAAATTGCTTGACAGGTGTCAGTGCAACAAAGGCCGGCCTGTTCTGCAGAGACGGATGTGTGAACAGCAGGGAAACAGGTATGAATCCCGTCAGGCTTCCTGGTGAAACTCATATTTCATTGATTATTTTTTCTTCTTCCTGTGACAAGGCCGAGGATCTGTTTCAAAGGCTTCTCCTCCCCGAACGAAGCGGCAGTGTAAAAAGTTGGAGGATGGGAACCGTCTGCTTGGCCTGGGAAGATGCTGCTCAGAGTTCAAGTTGGGGAGATGAGTGGAAAAAATGGCTCAATATAACATCTTCAGTTTGAATCATTCCCTCCAGAAAATCGTGATCCTGTGATCGCAGAAAATCTAGCAAAATCAAGGAAAGGATGCAGAATATGCGGGGGTGTGAATAATCCTTAAAAAGCCGCAAGTTCACTGCATATGTAGCATCGGAGTGCAGAAATTGCAGAATTATGTAAATTCCCCTGATTTTACTGATCCAGAACTTTGAAATAATTGATTATTTTCTTACTTTTAACTGACACTAATCCCCCCCCAGCCAAAAGTGAACGGTCAGGCGCGTCGGGTAGTGCGTCATCACCTCCGTGCGCCACCATAACAAACACGTTTGGTCTAAAGTGTTAGAATTACCATAAAAACACCAGTCTAAAGCGTTAAAGTTAGCATGTTAACACTAGTCTAAAGCGTTAGAGTTAGCATGCAAACACTAGTTTAAAGCATTACAGTTAGCATGCTAACACCAGTCTAAAGCATTACAGTTAGCATGCTAACACTAGTTTAAAGCATTACAGTTAGCATGCTAACACCAGTCTAAAGCATTACAGTTAGCATGTTAACACCAGTCTAAAGCGTTAGAGTTAGCATGCTAACACCAGTCTAAAGCATTACAGTTAGCATGCTAACACTAGTTTAAAGTGTAGTCTAACTAGTTAGCAAGTAAAACAAATGGACTGAAGTTGATCCAGCGTCTTACTACAGGAGCTTTAAGTTAGTAACAACTGGCTTTGTTGTTAGACAGATTCTGGATTTCAGAACTAAGCAATGTTCATATTTAGCTCATACTACGTTATAGATGACCTTAAATGGTCCAAGACTCTAAGTTAGCATAACGGGACTAAATAACTGGCTCAGCTATGCTGCTATGTTATGTCATGTTTGCTGTTTAATAGATGTGGGAGAATTATTCTCCTACACTGTCCTTCCACGCAGACAAGTCAGACTCAAGTCTCTGAAGGGCGAGTCCAAGTCAAATCTGAGTTTAACTCCAAAGTTTGTTGGGGGTTAATCAAAATGTGGTCTCAAGTCTTTGCTTCAAATGGGAGAAAGTTAGAGAGGAACCTCCGCGGCAAGTCTAAGTCAAATCTCCTGTATTTCACCCTGAGTCAAGGCCCAGGTCTTTTTGCACTAAGTTCAAGTCAGTCTCTTGAGAGGATAAATGTATGGCAGCCTACTGACATAAAGTTAGGTACTTTAGGTTTGTTTAAAGGTTTTGCACAGAGTAATTCATGTTTTGACATTTTCTTGAAGAAAAAATAAATAAAAAATTCAAGCCTAGACGTGTTCTCGTGCGCAGAAACATCTGTGGAATCTCACATCTCCTCTTACGCTCTATTTATCCAAACTCCATACGCTCCTGTTGTTCCTTCATCCGGATTGCGAGCCAAAGATTTGCGGTTCCATGGTTGGTGGAGGAAGCAGGTTTGGATACGGCCGCTGAAACGAAGCGTGGGGGTTGGGGGGCATGGCGGGGTTTGGCTCCGCTCTGCTGGTTATTTATGGAGAGGATCCATCCATCCATTCTGCAGGCTCTCTGCAGGCGGGGGCGATGCGGGTGAGAGTTCTGGGAATCGAGGCAGCGACCCGACCGTGGAGAGCCTCTAAGCTTGGGCAAAAAGCTCAGCTCAGATATGCAGAAAAACAAACGCAGAGGAGAATTTTAAGAGGCAGACCTGACCTTTGTCTCCCCCCCGCTGGGTCTGTTCCCAACTTCAGCTTCCTTTGACCAAAACTCCTGACCCCCATGTTCACTCTGGCGGTTATCTCAACATTTACGTAGGCGCAGAGCTGCATCACACCGGGAGGAACAACAGTCGCCGAGTGTGTGGGGCTCTTTGCGCCTCTGGTGAGGGACTGGTGGGGTCCAGTCTGGGCGCTGGAACGCTACCCTGGCCTGGAGCTCAGATCTTATTGTGGGTCTTTAGGACGGGCTATGACGGCTCTGATTGGGACGGGGATTCGTGCCGGGAATCTGCGGCCGGGCGGCCAAACGAGCCCTGGCTCGGGTCTGGGCTTTGGGCAGAGGAGACGCGGTGAGACGGTACAGAAACACGCGTCATGTGAACAGACAAAGCGGGTTGGTCCGGTTTCCTGGCAACGGTGCCTGGACCTTCAATGCCCTGCTGGAAAAGGTCTGCTGCGAGTGAATTAGGACGTTTTAGGAGGTAAACCTCAATATAAATGATGTCCTGACTCCTGGACCACTTGGGGCCGCAGACCTCCACTGTGACTTCATAACTTAAAGGCCTCGGTTTAAACTTTTGCTGACTCCCAAATACATTAATGCACAACCAGACGTGTGGTCAGGAGAGGGCTGATCCAGTTTCTGCTCTCAGCCATCCGGAGTGGTTTGGTCTTCATGCCATGCTTCCTTCCTTCCTCCTCCTCCTCCATCTTCCTACTTTTTTTTTTATCATGCACAGATTTCGCAGAAGAAAATCCTCCATCTGCTGTGAAAACAACTGCTTAGAGAAAGTAAAATGGATCAACAGCGAAGAATCTGAATCTTGTTCCAACGGTCAGAAAAGTACGTCCACTCCGCTGGTACAGTGTT
The DNA here is from genome assembly GCA_032876305.1 of Orestias chungarensis. Lineage (NCBI taxonomy): Eukaryota > Metazoa > Chordata > Actinopteri > Cyprinodontiformes > Cyprinodontidae > Orestias > Orestias chungarensis. The sequence goes on from JAVLVB010000330.1 coordinate 544,465, forward strand.
CCTCCTCTTCTGGAAAACATTTTGATTAGTTGGAGACAGACCGCCAGAGGAAGGAGAACCTGGACAGAATAACTGAGGGCCATCCGTGATAGGGAGAGCCAACGGTGGACAAGGAAAATCTGAGACTGAGAAGAAAAGAACCAAAGGAATGAGATGTTAAAAGGTTGGAAGGGAAACTAGGGCTAATGCAGCGATCACACCAAACGTATCTCGAGCGTCCAAGAACGCATCTAACGCTTGAAGTTGGGCCCCTTTTTTATATTTTGCGCACTTTTTAGGGTCAGACGATTCAAACAAGCGTCCCCACTTCCTGTTTTTGTGGTTCGGACTTCCTGTCTCTTCAATGGTGTTTTTGTACAATGGAGGATGAAACTGAGAGAGCGGCTCGTCTTTATCTAATAAACCAAGAGAGCGTGGTTGTCGTCTGCCTCGGCTCCACATCTGTAACTAGGGGAAAAATCTAGCAGCGTTCAGAGTTTGGTGATTTTCTCCTCCAGGAGCTTAAAGCTGACGAGGGTCGATTTCAGCTCTAGTTTCACTGGAATCAGAGAAAACAGCCACAATAAATCAATCCTCCATTATCATCTCAGAATCTTCCGCCAGGTTGGAAAGTTTGTCACTATGTCACATAGAAGGAGCTCTCTGATTGTTCACTGCATAAGTAGAGCGTCCAGCGGCCAAAGTTTAATTTCCCAACTCAAATGTTTGGAGCGTTTTGGCCGTCTAGAGCGTTGGACGGCCAAAAGGCTCCAAACGCTCTAAACGCTCTGGTCTTGACGCGCGTAACGCGCCGCGAGACTTTTCGACGCTCCCAGACATGTGTTCACATCAACTTTGCACGTAGACTCTTGACGCTCCATACGCTCCATAAGATTCAGAACCAAGGGCTCAGAAAAGATCCGACTTAAGGAGAGCCGTGACGAGGAAAACCGAGGATGCGCTCCGAGCCATGTTTAGAAGACCCTGTTTTTCTGTATCGGCACAATTCTTTTTGCTTTTTGTTCTGTTTTTGATAGGTTCCAAGTTGTTCTTTTATGTTCTATAGATCTTTCCATTTACATGCTATGACCCTGGCATCTATGCTGGTCTGTTGTCATCTGCTCCTCTGCCAATATAACCAGCCTTCCCCTAGTTGCCAGATTATTAAAAGCCTCCCAGCAAGTGGATGACCAAAGTTCCCTCACTGTCTGACTGCCTGATCCTGACCTATATCCCACTTCTCCTGCCTAGCCCACTTGTGGTTCATTCCGAATCTGACTCGATAGACATGTCTGTCCTCACAGATGCCACGGGCACGCCAGGTGAGTCGTGTGAGTTCATTCTTCATTTTGGTTCTCAAAGCAGACCGAGCCTCCAGTGATGTCACCGGAGAGGACATCAGTTTCCTTCAGCTGAAACGGTTTCTGAGAAGGTTTGTGGCTTTTCCCGACCAAATTCAAACATGTCTCTCCCTCAGTGGTTCCTGAGTCTGCTTCCTAATGTGTTCCAGTCTCTGAATTCATCCAATAATCCTGTTAAACTCTCACTTCTGTTTCTGGTTGAATCTTTGGTCTTCTGCCTGGTTTGCTACTACACCTGCTCATTTCTCTGAGCTCATTATTGCCATTTTTGTTGCCATTTTACGTTATTCTTTTGTGTTTAGTTTCCTTGTTTTTGCTTGTAAACTGTTTATTTGTATGTCTGAATTCATTTCTGTTTGATTATTGTTGGGCGTTGCTTGACTCTGCCCTCATTTGCCTGTCTCTCTTTTCTTCTGATGAGTTCACCTGTTTCCTTTTCTCATTTTCCACCAGTCTAAGTGTTTAGGTTCCTGCTTTTCACTGCTAAAATCTTTAGTTTCTCTTACACTGGTTCTGTCCTGATCGCTTTTTCATCTCAGGGAAATATATATTCACTTTTGGATCAACCTAGAAATGTGATGGTGAGGCGTTTACCTGAAACCGCCTCCTGGTAAGTTGATTTAATGTTAGTTTTTCAGAAATATTTTATATAAAATATGTTTCTATGTACCCTTTCTTTAGATTAGTTTTGACAAATAAGCTTTGAGAAATAAATTAGACTGTTATCATTGTTTAAACCTTACAACAGAACACCGGAGAGAAGACTGTTCTACTACTATCTTAAATTAACTCCTGAATGTCTTTTTCGTTGGTCTTACTTTCATGCTCTTCATCTGTTCTTTGATCAATTCTGCCTCGGCTTTTTGAAGGTTCTCACCTTTTCCCAGACTAACGCTGGGTTTATTATTCACCAAATACAGAAGCGGCTCTCAGAACAGATGGAAAATGCATCGATGGAAGAATGCGGACCAGGCTCGGCGCCCGACTCGTCCTGCTGTTTGCTATCGGCGTTGAAGCTCCTGATGTTTGCGTTTGAGCTCCTCTGAGCTTTTTAACGTGGGTGAAAAACGTTCCTCTGTGTAAATCATTTAATTTTTCTGTGCAGAAGAACCAAAGCTGCACATGTTGTGGCTCCAGAAAAACGTTCCAGAGTGGAAAAGCAATCCGTGGAAACGGTTCATTCCTCTGTTTATCCAGTTGTTGTCCTCTGGGATGGGACGAAGAGGTTATTTTCTGCAGAAACAGGAACAGCTCCTGACCTCGAGCGTCTGATTGGGATTCAGACGTTTGGAAGAAAGTATGGATTTCCCCTCGGAGCCAAACCTATTCGGCTGGAATGAAAATGCGGCAGCAGCTCTGCCGGGTCGGGGCTGACCTGATGTGACCCAAGCTTCACGTGAGCCAAATCTGAATCCGCCTAATCAAAACATCGTTTCTTCTGGTTGTGTTCGCTCCGCGTGACGATGGTTGCTTAGGAGGAGAGTGTGTGTGTGTGTGTGTTCAGTGTTTTCAGATGAAGAGCTCCTATCTATTATCCATCCATCATTGCTATCTTAGCCTTTGTGGCTTTTATTTATCAGTTTTTTTATTGTAGATTTGAAAATTTTGATCATTTTAACAAACCAAAGGCTTCATGTGATCCTCCTCCATCTCCTGTCTAAAAACCAGAGGACAAATTTAATATCCTTTGTTCGTCTCGATTGACAAAAACGTTGAGAGCGAGCCGTCGAGTGACATCCCAAAGATTGATGAACACAGAGCCAACGCCTCCATCACAGCCGACGTGTCGTTAGGAGTGAGCGGCTCATTTAACCTTGAAGACGATCGTACCCCACGTTCACATCTTGTCCTGCGGTCTTTCGAATGGGTCGGTGGTGAGAAATATTCAGGTGTGAACTGCTCGCCCTTGTGAGTAGAGACAAACAGCGGCTCCATCATGGCCTCCCATCGCTCGTCACTCTGAGCCGAGATCACACCTCTGCCGTCTGCAGCTGTCGATAAGCTCGACTGTCACCTCCACAGCCTGGTGGGTCAGGTGTGAGAGTAGAGAGGTAATCGTCACCTTCCACTCTCTTAATACCCAAAACCTCCTACGATCAGCAGGTACATGTTTCATCCATTTCAGTTCGGGTCATGTTTAGTGCTAACGGATGCTTATTGGCCTGATTTAAATGTGTTTGGGGGTAAAATTGCATTTTTAATTGAAACAATACACTGTTGTTAGTATTATTAGTCAGTATTACCACCCTTGGAACCTTTCCCCATTTAGATATATGCATTACAACTGTGATATAAGTGGATGGATTTCTATTTAACTCCATGGTGGTGTCAGAGTCATGCTTCTGGGACGACACTTGTCAATTTTTAAGCAAACAGGAAGTCTGAAAAGTGTGGTGTGCATATATATCTATTAGGCTTCGATCACAAAGCAGGCAAATTCAACCTATATCCCAATTTTTTTTGCCCCGCATCAAACATTTTATCTTTTTACACAAAAACCAAAGCCAGTTCGTACCACGTTAAAACATAAATAAGAGATATTTATCAAACCGTTTGTAGTCCAGACAGTCATGACCCATTTTATACGACTTTCCATGTCGTGAGATGTGCGTCATCATTGTGTAACAGAAGAAGAAGCCTGACGTGGTAAACCTGGACATTAACGGCGTCCGAAGCAAGCGGTGCCGAGTTTAGCTTTTCCTTTTCCTCTCGCCTTCCTTCGCCTCGTTCTGATCTTGTGACGACACGGCCGGCTCCCGTCGCTCCACAAACTTTAACGTCTGTCCGCTGCGTCACCGTCCACACAGAAGTCGGTCGGCGGTTGCGTTTAATTAGGAGAATTAACGGCAGAACAAGAATTATTTACAGCAAGAAAATTTTACCACTGTGTAAACTCGGCCTAAAGCCTGCAGGAGAGTTTCTCTTAAGGTTGATTTTTGCGGCCCACTCTGGACAAAAGCGGTATTGTTTTCTGTTTTCACCTGAAGGAAGACTGAATTTCCCATGAGCACCAGCGCCTAGCATGGTAAAAGCCTAATCAGTCGGATTGAAGTACATTTCTGTTTGCAGTGTCTGTGTGAAGGATGAATAGCGATGAGGTGATGAATCTAATTGTGGTGAAACAATGTCAGGGTTCCTGCCACCCTCCTTAAAGTTACTTAGTGCCGGTTAAAGCGATACGGACCCCCTCGGGCCACGACAGAGGTGTTGTTCAACGAGCTGTAAGACGACATATAATCACAAGGCTGAACCGCTGCATCATCATCGCCATCAGCTGAAGCCCGATAGGATCGGTTGCAGCTCCGTGGCTTCAGACCGAACGCTCCCCCTCCACCCATTACGAGCACCATTAAGGTCTGATTGCCGCCGCCATATTTCAGGGACCTGAAGGCTTCCCTGTTGCTGCTAAAGGCTTTCCTTTATTTGGCGCTGTGATATTAGCGACCCGAAGGCGTCGGAAAACAGGGCCGTGCCCCACATGTGCTCCCGGTGAATTAACTCAATGCCAAGGCCGCCTTTAAGAGCTCCCAGTTCAATGTCGGCTGTGTGTTTCCAGCCCGCGCTCTTGTTCATTCAGCGCTCGTTGCTGGGCGCACCTACCCCTGCGAGTCATTCGCCTCTGGACGGCTCCAGTGACTGCCGTCGGAGCCGACTGTTCATCATTCTGTCACCGGCTGCTGCGGGATAATGCCTCAGTGTCGGGCGGGCGCTTTTAAAATTCCAGCAACACCCCAAAGCCAGCAAACAGCTCTGCTTTGTGCACAGTAAAGGAAAATAAATCCTGTTTGTCTGGGTGATCAGACCAATGATACAGACCTGGTTCCAAACAAAAAGCCTGAAGAACCCCTCAAACTGACGCAGGGCTTATCTGAAGGCTTCGCAGAAACCTTTAAAAGCACAATAGAAAGGTCGTTAAAACGGATTCTTTTACTCTCTCTGAGCAACGATTAGTAAAAACGTGTGAAAAGACAAACACAAATATAAAAAAAACAAAAAATTATTCTTTAGCTTGTGCTGTTCTGGTCAAAACCAGCCCCAGAATGTTTTATTTATCAGTAGCTCTGCTGAGTAATTCATCAACATGAATCTCAAGTAAAGACAAACACACTCAATAGCTTCCAGATACCTAGTTGGAAAACAAAGTTTCAGCATATTGGGAACGATTGAGCGAAAAGCACCAGGTCATTATGGAAAGACATCAGCAATGACCTCAGGGGACCATCTGTTGCTGCACAACAACCTCGAAGGAAGTTTTGAGTCAATCTTTTACGTCATCAACATGCGTCATAATCGTGGTAAATTTGGACGTAAACAGCGTCCGAAGCAAGCAGTGCCAAGTTTAGCTTTTTATTTTTCTCAGCTCCTGTCGCACAACTTTAACATCCATCTACAGACGCCAGCGTCCATCGTTACTGACGTACACATGACGCCCGCTGGGGGACGTCTACCCAGGGTCACTGGGTACCCCTGGCTGCCTCCATCAAATCCAAGTCCCTGATGCTAGCCTTCAAAGTTCTTAAGGGTACGGCTTCCATCTACTTGAAAACTCTACCAAAGGTCTAGCAGAATCTACACCATGCTTAAGACAATCCAGACTGTTTTCTTGTGTTGTTTCAAGATGGTGGAATGACCTACCAAGCGCCACAAGAACAGCAGTGTCCCTGTCTGTCTTATAGAAACTCTTGAAGATCCACCTCTTCAAAGATCATCTCCTATCCTAACTCTTACCCAGACCTCTATACCCCCTCTACTACTCTCTCTGTACTTCCCTCCATCTCTTCACTGTCACCACTGACTCTGACTGGGGAGTTTTCCTCTATGGTCACATTGATGATAACTTTAATATTGAGTCTACTTTGTAAGTGATTTGGATAAAAGAATCCGCTAAATGCAGAAACATAAAGTTTCAGGAGGTTCTCCTGGACGGAGTATTTTTTCTGTCTCTGTTTTCATGTTTTCCAAATATTCCCGTAGGAGACGGCGATCCCAGAGGATTCCTGTGTGGTCCGCTGTCATTCCTGTGGAGATAATAAAGTATTTCTATTTTGCTTTCCGGTCAAATGTGTTTATCTAGTTTCTGGTGGATCATCTGAGTCCCTTTTAAACTAAACTAAACTTTCAATTTTTAAGCAACATACTTGAGCTTGTTTTGAGTCAATAATACTTGAATATTGATTAAAGGCTTTAGTTTCCTTGGTAGATAATACATAAAAAACTAAAACTAAAAATCTGTATCACACTAAAAAGCCACATCTTAGTTAGTTTTGACGTATTTCAAGTGTTTTCAGGAATTTGCCCCTGAAACTACACAAACAAAATAATACAAAAATACTCGTTAAGATTTTGATTTCTGCAGGAGTTTGAGGCTGGAGCTCAAGCTGCAGCCAAAGGATGAAGAGGAGAGGCTTAACGACATCCAGACGGCTCTGATGTAAACAGATGGGAAAATGAGTGTTGTTGGTCCAAGTAAACAGGTGTTCACATGCACCTAATCTCATGGCATACACAGAAGACCCCCCGCCTCCCCTCGGGGCCCACTCGTGGGCCAGAGAATGGGTCCCAGCTGGGCACGGTGTACGTTACACCAGCAACCATACAGGAGGCCTTCATCAGAGGACGTGACTGCTCAGCGGGGAGAAACAGGCCCGATCTGATCCCTGTGATTGTGATAAACGAGCAGACCCAAATTAGAGCCCTGGGAAACAGGCGAAGGGCAGGATAATTACAGATCCGTGTGTCCGACCAGAGAGACGAACCGCAGCGGCTGCGTGTGAGCAGAGAGACGAAGACGAAACGCAAGCATGCCGGGCGTTTCCTCTCACTTCTGTCTGACAGAGACGCTTTAGAGAAGCTAATGTTCCACGACAAATTCAACGACAAACATTCGTAATCTACCGATTGTTGGCCGTGATTCTTACCCAACAGAAACGTGCAGGGATTAAAATAATTTTTAAATCTGTTAATCTTGAGGAAGCATAACGAGGTTGTGGTCGGGACCCAAGCAGGCTAGCATCACGCAGCAGGGAAGCGCGACCCCAACGCATTTTTCTGTCCATATTTGACTTTTTTACTGCCGGTTTGGGCAAGTTTCTTCAGTCTGAACAGTCATGTTGCGAATCATCCAACATGATGGTTGCATTTATTTAGTATGATGGGCACCAAAAAAATCAGACGTGAGCATCAACCTTGGACTCTAAAAGCATTTTGCATATTTAAAGAAACGTCCTAAAGGAGCAGAAGAAGAAGTTGACCTGTCTGTGTTTCTTAACCTCCTAGTTTAAGAAACACGTAGACGCTCTATCTTCTGTTTCAGAAAACATTCAGACGTCACCAACAGTCAGCCGGATTCATCTTTCAGACATCAGACGGCTTTTATTTTAGAAGCCTCTGCAGCTTTCTGTGAAGGAGTTCAGCGTTTCCGTGCAGAACAAGCAGGCTGCATAATCTCACTTCCTTCACACGCGGAAATCACCCTCCTCAACTTCCTGAGTGATGGTGACGGAGATAAACATCGGCTCACGTTCTCAGAAAGTTAAACGTGGGTTATAAATAACGTGTTTGTTTCAACTGTGAAATTATGTAATATTTGGTGAATGCTTAGAAATGAAGACATTCTAGAATATAGTTTCAGATTTTATGTGTCGATTTACTGAAATATTTGACATAACATAGTTATTGATTGGCACCTAAAATATAAAGAGTGTTCCAATAAAAACTAATTTGTTATACTAAAATAACCTGTAAACTTGGCATTAAGCCGGCATTTCTGTAATAAAATGTTTGTATATGTCTTAAATATCAAGTTTTCGTCAGCCGTAAGCAAAAAATAATTATAATTAAACAGATATAAAAATTTAAAAACAATGTCTACATAATCCATATCATGTGTTTTACTTTGTAAACAAGCTGCTTGGGTCTAATATTTAAAAGAATACCAAAATAAAAGCAAAAAGTGAACATTTTTTTATGTATTTTTTATTATTTATTGAAGCTAATAAATGTGAAACATCTGTATCCTTCTAAATTTCGACTTTTTAAATTAATTTAATCATAATAATGATCAATGTTCCCGGATTTGGGTGAAGCTTTTATTTTCTTAAATCACACTAGATCTGTTGAGGTGACGTCAGGGGGCGGTGCTTAGGAGGCGGCGCTGTCCAATCAGAGTGCGCGAGTGTAGCGGCGCTCCGCAGCCTCGCCTCGCGGCGGAGCGCTCCGTTAGAACGCGGAGCGGCGCGACTCGGACGGTCTCCTGCGTGTTTCCTCCGCGGCTCCGACTCCGGATGGACCGCTAACCCACGCGAGAACCCTCCGCGCTGCTCGTCTCACGCGAGCCGCCGCTGGTCGCCGTAAATAGCGGATATTTATCTGGTCTGGTCGCGACTTTGGGAACAAGGATGAAATACAAAGTAAGTTCCGGGTTTTTTCTTCTCTGTCACTTTTCTGCTGTCACGAGAGCGTCGATGCGGTTCAGAGGCGACAGGGGCGTAGCGAGAACCCCCAGCTGGGGGCCCCAGTCTAAAGCCTTGGGGGCCCCAGTCTAAAGCCTTGGGGGCCCCAGTCTAAAACCTTGGGGGCCCAGTCTAAAGCCTTGGGGGCCCCAGTCTAAAGCCTTGGGGGCCCCAGTCTAAAGCCTTGGGGGCCCAGTCTAAAGCCTTGGGGCCCCAGTCTAAAGCCTTGGGGGCCCCAGTCTAAAGCCTTGGGGGCCCCAGTCTAAAACCTCCCTGACCTGTAATCATGAGTTACAGTCTAGAAACACCAGAGAGTCCAGCAGAGCCTCAGGAAACTGAGGGTCAGAGAGAAAAACCTGTTAAAAAGATGAAAATCAACAAAACTGACTGAAAACTATTAATGACTGATTAATAGTTTTATGTTAAAATTATACTTCTCACAGCTGTTAGCATCTTTACTGTTATTTACTAATATTTATGATATTTACAAACCCCCCCAGAGAAGATGTAAACAAACTTTATATATATATTATAGTTTTAAATATCAATATGTTAAGAATAGGCCGACATCAACGTTAAAGTCTACAGATGTAAAAAAATAAGTTCCTTATTTTAGGAAAACCACTGATGTGATTTGATATTTAAATTAAAGACAAAGGATATTTTCATTTAATTAACTAAAAGATTTTTAAAAAATGTTTAGCTTTATTTCCCAGGTCACTGGGGCAGCATCTTCATCAGAGCGATCAGAAATGTCACCAAACATCCGATTCATCTGAGCTGGATGAAGTTTTATTGATATTTGGAGAATTTACTTCCCTTTGCTCTTTTTTTGGTTGTAATGTTTGTTTTAAATTGTACATTTTCTCTTTTTCTTTTGCAATCATTTACCAAATCCAATTCTTTCCAAATCATGTTTTATAGATTTTTGTCCCACAATCACGGCTTCCTATGAAGGAAGCCCCGCCCCCAGGAATGGTTCACATAACCAGTGAAACCATAAAACCCTCCTGTGGGGAAAAAAGCAAGAACATTCTGGCAAAATGTGACAAAAATCCCCCAAAATATTGACAAATTAATTTTTTTGTGTTATTTTTTATAAGAATTTTTGTCATTTGAAATCTCAAATGTTCTGATGTTTAGCGCGCTGCTATTTCTGGGTGAGGACCAAAGTGTTCGATGTTGTGGTTTTTACATTTGTATCCGTTTAATATCAGAAACGATAATAAACTTTAATCATCTATCCATCCATCATCTATCCATCCATCATCCATCCATCATCTATCCATCCATCCATCCATCATCTATCCATCCATCATCTATCCATCATCCATCCATCCATCCATTCACCATCCATCCATCATCTATCCATCCATCCCATCCATCATCTATCCATCCATCATCTATCCATCCATCATCCATCCATCCATCTTCCATCCATCCATCCATCATCCATCCATCCATCCATCATCCATCTATCCATCCATCATCTATCCATCCATCCATCATCTATCCATCCATCATCTATCCATCATCCATCCATCATCTATCCATCCATCATCCATCCATCCATCTATCATCTATCCATCCATCATCCATCTATCCATCCATTCACCATCCATCCATCATCTATCCATCCGTCTATCATCTATCCATCCATCCATCATCTATCCATCCATCCATCATCCATCCATCCATCCATCCATCATCTATCCATCCGTCTATCATCCATCCATCCATCCATCATCCATCCATCCATCCATCATCTATCCATCCATCCATCATCTATCCATCCATCCATCATCCATCCATCCACCTGCCTCACATGGCTGTAATAAGCAGGAAGTAGTTTTTTGCTACATCAGCACCAGTTCGTTAAATACTTCTCCATCTCAACTTTACCGCGTTCGTAACGTTTTTTTTATTAAATTGAGGAAGTTATTTTTAAATTTAGCCGTTCCCTCGACCTTTTTTTAAAGTACTTAAAAACTAACGTTGACAGAAACACAGCTAGTGCGTCGCCGTCCTCACTGACTCGTTATCCCTAAATTAAGGCAACGTTCACTCAGCAGGTCTAAAAGCTTCATGTGGATGTGATTTTTTTAAGCCTTGTTCTTTATTGTAATTGAACAATTTACCAACCCAAAGCCATTTCAGAAAGAAGCTCCTTTAGAAAAACGAGTAAAAGAATCAGATTTTGGTCAGTAGAGACGAACATGAGAGCAGATTTGAAAAGCTAACGTTACACGATGACAGAAATCAAGTCTGATCGTTTCAGTGAGAAGGGAGATGGGGTCACTTAGAGTCATTTAAAACCACAAAAACTCCAGAAACACGTGAAAGTTTTCACACACTGTCCTAATTAAAGAAGCTGAGCTACTTCTGCTGCCGTGAAGCTCAGATTGAGGCGATCCAGTAACTGTTTCAGAAATAAGTGTAGAACGAAGGCGAGGAGGAGATTCTTGGGTTCAGACTTCAGGCACTGGGCCAACATAGCTGGAGGGGAGCTGACATTGTTCTGAGAGCGAGGAGGAGGAGGAGGAGGAGGAGCAGAAAATGAAAGAGGAGCTGTGGGTGGGAGGTGGAGGAGCGCCCTGTGAGAATAAGAGCATTCCAGGCAGCGCTGGTTCAGAGGATGCACCGATTGTTTCACGGTTCCCCCTTTTTACATCGTCAACGAGTCGATCCTCTCCAGTGTTTACGTGTTTCTGAATGAAACGCTTGTTTTCTCGGAGCCCAGAGGTCTTTTCTCCAGACTGACAGTTTCACACGACACCCTTCCAACCTGCGACGTTTAAACAACGTTAAATAACATTTAATAAAGTCGGCAACGTTTTTGCCCGGGGAACAAATAAAGTTTGTATTTACTGCTGCTTTCTAAACGATTCTCCCTCCAAGCAGCAAAGCAACCGAGGTGTGCGGCAGGAAAGCGAGGAGAGGCATTAAAAAAATAAACGAAATAAAATATTTTCTGGTTTAAAAAACAAAAACAAGGCGATGGCTGAATTCCCAAGGCGCGGCCGAAGCCTCAGAGCGATCAGAGGGTAGCTGTCGTCGGTCTGGAGTCGGACACGCCTCCTGGAGGTGCGGCTGAATATATATGTGCGCTCCACACTTTCCAGATTTCCTGCTTTCATCATCCCCGCAGCATGAGTCTGCCACCGCCACAGAAACAAGTGTGATATTAGGCCTGTGTGGTCAATCGATTTGAAATCGAAATCTGATTTTTTAGTCAAGACGAATGTGAAAAGAGGAAAATCTGAAGATCAGTTCAAGTGTTTCCGGGCAGCTAACTGTAGTAAGCACACATGCTACGTTAGCTTCGCGTTAGCCGCTTTGGCAAACGAGCGTGTCGCTGGCGAGTCTCTCTAAGCAGGGGCGGAGCTAGAAGGGGGGGCTGGGGTGGCACCGGACCCTCCTGAGATCTGATTGAACCCATGCAGTTATGCAAGACAAACTAAAATGCGTTATAAATGCAATTTAAATTAAAGTAACATATACGACATTCTAAAAGCACAAAATATACAATACTGATGATTTAAATGTTTCCTGTGATGGTTCGTCTATTTAGTGGCTCTAAAGATGGAAAAGTGTGGTCGCCACTGCGTTAGCGGCCTCCTTTTTTCTGCCGCTGTCCCGTATAGCGAGGCAGACGTGACGTGGAAAAGGACAACGGATGCGGCGGCGTTTCACATAACAAAAGACATGCTCCCAAAATATACTGTAGAAAAGGGCAGGAGGTACGAGCTACAAGGCCAATTATTAAAACACTAATAAAGATAAAATATTTTACAATTATTTCATTTTCTTTACCTGATAACGTGGCAAGTTTGGACAGAAATATTGGGATTGTGTCCCAGTATATATAGACAAAATAAAGTAATTGCGGTCGCATTTTCCTGATGTTTGAACACAACCTTGTAAAGTTTTTCAACAGATGGATAGACGACTGGTCAATATCGGACCATCGTTGTTTTAATTTTTAAAAATGTTTCCCCCCAACAAATGAATCCAAACATCAGATTTAAACTACTTTTAAATACTAGTTGGTTTTTCCTTTCTTTCCGTTTCTTCTAAATCCATCGAGGAATCTGCAAAACCATTTTTTAGAAAGTCCTTAATACAGTTGTAAAAGTTGAATCATCCAGCTACGGGTCCCTCTTGTCCGTTGTTTGTCGCGGCCCTTTAAGAACGCCTGAATCTTCTGGGATTTTTCTGGTCGTCCCAGACGGAGTCTCGGCGGATCGTCTTTGTGTCTCTCTGACATCTCTGCCTAGCGTGAAATCGGAGGGACACCGCAGTGAATCTTCAGCTCATGTTAAACCGTCCAGTTTCCCCCCCGGAGGGATTAGCTCTGGTTTCCAAGGGTTACCCCGATGCTCTGGCACAAACTCGCCTGGCGTCGCTGCGAGGCTCGGAAATAATCCGGCAGGGTGGAGGAGCTGCCGCCGATGTGTTGAAGCTGTAAATGGTGACAGGAGAGACGCCGGAATAGCAGGACGAATCAGAGATGCGCCGCTTCCTTAGAAACTGTGAGGAAGGCGGCATGGCGGTACGGCCTCGTGGTTCATCTGGCCCTCAAACTAGCAGGATTTCCTGTGACTGGCGGCGTTGCAGCAGAGCAGATGTCCAGACTTGCAGATTTATAACGTGTCAAAGCAGCAAAAAAACTCGCCAACGTGCAGAAATTCAGACATTTCCAGATATTTGGAGAGATTTTGCTACCCGTATCTATCGTGGCCGATAACCGGCCAGCTGACATCGGCGCTTCAGTCCAAACACGCCAAAATCCTGAAACTGTAGCGTCACATGACCGATCCCCAACCCAGGTGACCAACATGGCTCCTCCCCCATCCAAAAAACCAACGGCAACAAGATGGACATAAATATCAGCCCCTACGATGCCGATATATGAACAAATGACTTGTATGGTGCATCCCTAACATGTTTCCTGTCGTTTTCAAAGCGTCTGCAGTCAGAAACACGTTGGTACGGATTTATCGGCACGCGCTATTTAGCGTTTTTACGAAAGGGGACACAAAATAAAAGAGGTAGTAATGGTGTAAGATCGTGTTTATATTTATATGTCAATAAAGTTCTTGCTGAAATATTTCTTTAGTCAGAGTTTGAATCTAGAAACTGTGAGTCTTATGAAAACAACTTTAATTTCTAGGCCTACAAACTCTTCCTCTTTCTGTGAATACGAATTCAAGTCTGTGGGTACGAGTAAAAAATTGTTGCAATGCCGTCACAGGGTGGAGTAATCGATCCCCGATCTAATCAAACACAGCCCGCTCCAAATCTAAAGATGGCGGGAGACATATAAACCACTTTATATAGAGATAGAGAGTTTATAGAGATATATATTGATATATATTACCCATGATGCTTCACCTGAGGCTGTTGCATAGTTTAGTAGCAATGTAAATGAATTAGTTAATAAGGAAATCCCTCCTGACATTAACTGTATTTAGTGGATACTTGAGCCGGCCTCGCTCAGATTAGCCTGTTTGCATAAAGAAACATGGAGTGAAGCTCCAATCAAACCATTCAGTCTCCACAGTTTGTTTATTTCTCTTGCTTTTAACATATTTCCACGGAGACCAATTACCGATAGAAACGCTATAATCTCAAATCTAATTGGACTTTACGCATCCGTGATAATTTCGTCACGCGCTGCCGTTCTGATGCGTGTTTGGTTCGGCAGACACAGATGAAATGTGAGATATCAATCAGGGCCGATCACATGGACGCGTTTCCTGCTGGAAAATTAAATCCAAGCCGAAAGGAAAACATTTCCGCCGCACGTAAAATCGGATCTATGGTCGTTCTAAGAAGGCAGACGGCTCCCTTAGTCCAAAACCGCAGCGCTAGTTCACAAAGATGAGGAGAAATGACCAGGACACAAACCAAACATCTCCCTCGTCCGTTCTCTGAGCTGATTTTCCTCAGATTTTCTCCTGATTTGTTGATTTTGGGGGTTTCGGGAATGATTGCAGGGTCAGAAAAAGCCTCCACTGTTGCTTTATTTAGGCCGTTAGCGTCTGAAGTTTTTAATTTAGAACAGATTCTCATGGTTTCGTTCCTGTCATACTCAGTAAGACATTATAAAACCATAATTTCCATACTCTGGCTAAGGAACAGCATCACTGAGCAATAAAAATGAATAATTTCAGGGTACAAAGCCGCAGCTTCTGGCCTCAGCACAGCCAAATGAGAGAGATTTTAGATTCTCTGCTGCTGAGAAAAAACATCCAGAGCGCCGAAGCCGTCTCCACGTCGACAGATGAAATGGAGTAAACTGAAGATGAGGGTTACCCACGTCACGGCCGGATCGCTGCTGTGTTTCTTGTTTTGTTCCCGTGGAGACTCCTGCCCCTCGTCACCATTACGCCGCCGACACTGCGGGGCGTGGAGGTTTTCCTTTCCCGTTTACTCTGGGGACAAAGACGGCGTGGCCATGAAAGAAGCGCTCTCTGTTCCAGAAAGGCCAAAAGTGACGTAAAGATCAACAATAGGGGGAGATTTCAGCGAGCGCTTCATTGTTGCTGAGTTTGAACTTAATATTTACTGGAGGAGGCTTTTATGAGCCGTGTGGAGCGTCCAGAACGCGTCTAAATGCTCAAAGTTTTTACATTTGTGCACTTTTGGGTCAGACGCTTCCAACGCACAATTATCTCCACTTCCTGTCTTATCCGCTCGGACTTCCTGTCTCTTCAGTCTTTTTGTACAATGGAGGATGAAACTGAGAGAGCGGCTCGTCTTTATGTAATAAACCAAGAGAGCGTGGTTGTCGGCTGCCTCGGCTCCACATCTGTAACTTTGGTGATTTTCTCCTCCAGGAGCTTAACGATGACGAGGGTCGATTTCAGCTCTAGTTTCACTGGAATTAGAGAAAACAGCCACAATAAATCTATCCTCCATCATCACTTCAGGATCTTCCGCCAGGTTGAAAAGTTTGTCCAGCGGCCAAAGTTTAAGTTTCCCAACTCAAGCGTCTAGACCTTCTAGACTTTTTGAGCTTGTGAGCTACTTTAAAGATGACCAATCCTAAGGGATCTACCTCATATATATATATATATATATATATATATATATATATATATATATATATATATATATATATATATATATATATATATATATATATATATATATATATATATATATATATATATATATATATATA
>JAVLVB010000330.1:581223-593494 GCA_032876305.1 Orestias chungarensis
AGTGTTAGCATGCTAAATTTAACGCTTTAGACGAGTGTTAGCATGCTAATTTTAACGCTTTAGACGAGTGTTAGCATGCTAACTTTAACCTTTTAGACTAGTGTTAGCATGCTAACTTTAACGCTTTAGACTAGTGTTAGCATGCTAACTTTAACGCTTTAGACTAGTGTTAGCATGCTAACTTTAACCTTTTAGACGAGTGTTAGCATGCTAACTTTAACCTTTTAGACTAGTGTTAGCATGCTAACTTTAACCTTTTAGACTTGTGTTAGCATGCTAACTTTAACCTTTTAGGCTTTAGACGAGTGTTAGCTTGCTAACTTTAACGCTTTAGACAAGTGTTAGCATGCTTACTTTAATGCTTTAGACGAGTGTTAGCATGCTAACTTTAACGCTTTAGACGAGTGTTAGCATGCTAACTTTAACGCTTTAGACGAGTGTTAGCATGCTAACTTTAACGCTTTAGACGAGTGTTAGCATGCTAACTTTAACGCTTTAGACGAGTGTTAGCATGCTAACTTTAACGCTTTAGACGAGTGTTAGCATGCTAACTTTAACGCTTTAGACGAGTGTTAGCATGCTAACTTTAAAGGTATAGGAGAGGATCTTTTCAAAAGAAAAACTTCAATGGAAAATCCCATTGAAAAGGTGGAGGTGGATGAGGTGGCGCATGCGCAGTGTTGCGAAAATGTGAATGAGCTCAGGTTCCTCTCCTATACCTTTAATGTTTTAGGCTCGTGAAGTTATTAGTTTACAGGACAGATCTGCCACATCTAATATGGCGGAGGCGCCGAGGTGCCACCGCTGCTGGGACCAAAACATGCGTTTGTTATGGTGGCATCCAGGAGACGGAAAACTGAGTGGAAGGAAGACATATGCACCAGTAACACAGGAAACCGCAGCCTTAAGGGGATTTTCAGAACATCCAGGACATCAGACTAATGTCGCATTCCCTGCTTCTGCTGACCTTTAACCCCATACAGAATCTCTGTCGATAGGAAGACGGAAGAACCCAGAACAAGCGAGGAAGCTTGTTTCTAAACTATTTCAAATGTTTAAAATCATTTTAAACATTTGAAATCCGGGGACCAAGTTTTTAAACAAACTTTCTGTTTCATGTGTTTAAATGAAAAGTAGGAATCTGATATGATCCCTAAACATTTGAACTATCCATTGCTCGGGTGAAGCAGTTCTAAGGTGAGATCTGAGCTGTAGGAGCAGATAAAGAGGTAACGGGCCGACCTGGGTCCAGGACGGAGCGTCTCCGTCGTTTCCTCGGCTCGCCGCAGACGTTTCCCGTCATGCATTCTGAAATTACAGCCTCGTCTCTCCAGAAGCTGCAGATGGAAATGAAATGAGCCAAATCTGTGGGCAACGCCAGGTTTCCTCTGCCTCTCCCGCTGTGAAACCTCCCATTTCCAGCTGGCTACCATGAAACATCTTATTTAACTTTGTGCTGAATCATCATCAGAGGCCCTCAGCTTTTCAAGCAAAAGGAAAGACCATCTGATCATTGCCTTCTATTATTATTCTGATATCTAAAGATGAAGAGTTTAAAACCAATTTATTTGGATCTGCATTTTTACATCACATAAATCACATTATGTAACTACAATTTAATTTATATGTAAAAAAATATACATAAACACATTCAGATTTGCCATTTATTATGTTTATAATAATTAATATTTCTAAATAAATGTGTTTGTTTAAGATTTGTTTTAAAAAGCCAACAGTACAAATCCTCTGTAAGAAACAGAATATTTTTGTTCGGTTTAGGTAAAATAACCTCAGTTAGTCCAGATTTAAATGTCTTCTTGTTTGCAGAGAGAGAAATGGAGAAAACTCAGAGAGAATCTGAGTTTTTATTTCTATGAAGTATAAAAGTTGTGGTGGAAATTTCCTCACCTTGTTTATCTTCAGCAGATGGTCAGTTTCTAGCACACTGCTGCCACCTTGTGTTCAAATGGAATCATTACAGCAGAACCTGGGAAAAATACAATTAATTATGTTTAATCATAATTTTCTGTTTGCAGTCAGAAGTCGGAAATTAATTAATTAGTTAATTTATTCACTTAATTAAATAAACTTTTTTTTCCTAATCAGAAAAACTTTGCATAATATCTTCATATTTATTTAGATTTTATATTTTTCCTATTTTTTTTCTCTTGGATTTCATAGTTTACATACTTTGGAGATTTTTTTTCAGTTTGAAAGTCAAAATTAGGTTAATAAAAGTCACAATTTCAAGTTAAGAGGCCAATAATTACATTTTTAAAGCCATAGTTTCCAAAATAAAGGTAATAATTAACAGAAAATCAGAAAATTTACTCCTCATAATCGACTTTAAGTCTGCAAACTGTTATTTTGGTTTATTGACTTACCTTCAAATTATAGTAAACTCGCAGGGGGCGGGGCTTAATTACTACATGTCAGCAATTGAATGGTAAAAGCTAATTTTTAAAGCAGCCTTTAAACTTCAGCAGTAAGTGTGTAAATAAAACTAAAAACTGAATCAATGCCAACTTACAGACCATGTTATCACAAAATGGGTTTATTCCCCAGAATAACCAAACCTCAAACAGCTATTAAAGGGACCTTAAAAGAGGTCAAATGAAGAAACCAAACTCCAACTTCAAATCACAATTTAACAGAACAGAATCTCAATCAAACAAACTGACCTGACACACAACAAACAAAAGGGACTGAAATCCTGGCGGATCAGACCAAAGTGACACACTGAGGAAGAGGGAAGGGAAACATCTACACAAACTTAACTAGAGTAACTAAACCCAGTTACTAATAACTAAGTAAAATTAACAGAAGCAAAATCACAAAAGCATAAAGAAGTTATAGAATTAAAATAAAGACTCCATGGTCTTCCCCCATAGCAGAACTCCAGATGGTGTCACCCAATTAACCACTCTGGGATTGGTATGTGCCAGCTGGAGTCCATTTGGTTCAGCCCAGATGCCCCACAGCACCAACAAAAGAAAGCACAACAAAGTATTAAATATCTGACTAAATTAAATATACAAAAAGTAACCAAATGTTCGCGCTACAATCAGAACTAAAGTAATTCAATATTGTCAAATGAATATAGTGAAAACCCACATATTTATGCTGCAGTGAGTGTGAATTAAACTCGAATGAAAAAGTGTTGGTGTGTGGAGTTACCGCCTGTGTGGCTGCAGGTGTGGCCATCACACTCCTAATAAACATTAAATTATAACTGAACATTCACAAACGTGATACGGCGCTGGTTTGGTGGTCAAAGCTTCACACACCTGCAGCATCCGTCTATTCAGCAGCAGTTTCTGGTGCAGCCGTCAAGGATTCAAAGGCCCTTGGGCCAGGAGTCCCCCAGAGTGGCGACGGCTTGTTTTAGTGAAAGATCTACAATTGTAGATAAATTCACAAGAAGACACGCATGACGGTGTGTTTTTATCACAACCGTCCGAAAACGCAGATGACAAGGCCACACATCCACAACATCCGTCCATTTTGCCTGTGAGGAGCGGCTGCTGCTGTCCGTCTGCGGCCGTCTCCTGCAGGGTTCACCCCGGACACGTGGCCAGTCCATCTTAGGGCAACATGGAGACGGACGGCACAAACTCACAAAACTAAGGGAATCCAATTATCTAGCGTCCACCTCTTTGGGACTGTGGGAGGAAGCCGGAGTACCCAGAGACAATATTATCCTTTGGATAATATCCTTTGGACATTGTATTTATTTAATTGTTTTATTTGAATCTTGAGTTAAATCTATGTAGTAAAAGACACTTTTTATAACATATGGATTATTTTTATTATTTAATTTTTTTAGGGATGCACGGATTTACAAGTTTCAGCCAACACAGACAGTCCTTTCCATTTATTATTTAATTGTATAGGTTTATGTTGCTCTTGTGACTTTAATCCATTAGTTGCCAGACGGGAAGTCCTTTAACATACTGTCTGTTTTACTCGCGCTATCCTCCCTGGTATCCCCGTCATCCAGGGTATCAAACATAAATATCGGCCCAGTTTTACTCATCGGTCCAATATATGGAAAAAAATGGTGGATCGAGATGTTGATGCTGATGTTTTTAGTTTTGAGAATACAGGATTCTGCTGTTGCTTTTATTTAAAACTTAGTTATTTATTTTTAGTTTTTGTAATTTTAGTTCATTTCTTTTTTATTTTTTTTTACTTAAATAACTAAAAAATTGTTGTGTTGCATTTTTTGCGTAAAATATTTTCATACAGTTTTTAAATCCATATCACATTTACTTAATTTTTCCCTAAAAATATATTTTTAATTTCATATTTCATATTTATATTTGAGAAGAAAGTCGAGTATGATGTCAATATTTGTATCTTTAGTTCTGCTGCAGTATCTTTCATTTTTTTAGCCCATATTTTTATGTTACCTCTGCTGCTGTTTGGCTGCTAGATGCATTACTAATTTTATCTCACTGCTGTGAGCAAATGTGTTAATCTGAGCTGTGAGTTACAGAAAAATGTAAATAAGATGTAAAACATGTGAAATGTTTTATTTGCAGTTGTAAAGACAGACACTCGTGATGGCGTGAAGCTGCTTCGCTTTTATTCAGCAGTAGTTGGGGGCCAGGAGCCAAACATCTGGGCTTACATGCTCTCTCTGACCATGGACACGTACGGCTCGAACCAGTTGCGCAGCTCCTCCATCTTGCCGCCCAGGGTCGATTGCAGGTTCTCCGTCGTGCTCTCGAAGCGCGTCTTCACGTCCTCGGTCGCCGTGCTGAGCCGCTCCTTCAGGCCCCCCACCTGGGACCTCAGCAGCTCGTTCCAGGTGGTGATCTTGGCCTCGGCGTTCTCCCGCACTTGAGTGAAATAAGGGTCCAGTCTGGTCTTCACGTTCTCCATGTTGTCAGAGGCGCGGTTCTGGAGCTCCTCGATGTAGTCGGAAACATGTCTGAGAAGGGAAGACGGGAAGACAGTCGGCACCGCTTGCTTCAGACATTGTTCACGTCCAGATTTAAGGAAAAGAAATGAAACAATTTGGCTTTGAAAAGTGTTTATCTGGGTCTGATTGGTCACTTGTGTGGTTCTGCAAACAGGAGAGGAGCCAGACGGACCTCAATTCTCCTCATTTATGTTCTGTCTCATTATGCTGCTGGGATAAGTGGTTGTTATAACTCATATGTAATTTCTATTTTGTTCTTTAAAACCTACTAGAGCTTTAAGAAGCAGGAAAGCAACGCAGGAAAGAGCCGAGAATCTTCTGACTGCTAAGTTTCCAGTGTGTAAAAGTTTTACATAGAAAACTGTTTTATGTTTGTCATTTTAACAGTTTTAAGGTTTAAAATACACAAAATGTATATTTAATGTGCAGCAGTCTGATTAACGTACAGTTTTTAGCTGAACAAAATGAAAAAGAACAAAAGACTAAAGGTTTTAGGCTGATTTTAACTTTACAATTGTTCTATTTACTGAAGAAAATCGATGTGGTTGGAGTTTGAAATGCATCTAAAAACCAAGATTTTAACAAAAATGTCCAGCTTAATAGAAAATTCTCAGAGGTTTGTACCACCAGTGAATAATAAACGTCTTACTAGATGATCTGTCTCCTAAAAATCCAACCCTTTAAAGCAAGACTGATCTTTTTCTGCAAACGAGGACGCTAGAAATAGCATCCAACCTGAAAATAAAAGCAGATTTCCTCCTTCTGTGTTGAGGAATTGAATTTTCCTGCTCAGATTTTGCCCTCAGAGCTTCTTCCCGTCGGTCTCACCCACCTCTGGATCTCCTGGGTGTCTTTCTGGAGGCGCTTCTTTAGCTTGCGGGTGTAGGTGGACACTCGGGCCTTGACGTCGTCGGCGTTCTGCTCCATCAAGGTCTGGAGCTCCTGGACGTAGTTTTCCATCTGCTGGCGACCGTCGGTCATGTGTCCGAGCAGCCTGTCGGCCAGCAGCTGCAGGTCTTTTCCAAAGCGCTCTGAAGCCTCCTGGGTGTAGGGTGCCAGCTTGGTCTGCAGGTCGTCCTTGTACATGGCCAGGTCAGACATGCTGTCCTGGATCAGGGTGCTGTTCAGGAAGGACAGAACAATCAAGTGTCCATTTAGTGACCGTCTCGGCACGGCTGGACATCGATGTAATTAAACAAGACTGGAGATCATCAGGGAAGTGGACAAAGTCTAGATGCCTGGGTTCATAAAGAGACCCCACAGCAGTGTAGAGAAATATGACTGAAACTGGAAAAGTAAAATAATACATAATAATGTATAAGTGGCTCAGGAAAGGTCAAGTTTATGTTGTTTTATAAAATAATGTAAGTTCAGAGACTGTTTGAGGTCAGAATTCTGTATAATTTGCAGCTTGTTGAAGCATCAACAATAATAAAGTGTTTCACTGCATATAATCCTGATGGAAGTATTATTAGAAAAGTTCATCGTTAACTTGATAGAAAAACTACGAGCAAGTTTCAGAAGGTTTCCAACTCGTTACAGGTTCATTTGGAAAATGCTAAATTTGACCTTTCAGGTGAAAGGATTAAAAAAATATCAGTTACCATATGTAGTGAAAATGAACTTCCTTTTTAGCGGCTTAAATTCGAAACAAGCTTGTTTTTTATAAGGAAAAAACAATTAAAGTCATGTTTGTATCGGTTTTCTATAAAAACGATATTATACATAACAGTTTTGAGAGGTTTTAAGCGATTTTTCTGACAGAATAAAAGCTGAAAAAACAGTAAAGTAAAACTAAAACTAAGCCTGAAATATTTAATTTGGTTAAAATACAATACAATCAAGTTATAGTGAAAATTTAGGGGAAATACAAATAATGTAGGAAATAAACTATTACATTTAAGCCTTAAAAACAAACCTACTAATCTTAAGTTATAATTACTACTCTAATTAACTATTTTTATATTAGTAAAGGACTAGTTTTAGTGTATTAGGGAATTAATTTTGCCAATACTCTAATACTCTAATCAGGGGTTCAAGTTAGAATAAATGTACCATTAGATGTGTTTAGTCTTACTTGAATCTTCAAGTATAAACACATTTCTGTTTTATTCTACATGTAAGAATGATGCTTCATCTGTTGGTCTGACTGTAGATGCTCAGCATGACCACAGACTACATCCAAGACATCCAGAACCAGCCGCAGGTTTTTCACCATGCAGCCCGGCCAATCGAGAACACTCACTCGAGCTCTTGGCTGATCTGGGAGCTCTTGATGTCCTTCAGCATTTCATCCGCCCTGGTGTTCAGCTCCCCGACGTAATCGCTGAACTTTTCCACTGTCGTGTCCCAGGTTCCCTGCCAGTCGTCCTGGAGAACACTTCGTGCACGACATCCTGGAGTGGACGAAGAACAAACACCTCAATCTGACGGGTTATTTTAATCTTTACAAAGATCCTTCGCTTCAAACTGTGATCATTGTTTCAATTGAGGTGGAAAATCACTTTAAACGTTAGAGAAGATGCTGACAATCTTTTATTTTGTAGTAATATTGCATATAATCCATAAATAAATATAAAACCGTCAGTGTAAACAGCACGAATGTTATGAATCTATGTATGTGTGAGCTTAGAAATCATAAAAACCCAACACAACGAACAGCTTTGAAATCAAATCTGCAAACCGACCCTGATTTTTGTTTGGTGTTTTCCAAAATTAAGTTCTTTTTTTTTAGCTTCCTCTCTACTTTTCAGGAATTACCATCAACTATTAACCTGAACCAGGTGACGGCGCTGCTTCATTTGTTAATCCAGAATATTTTTCATGTCCCCCGTAGAAAAACTGAACTCACCCGAAATGACTGCAAGAGCTACGATCACTGCAAACACCCTCATGATGACGACAAGCACGGACAGCTGGGAAATAAACCATATAAAGGGGAAAAACAATCAGCCACAGAGGCAAGAGAAATCCATGACAGATTAACATTTTCCTAAGGTTTTTACACCAGATATTTAACTGAACTTCCTGATTATAATGAACTAGCTGCTCAGAGCGAGTCAGAGTCGGTCTACAGGAATGAAAAGGTTTGTTTCTCACCTCAGATGCCTGATTTGATCTGTGTCGTCTGTGAGGCCGACTGAACCCTTCTCTTGAGTATTTATACAGATTAGGTGGCACCGATGTGATCCAATAAATGTCTGGAGGATTTGTGACCTGCGTCCGAAGTTCCCAGCATGAACTGTGCTGTTGTCACCTTTTATTGCTGTGTCTGTTGTTTAGGCTCCACGTCGCCCTCTGAACATGCAGACAGAGAAGAAGGACCACTTCAAATCTCTCTCTGGTCCACTTGGTTCTGGCTATTTTAATTTAAATTAAACATCATTCCTCCTTGTCTTCTTTTAATGTCATTATTTGTTACTGAAGCTTCAAAATCCTCCTAAAAAGCTGTATAACAGCAAATCGACAGCACAGCAGGGAGGAGGTCAAAAGTCACTTCTATATCATCTCTTATGCTAACTGAGCTGATTTGACATAACAACTTTAGACTTCATTTATAAAACTTTTATTAGATGGCTAATGTTCACACTGATAACAATGTATGAAGAGCTCGTTTGTGGGATCCTGTTGATGATTAAAAATAAACAGATGTGTTGAAATTATATTAGATACAAATACCATAAATGGATGAACGAAGTATTTGGTTTACTGAAGCAGTTTAAGCATGTTACCTTTAATATGAAATCGTTACCATTTTCTTATCAATTAATAATTTAAATGAAAGTAAATTAAATAAAGCATCTAATAGACGATCCATTATCATTGATTCATCCATTGTCCACCTTTAGTGTGGATACTTGGTTTTGGTGAGACGTTTTTAAAGATGAGTTTGTTAAAGAGATGTTTTAACAGTCAGGCTCAATACTGACAAAATTACACAGATTTTTCAGTGTAATTTATGTAACTAAAATAAACAAATTAAATCAGAGTAAAGGTTCACTTTTTTACCACACCTCCATAATGTGTTAGAAACGCTTATAACCCTTTAATGTTCTCTGAAAAATCTAATCTGTTGGCCTTTAAATCAACTTTAAATAGAATTTTGTTAGCCTGTAAAATATTATGATTAAGGTTAGCTATTCAAATGTAGCGCAAATTAAACCCAGAAAAGATCAGAACCAGAAACTAGATCAGGAATAACCAAATAAACCACCAGGGTTGAAAATGATGTGGCTAATTTTATTAGAGGCTAAACTCTTCTAGCCTTAGCGCAGCGGTTGCAGTGGCTAACACAACTAAACTATTATCCCACCTTAAAGCCTACAACTAACTATTTCTTTTTTAACCTTTTATGTAGTTATCGCACCTTTAACTGGACAACTTAACGTTTTTTTTAGCCAAAAGGCGATATCTGGTAGCTGGCTAATCTAGCCATGCACATTTCTTAGAAAACAATACTTACATTTTAATGGCTAATTAAAACACAAATGTTCAAAATGGAGACTTTTTTTAAATTTTCATTATTCATTAAGTATATTGGAAATCTTTTTTTTTTATGCTAACATAGGTTAAGCTTTAGGTTAAGCTTGAAAAATCTAGCTTATTTAGATTTTAAAAAGGTGATATTGTTAAGCAGTACATTTTAAATATGCACATTTAATACCTAAGCTTGTGTGTTTTAGGTGATTTCCAGTAAATTTTACTTTTATTGGCTGAGATAAGCAACTTTTTTCTGTTTGGAAGCTTTTTACTTTTCCCCCATGATCAGATTATTTTCAGGCTTTGATATAAAATTATTATATTAACTGAAATATCAAAGAGTTTTAAATTACTAGTAACACGTTTAGTTTAAAATGTTCTATTGGGTTTCATCAACAAGCAAATAAATCTTGGGAAAGTGAAGAGGTCAAAGCCTATAAAAGAAAATGACTAAGGTTAGCTAAGAATAGGTGTTAATGATCTATTAAAATAGCCAGGAAAAACATTTGGTTGAAAATAAAGTTTGTAATTCATGAAGTAGATATGTGATGATTGAAACATTAGGATTTTAACCATCTCAGAAACAACCCCTAGTTATGTGATTCTGCTTCTGAGGAACATTGATAATATCACCAGATTAACCGTGAAAGATTAATATTTTCTAATTTTAGATTATTTGTGAATAGACATGTATTCTTAGGAGGAGGAGGAGTTTTACTGTTGGACGCTGTACAGGTAAACACTGAAAGCCTTCTTAGAGTGAAGTTTGTGTAAATTTGCCAAATTTCCTCAAAACTAAGCAAACACAAAACAATAAGTCTGCAGCAGCGAAAACAGACAATGACAGTATTTGAACTTCAATCATGTATTTTATTGAATATCATCGAAATCTTATTATTTAAGAAAATCATCTGCCTTAAAATAAAATAAAAATGAATCAGAAGTTGCCTCTTTTTCAAGTATGTAAATAAACTCTATAGCAATGAATCTATTCAGTCGGCCTTTTCCTGAATTTGTGCCCACTCGTCCCACAGAGACTCCAGTTCGTTCTTCAGCTTGTCTGAATCCTTATTTAGCTTCCCCCAACGTCTTTTTCTACGTGAGACCGATTTCCCATTCAGTTCAAAGGCAGTGTGGGAAAGTTTGACCTCAAACTTGTAGACCAGGGAGAACAAAATCACCTTAAACTTCTCCAGACTACCATACACCTTCTTCAGATTATGTTTACGGCCATGATGATGGTGATGGTCGTGCTGGTCATGGTGATGGTCTTGGTCCTCATGGTGATGGTGATGGTCGTCGTGGTGATCATCACTGTGGTGATGGTGATGGTCGTCATGGTGATCGTCTTGGTGGTCATGGTTGTCTTTGTGACCATGGGGATGGTGACCAAACAGTTTGTACCAGAGTTTAAAATGGCCATGATGATGATGATGATGGTGGTGATGATGGTGGTGAGTAGGCAGGTGAACAAAGCATTCGTCTAAATATACATGCAGCTCCTGAGTTTTCTTCAGCAAGGCCACCTTAAGCCCTTTAGGGTCAAGCGCGTCAATGTAGTGGGCGGCGCATTTCTTCAGCTCCGCCAGCTTGCAACGTATTTGAGCTGCGAGCTCCTTGGTGTGTTGATGTATGTCATCTTCCAAGTGGAACAGAAAGTGCTCCAGGTGGTAGTGCAGGTGATCTATCTCGTGGCAGACCTTGTGGAAAAAGTCGTTGGTCCATAAAACTAAATGAGCGTATATGTGGCGGAAGAAGTTTAAGATGATTTCGACTTTGTGTGTGATGATGGAGCTGCAGAACAACAGACATAACCCTGATGAACACCTAATTACTTAAGACGTTAATATGTTGATGTCTTGAATATGACATAAACAGCAGTTCTCATTGGCAGATTTTTCTCACTTAAAACAAATAAATTAACCTTTTACCACTATTAAGGAAAACGATTAAATCTTGTTGTAAAGTTAGTTGTAAGATAATTTTTTGTCCTCTTTCTAGTTTTAAGCCTACTGTGTTCCTATGTTGTAGCGCTTCATGGGAGGCCATATTAAGCATGAATCAATATTTACCTACTTTAAATGTGTGTAAAAGTTTCTGGGTTTCGTCTTACCACAGATACTGTCCTGTGGAGGAGTGTCTGATGTCCCACACGTAGTCTTTAGGGGTCTCTGTTGACTTCTGGACATAGTCCCAGTAAGCCTGCTGCACCATTTCCACCTGGTTGTTGGATGCATGTCGATCATTTCCACCATTAGTACCTGCAAAGACAACACAGCTTAATGCCTCTTTTTTAAACTCAGAAATGTTAACAACACTAATAAACATTTTCTGACCTGTGACAAAGACGAGGACGAGGAAGACGAGGACCTTCATCACTGCCCTGAAAGAGACCCAGAGTTAATGCTTTCAGATCAGGTTTGCTTCCAGAGGAGTGATGCTGAGGAGCTGGACTCCTACCTGTTAGCCAGTCAGACAGATGATGAATGTTAAAGATGTCTTCATCAGTATTTATAGGCAGCAGAGGTGAATGGAGGAGAGGCTGAGCTCCAGTCTAAAGTGATGACAGGACAGCAGGACGTACATTTCAGTGAACGTTTTGTTCAGCTTCCAGGTGATATAAACTTGCTGATGAGACCTGCAGAGGACATGAGTCTCTGTGGATTCAACAGTCAGGGTTTCATTTATGTTTAATCAAGTTTTCAAGTGTTTTCTTCTGTTTGAAGCCTTAATCTTGGAACTGTTGGGTTTTATCTTTTATTTAAATGAACTCAAACTGCTTTCAATCAAATTTGACTCTGATAATAAAAAACAGAAAAATAAAATAAAGGCATGAAACACTTTTTTTTTTTTTTTTTTTTTTAA
>JAVLVB010000330.1:593594-605780 GCA_032876305.1 Orestias chungarensis
TTCTTCTAGTCAATAAAAAATGTTCCTGTTATGACTTTAAAGTAATGACCACTGCAGAAACTAAACGTAGGAACCTTTATTTGATTTAATTCATTTTCCACTTAAGAAACAAGTAATCTTCAAACTGTTTACGAATCATCACAACAACATGATTGTTGTGCAATAATACAGGGCAAGAAAGATGACGAGATGTATTCTTCTAAACTTACTTACAGATACTTGTAATTTGGTGATGAAGTATAATATCATATGCAAGTTTAACAAATGCTTTTTGCGAACAAAAGGATCCATCAGAGAAAGCAGTTTACCTGATGGTCTTGTTGTTGATTACCCAGACGATAAACCTGGAGTTCCTTAAGAGCAACTTCTTAATGTTGGAAAAGTTATAGTGTATCTTACCAGTGTCACATAGATTATACTGAATAATTGGTAATTATCTTGTTTGAAATTGCATTGCTACAACACACACATTGGTAGTATAATATTACTTTTCCTCATTAGACCCAGATAATAAGATTTTGGAATTCATTTTTTATTTTCATAGTTTATGCAATAATTGCAACAATTTTCTTTTCATAACATTATTTATCAAAGTTTCATCAAACGTCTCTCACACATTAGATCTTACTTTATATAAAAATGTATCATTTATTTAGTGGAAACATCCATAAACAGTTTGGGGAAAATGTATTAAGTGCTTAAAATCACTAATTACATGTCTGAAGCATATTTAAACATAGACATGTTACAAAGTATATTTCACTTCGGAGAGTTGGATTAAAATCCTTCCTTGTTGTTGCCATTGGCCTAAAGCTGGAGTATTTGCTGATTTATACACTATAGTAATACCAGCTCATGGTTGGTACAAGAGAAAGCAGTTTTTCTGTATGGACACTTCACACATGTCTTGACTGAGCCCTGCTGTCAGCGCCTCAACTATCTGCAGCAAATCGCTGTATTGTCCATGTCATCACTGGTCAGAGGTTCAACATGCCTAGTTCATCTTCATTGCTTCTCTCATCAGCATCACTAGCTACCTTGTCAAGATGCTGACCTAGCCAATCTTTTCCCTGGGCAATGATGTCTAAAACTACAAAAAACCTGAATCCGAAATACTGCAGCTTCTTCTTCTCTGGTGTCCGAGATACCTTAAGTCTGGTCTATAGTATACTATATATACTATATTATATTATATTATACTATATTATATTATATTATATTATATTATATTATATTATACTATATTATATTATACCATATTATATTATATTATACTATATTATAATATATTATATTACATTATATTATACTATATTATATTATATTATATTATATTATACTATATTTTACTATATTATATTATATTATACTATATTATACTATATTATAATATATTATATTAAATTATACTATATTATATTATATTATACTATATTATACTATATTATACTATATTATACTATATTATAATATACTATATTATATTATATTATATTATATTATATTATATTATATTATATTATATTATACTATATTATAATATACTATATTATAT
Source organism: Orestias chungarensis (assembly GCA_032876305.1). Taxonomy (NCBI): domain Eukaryota; kingdom Metazoa; phylum Chordata; class Actinopteri; order Cyprinodontiformes; family Cyprinodontidae; genus Orestias; species Orestias chungarensis. The sequence continues at coordinate 595,150 of JAVLVB010000330.1, forward strand.
TATATTATATTATACTATATTATATTATATTATATTATATTATATTATAATTATATTATATTATATTATATTATATTATATTATATTATACTATATTATAATATACTATATTATATTATATTATATTATATTATAATTATATTATATTATATTTTGTTTTAAAAACTAATTAAAGGGTATGTATGTAAAGAAAGCAAGGTCGGGTCAGAGCTAGCTTGTAGATTTTTATTTTTATGTATCCTCAAATACATTATATTGTTTTTCTAGATAATATTATGAAAAAGTATTTGAAGTTATTGTAAACTGAACTTAAAGTTATCTTAATCTGATGGTTTAAAACTAACATTTTCAAGTTAGAAACTAAATTGGAAAGATTTGAAAGTATTTATCTGGGAGGGGGGGAAGAAATAACCTGCATATGAATTAAGTTTAGAAAATCTGCATCAACAGGCCTTATCAGCAAGTTTATATCACCTGGAAGCTGAACATAACGTTCATTGAAATGTACGTCCTGCTGTCCTGTCATCACTTTAGACTGTGACCGCCCTGACCTCAGCCTCTTCTCTATTTACCTCTGCTGCCTATAAATACTGATGAGGACGTCTTCAGCATTCATCATCTGGCTGACTGGCTAACAGGTAGGACTCCAGCTCACGAGCATCACTTCTCTGGAAGCAAACCTGATCTGAAAGCATTAACTCAATCTCATACATTACCAGGAGCTTGCAGCTCAAATACGCTCCAAGTTGGCGGGGCTGAAGAAGTGTGCCGCTGAGTACATTGAAGACCTCGACCCCAAAGGCCTAAAGGTCGCCTTGCTGGTGTTGAAGTCCTCCTTGACTTCCCCAGATTGGTTGATCTCAGGGCAGCATATTCAGGCGTCTTGCAATGTTCAACAATAACTCAATGTCCACACTTCTTATGGATCATCTGAGTCCTTCTGCAAAAGGGAGAGCTGAGACCGCCTGTGCAATGGTTCCCTCAGGTCTGAGTTCCTCCCCTCGCATCAGGCTGTTTTATTCAAAATTAGGGAGTATACAGAGTCAGATAAACATTCACATTTGATTTACACAAACTGTTTCAGAAACCGTTGTTCCCTCGCCTCGTTGGCCTTGATTAATCTGCACAAAGAAAAAAGGGAGTGAAGTTTCGCTCCCTGGTATCACAAACTTTAACTGAAAGTTTTAACTGCTGGGAACCGACTGATGGCCCCTTTCCCATGATACCTTCATCCATTTTCCAGAGAGAATAAACAGACTTTATCAGAAAATTTATACCTTCTTGTTATATACACACACTTCTAGTATTAAAAGAAACATGAATACCTGAAAGAAACATGAATATAAATGATTACCATTCAACAATTCCCCCTTTTGAACTCTATTAAGAGTTCGCCAATTTAGTCTCTACAAAGCGCGTTACTGGCCGACTCATCTTCTCCGTCTGCGGCCAACAAGGGCATCATGACTCTTGGGTCCTCTTTTTTAATCATGGAGGAGATCAGTCGGACAGACAACGAGGGAATACCTGGTATGCAACAACAACCACCCGTTACCAATATAGCTATGAAAACTGCTAAACATTTTAAAAGAGACATTACCAAAGTTTTCCATCTGGCAAACATTACCCGTCTGGGACGCCCTGTGGAATGCCTATAGCATCTATATAAGTGATTTTAGTCAGATCAGATTCTTCACCTATGTCACGCTTACGTCGAGTGGAGGTTTGGGTCACGGTTGTAGGTTTATTTACTTGTCATAATAGGTGTTATTAGTCTTACCATGTTGCAGAATCCTTTAGTTTGGGTCGGTAATCTGGTTAATAGGGTGTTACCCTGCAATAATAATATAAGCCGGCCCTGGCCCAGGGACCCACCGAATTATCAGACCCGTCCTGAATAACTGTGTGGCAGAATTTGCTATTAATTGATCCTACATCTTGGGCCGGCCTGGATTGATTGCCGGCCGTTCCTTCTCATCTTTCCTATAACTTTCTGCCGTTCCTTCTCTGACACTGCAGTTTTTATTACACCTTCATCCGCCAGGGACCCCATCCATCATCATCTTTTTCTCCGTCAAATTAACTAATAGGTCTGTATAATATGGAGTCAGACCATTTATGTAATACTGGTTTCTAGTGCCTGATTTTATCTCGAGATCAAGTTATGTTTTAACTAAATCCTGGCCAAGCTCACACTTCAGTCAGCAACGTGTCAATGTTAGTTCCAAGCGCACACCCTAGTATACATAGACACCAGAATTTTATACGTTCACAGTTTTGGTCATCATCTACCACTGTGACACCGAAGCTGAGCTTTAATATTCCTCTGCTGTTCAGTGTCAGACTGTTGACAACAGCCTCCATGGTAGTTATATTTGGGACAATACAACTATCCCAAACATACAGGTTTCACATAAAAGAAAAGATTGTAACTAAGTTGGACATAGCTCATTAAATACGTTGCAAAGAAACACCTAAATAAAAAAACAAGACAGTATCTGTATTTTTAGTTTTGTATTTTGATCAAAGAATACCAGATATTTAACTGAAACATCAGCAAAGCATGTTGACTTGTAAAAATATGTCTCCATTAACATTAATATTGATACTAACCATCCGGTTGCTCTTTTTCTAACTTAAGGACATCCAGTCTCGCAATATACTCTCCAGGTCATCCTTCAGGTGATCTGAGTTTTTAACAAGTTTGCCATGGTGCGTTTTTACATGTGGAATCATTTTCTTATTGATCTCATCAGTGGTTTGTGCAAGTTCAATCTCAAACTTATGGACAAGGGAGAATAAAGATTCCTTAAAGGCTTTCATGCTTTCTTCTACCTTCTTCTTTATGTCTGGTCTGTGTTCATCACCATGGTGGTGGTGGCCAGGATGTTGGTGACCATGTTGATGGTGACCAGGATGTTGGTGACCAGGAGGATGCTGATGGTGGCCAGGATGTTGGTGACCATGTTGATGGTGACCAGGATGTTGGTGACCACGAGGATGCTGGTGGTGGCCAGGATGTTGGTGACCATGTTGATGGTGACCAGGAGGTTTGTGACAAGGAGGATGGTGACAGTGACCAGGAGGTTTGTGACCAGGAGGATGCTGATGGTGACCAGGAGGTTTGTGACAAGGAGGATGGTGACAGTGACCAGGAGGTTTGTGACCAGGAGGAGGCTGATGGTGACCAGGAGGTTTGTGACAAGGAGGATGGTGACAGTGACCAGGATGTTGGTGACCATGTTGATGGTGACCAGGAGGATGCTGATGGTGGCCAGGATGTTTGTGACCATGTTGATGGTGGCAAGGACGTTTGTGACAAAGAGGATGGTGACTGGGACCAGGAGGTTTGTGACAAGGAGGATGGCGACAGTGACCAGGAGGTTTGTGGCAATGATGGTGGTGACCAGGATGTTTGTGGCAGTGATGGTGGTGACCAGAATGTTTGTGGCAGTGATGGTGGTGACCAGAATGTTTGTGGCAATGACGATGGTGGTGCCAATGGTGGTGACCATGATGATGATGGGAAGTATGCGGGTGTTCAAAGCACTTATCCAAATGATCATTCAGATCCTGGAACTTCTCTAGCAAGGCGATTTTGAGGCCTTTGGGGTCCAAGGCTTCGATGTGATTGGCTGCACACTTCTTGATGTCCTCCAACTTGCAATGGATTTGAGTCGCCAGCTCATGATCCAGAAAATGGCTCAGATGGTAGTGCAGGTGATCTACCTCATGGCAGATTTTGTGGAAGAATTCGGAGCACCACAAAACTAAATGATCGTACACAAGGTGGAAGAATTTGTAGATGATGTCGACGCTGTGTGAGATGAGGGAGCTGCAGAACAACAGACAGAACCCTGATGAACACCCTGTAGTTTTAGACATTAAATCATTTAGGCTGGTGTTAAAGAGTTTTTTGAATGTAAATTTTCTTCTGTAGAAAACTTACACTAATTCTTATCATCATGTCAAGAGTGGTCCGAACGTAGCTATAGTCACAAATACATCCCCCTTTCAATTTTACAGTATTTAGGACAAAAGGTTGCAGCTAAACAACATCTTAAAAATAGTGTTGTTTAGTTACTAGACCAAATTTCTTAGCACACAAATATATTTTAAGCAAATCATAGGAGCCTGTTTTAAGTCAATAGACAACTGAAACAATCCTCCAATAGAACAAATAGGTTTCATCAAAATTTATTAATTATTGACCTATGCAGGTTTTCTAGCTGACAATGTAGCTCTAAGTTAGTTTTGTCTTACTTTAAGTTTATTGTACTAGATGCTAGAAAAACATATTCTGTAAGATTTCATTTCTTTGCATTGTGAAAGCTTTAGACCAGATGGATTGTTTAACTCTACCATAAGTGTGACCTCTGATTAAAGCAGATTTTTTTTGTTGATTGTCATTTTAAGCTAAAAACATGTGCCTACACAATGCTAGGACAGAAAGACAGTAATTACCAGAGCAGCAACTGTTGCTTCAGATCAAAGGTCATGTAAAGCCTTCATATTTCACAGAGGAAAACATCCCAAACAGGCAACCTTCAAAAGACTGGATGTCCCAGAAGATTCATCCCAACATTAGAGTGGGAAGCTCAGAAAAATGACCGGAAACACAAAACTCTAAAGTAAGACTCTACAGTTTAGAGGTTAGATAAAAAACCAAAACGCTGCTTAGAAAGGTTAAAGGACAAAGCCTCATCTAGTCAGGTTAGCAGAGCTGCATCTTGATTGGGGACAAGACTTGTGGTATATAGTCCTCTGGACAGGTGAGACCATAGAGGATATTTTGGACCATGATGGCCAGAACCAGACAAAGCAGATCAGAACAAATCAGAGTCTCAACTCTGAGTGATCAACAGAACACAGCAGCACATCTGCAATAAGGAGCTGTTGATATTAAAGATGGCTCTAAAAGCTGTTGAGTCTTGTGATGTACCAGAAATCTCAAACTGCTATGCAAAAACAAAAAAAACTTTTTTTCTAGATTCTTGTGACTAAAACTAACCTATAACTTTTCTGCAGAATATAGGAGCTTTTTTTTAAAGTGAATAGTTTGTTAAAACTTGAGGAAGATGATTCATTTCTGCTGAAAAATTATTTGCAGCTTAGTTTTGCATGGTTTTAAGTTTACTTAAATGTTTTCATTAGAAACTAGACAAAAATACTTGTCAACTTTGATTTTTCAGTGAATAAGTCTAACAAACTTTGACATAAATGCAGGATGGATGTTTTGCTTACTTTAAAAGTACTTACTTCTCGCTGGCTTGCTGAAAAATTACTTCTCTTCTTTTAAATCTACTGAAACGTTTGCAGTAGAAACTAGAGAAAGATACTTGACGAGATTTTGTGTTTTTAGTGTTCCCAAGTTTTAGAGGAGGCCGCATTGAGCACAAATTCATATTCATCAACCTTTACTAATGTGCATAAAAGCTTTGGGGTTTCCTCTTACCATACATGCTGTCCTGGAGAGGAATGTCTAATGTCCCATACGTAGTCTTCAGAGGTCATCGTTGACTTCTGGACATAGTCCCAGTAAGCATCCTGCACCATTTTCACCTGGCTATGGGTTGGATCCTGATTACCATTACAACCTGCAGAAACAACACAGTTTACAGCCTTTCCTCTTTCTTACTTTTCTGAACAAATAATGAAGATTTTCCTGACCTGTGACAAAGACGAGGACGAGGAAGACGAGGACCTTCATGGCTGCCCTGAAATAGACCCAGAGTTAATGCTTTCAGATCAATTTTGCTTCCAAAGAAGTGATGCTCGTGAGCTGGAGTCCTACCTGTTAGCCAGTCAGCCAGATGATGAATGTTGAAGACGTCCTCATCAGTATTTATAGGCAGCTAAGGCGAACGGAGGAGAGGCTGAGCTCAGGGCTGTCACAGTCTAAAGTGAGGACAGGACAGCACGACGTGCGCATAAACATTATGTTTTCACAGAAGATTATAGAAACTAAACTCTGATATTATTTATCAGGAAACGTTGATGACATGTTTTTCTATCTGGTTGACACGTTAGATTAACTATCAGCGAAGACACAGAGATGTCAACATTACCGTTTTCCATGTCTGACTTCCACAATCTGCAATAACACATCAGTATAGACAGAATATCTTTGTAACAATATTAAGGTATTAACTTAAAACAAGCTCCTAAATTTTCCTGAAAAGTTCTTTGTAAGTTAGTTTTGTCCTGTTTCAAGTGTACTATCATATTTGTGTTTTTCTTTGTTTGCAGAGCAGATTGAAGGTTGAAGTTGTTTTTCATAAAATATCTCCAGAGGAAGAGGAGGCATCAGAAGCAAGGAGGCAGATGAGCTGCAGAAAGCTATAAAAGCGACCTGGGCTTTCCATGAAGCGCTGCAGGGATGCACGTTTTCATGCAAAAGGAGCCTCGACCAAATACTGAACACTTAAAAACCAGGAAAGTTGTAAAAAACGAGATGTTTCTATGAAAAAAATGTGCCGTTTTATTCATTTGATGTAATCTTCTAATTTTCCACGATGATTAAACATATTGCTTAATGTATTTTACTCTGTGTGACGGTTCCACAAATTAGCCAAGTTTCACTTTCTCCAATGAAAAATAAAAAATGAAACCTTTTTCTTGCTCTTTTGCAGGTTTTTCCCGACCAAAGAAACGAATGATGCGACCACCAGGAGGCACAGCAGGAAAGAGCAGAGCTGAGCTGCTGACACCAATATAACAACTAATTAACTGGGTTTTGATTGTTCCATGTGAGACGGATGAACAGATGTATCTGTTTCATTCTGAAACCCTCAGAAGATAAACTGCTGTGATGCATTTAGTTTGTTCGGATCCAGATTCTGGGTAATCAGCCTGATTGTTGGCGTCCTCAGAGGGATCCTGTGTCATGGAGATGTAAAGCTGGACTTCGACCCCGTCCGCTGTCTCACCCTGTGATAATCTTTACGGGACAATGCTGGATGTCTTGATACAAACCCAACAAACCGATAAGCTTCCCTCGGAGGGAAAGAAAACTGCTGATAAGCTTGTTTCTATCCGACAACAGGAGGACCTTGAAGAAACAAGAAGAAATTTGAGTCACAAACCATCAAACTGCAGGATATCTGCAACAAATGGTTTCAGTTTAATGTCTTTTAGAGCTTTTTAGATTTAGGAGTGAGCGTTCGTCCAATATTTTCTACTTTCTCTTCTATAGGAAGTTGATTTTATTCTAAGGAAGCAAGGAAAACAACAAAAATCAAACATTTATATCCCGAAAGAAATGTTCCATAGAGGAAACGTACTTGTGGAGGACTTTTTTCTAAAATGAAGTAAGTAAAATGCATTTATATTCCACCTACACCCAATATAATCACAAACTACTTCAGAATCCTAAAAAGTAAAAAACAACCAGATAAATTAGAGGCCCAACAAACCAGAAAGCGCTTCAAACATTCAGTTATTCACCAATTCACACGAATATGGTAGATCCAGACTCTTATTCCTGCCACTTGTGTTGATGAAGAGGAGTGAGAAAGATCCAGTTTGACACATTTATTTCTAGCTGAAGGAGAAATTTCAGCAGGAAAACGTTGGGAAAACTACAGAAACTCAAACACTTAGTAAGCTTTAAACAGCCCAAACTAACATGCAGGGAACCTTTCAGCAGCATATAGGAGCTTGTTTTAAGTCATATTGAAATATGATAAAATACTGGCACATTTCATTGTCTTTTTGTCTAGAGACATTTAAAAAATGTTTAATCTGCTCTGATGTTTTAGTAAACTCTTGTTTGATAAAATGTACGTTTTACGTCAAAATACACAGAATCTTGTTTACGGTCAACGATTCTTAAATAATGATCAAATTCCTACTTTAATTGGCAGATTTCATTCACTTTAAACAACTTTTATTCAATAATTAAGCACTCCCACTTAAAACAAGCGGCTATATCTTGCTAAAATGTTAGTTTTGTCTTATTAAAATTGTACCAAGATGTTTGCAATAGAAACCACACAAAAATGTTTTAACTGGACAAAAACCTGGTAAGATTTGTATTGCAAATTAAACAGGTTTGTCTTTTACATTGTTCCTTTGTCTTTACACATATTAAAAATAAACTTAAAGAATCTGATCTTGTGTGTTTTTTATCCTTCTTTGGTCAAAAATGTGTTTTCTTTGTTGGTTTTGTTCCAGAAGCCGCCAGAGGCTGAAAACAGGCTGGAACCGGAGGTGCTGCTGGGATTTGTGGAGCCTGTAAAGCTGCAGCGCGTGACGCTGATGAATGATCCCACATTGTGATGTGGAGCGATGGCGGGGACAGGAATGCGTCCAACAGGGCAGCTCTGGGGGGGACTTTGACCTCGGGTGGATTTATAAAAGCCCAGACGGGCCGCCGGTGAGGAACAAACCGACCAGACACTGAAGCGGAGACCAGCTGCCTCTGAAAGGTAAAACTAAACCTAACTGTGTTTTCTCTGTGATCAATGACCGAGTGAACGAACGAGTTCTCCTCCTCCTGCAGCGATCCAACATGAAGCTCCTAGTGGTTCTGGTTCTGGTCTCAGGTAAGCAGACCTTCGGGCTTGTTACCCAACCTTTAACTAAATGACCTCGGGAAGGTTAACCTCGGGTCTCCTCCGCAGTCTCCAACGCCAACATTCTGTGGCAGGAGCCTCCCAAGAGCAACCTGGATGTGGTGAAGGCCGCGTTCTGGGACTACGTCGCCAAGGCAACGCAGACCGCCGAGGACTCCCTGAAGCAGATCCGAGAGTCCGAACTTGGACAAGAAGTGAAGTAAGACGTAGTTCTAACCTCCGAACGTCTTTGAAACGTCTGATAAGAGTTTATCTTTGGACTCGGAGTGACATACGCTCAGAATCTGAGCCAAGACGGCAACAATCAGGAACGACGTGCGGCCGTTTTCTTTAGGGGGGCACAGAAACTCGGCACTGCTTGCTTCAGACGTTGCCTACGTCCAGATTTGCCATGTCTGGCTGCAGGTTTCACGCCGATGAAGGAAAAGTCCGATCAAACGCGACGCGAACGTTTAGATTGCGGACACTTTCTTACACCGTCGGGACATGTTTCAGATTCAGTTCCTTATGACGGTTTCTGGATTGGAAAGATCTTTCACAGCCATGATGTTCCAAGCCAAAGTTATTCGACGGTTTTTATTCAGGACTTTTAAACTATATCAGCAAACAATTGCTTCTCTACAAATTATTAGTAGTAACCAGTGACTTTGTTTCCCCTTTAGCATGAAGATCTCCCAGAGCACCGACACCGTGAACCAGTACATCTCGTCCCTCCGGACTCAGGCGGCTCCCCTCACCCAGGACTTCCTGACCCGGTTCACCCAGGAGGCCGAGCAGCTGAAGGCCCGCCTGGAGAACGACCTGACCTCTCTGGGCTCCAACGTCAGGCCCTACGGCGAGCAGCTGGTGGCCAAGCTCCAGACCCAGCTGGAGGAGCTGAAGAAGGAGGCGACCCCCTACGCCGAGGCCGTGGACGTCGAGGCCCTGAAGGCCGTCCTGCAGCGGAAGAGCCAGGATCTGAGGGCGCAGCTGGTTCCCTACACCGAGGAAGTGCGCGAGAAGATGGAGCAGAGCCTGGAGGAGTTCCAGAGGAGCGTGATGCCCTTGGCTCGGGGCTTTGAGAGCCAAGTGGTGCAGAAGACGCAGGAGATCCAGCAGGGTCTGGTCCCCTACGGGGAGGAGCTAAAGGCCAGGCTGGACACCGGCGCTCAGGACCTGCAGGCCCAGCTGGCCACTCTGTGGGAATCCTTCACCCAGAAGAACCAGTAAACAGACTCGCACCCCATATTTATTCTGACTCCACCCACAGATCGTGCTATTTAATAATGGACCGTCTGGATGATCCTTCAGAAGCTCTGATTCAAGTCCACCATGTCAAAACGCTCCGACTTAACATTTATTTAAAATAAACTTTAATCCACATACGTCTGTGTTTCTGCTTCTTATTCAGTCCCATGATCTCCCCCAAGGTTCGGTCTAATATATACAAACTCAAAATTAATACAATATGAGATAATAATATATATATTCAAAGATTTAAAGGTTTTTAATCGTCTTCACATTTTCATGTTCGTGGTACCACATTTGAACTCGGGTCCCTTTTTAACGCCAGATAATTCAAACTTTAATTAAATAAATAAATAATTTATGAGCTAAATTCAGTTAAAACAGGAGCTGTAGTCAATCAGGGAGCTCTAGTTAAAACAGGAGCTCTAGTTAATCAGGGAGCTCTAGTTAATCAGGGAGCTCTAGTTAAAACAGGAGCTCTAGTTAATCAAGAAGCTCTAGTCAATCAGGGAGCTCTAGTCAATCAGGGAGCTCTAGTTAAAACAGGAGCTCTAGTTAAAACAGGAGCTCTAGTTAATCAGGGAGCTCTAGTTAATCAGGGAGCTCTAGTTAAAACAGGAGCTCTAGTTAATCAGGAAGCTCTAGTCAATCAGGGAGCTCTAGTCAATCAGGGAGCTCTAGTTAAAACAGGAAGCTCTGGTCAATCAGGGAGCTCTAGTCAATCAGGGAGCTCTAGTTAATCAGGAAGCTTTAGTTAATCAGGGAGCTGTAGTCAATCAGGGAGCTCTAGTTAAAACAGGAGCTCTAGTTAATCAGGAAGCTCTAGTC
>JAVLVB010000330.1:621091-635459 GCA_032876305.1 Orestias chungarensis
TAATAGCCTTATTATAGGGAGAAAGAAATATAAATTAACCAATAAATAAATAAATAAATAATAGCCTTATTATAGGGAGAAAGAAATATAACATAACCAATAAATAAATAATAGCCTTATTATAGGGAGAAAGAAATATAAATTAACCAATAAATAAATAAATAAATAATAGCCTTATTATAGGGAGAAAGAAATATAACATAACCAATAAATAAATAATAGCCTTATTATAGGGAGAAAGAAATATAAATTAACCAATAAATAAATAAATTATAGCCTTATTATAGGGAGAAAACGCTAAATTACTAATGATATCTGTTTTATTTTTTATGGTAGAGACAAGTGATAAAATATTTAATAATAATCATGTATTTAATCTTCAACAGGGAGTTTAGGATCATTTCCTAATTGTAACAATTTTACTTCAGTTGATTTAAACTTTGTTCACGTTTTTAAATTAGTATTTTGTATAAATTGTTTTTAATTTAACTTTAGATTTTGTTTTGTCAGCATAAATAATGTATTATACCTATGACAAACTTTTACAACCTTTTTTAGGTTTCAACAGTTTATGCAAATTAAAGATTAATAATGTATTAACTGTATCATTTTTAATATGATCTTAAATGTAACATTTTCATCACCAGATCAATCATTCGTATTTATAACATTTCTTTTCTGGGCCTTTCCTAGTTTAGCTCATTATATTTAGTTTTGTCACAGTTGTTTTTATTCCTATGAATTTATAAATATTAATTAATAGATTAGCAAAGTCCATTTTAGGTAAGAATCTGAAAAACAATTAAAATTAAGCTGGTTAAAGGAAGATTTGTCTCTTTTTTTCAGTCACGATATTCTACAGTGATTTTACACATCTTTACCAGATGAGGGCCCCAGATTTGGCCATTTATCCATCCATCCATCCATCCATCCATCCATCTTACCATCCATCCATCTATCTATCTATCTATATATCCATCCATCCATCCATCTATCTATCTATCCACCCATCCATCCATCCATCCACCCATCTATCTATCCATCCATCCATCCATCTATCTATCCATCCATCCATCCACCCATCTATCCATCCATCCATCTATCTATCCATCCATCCATCCACCCATCTATCCATCCATCCATCCATCCACCCATCCACCCATCTATCCATCCATCCATCCATCCACCCATCTATCCATCCATCCATCCATCCACCCATCTATCCATCCATCCATCCATCCACCCATCTATCTATCCATCCATCCATCCATCCACCCATCTTTCCATCCATCCATCTATCCATCCATCCATCCATCCATCTATCCATCCTTTAATTGTTGCCTCAGGTTTTAACGCCGATTAAACAGACACAAACAGTTCTAGTAGTTCTGGTTTATTAAAGAATAATTTCACCGTTTTTTTTTAGATCTAACCTTAGAGTCACAAACTGCTGTAAACATTAAGTTTTATTACCAACTGAACAAGAATAACAAAGACACCATAAAGTAAAGAAGAGAGGGAGCCAAACGTTGTTAGGAGGTTCCGAAAAGAAAAATAAATCACAATCATCCTGGGAACTTAAAAACCACCCTAGAAAAATGTGGAATCACCCATTTAAATGTAATGTGTTTATCCCAGGAAACAGGGAACCTGAGCATGGAGTGTATTATTGGGGGAAACATCCAGGTGGGCCTGAGGAAGACAGAACCGGGAGATTCAGTCGAGGCGACAGGATTCTCCAGGCGGGAGGTTCTGTGGACCGGTTCAGGTCCAGTTTAGGGAACGGGGGAACGTGGTGAGAACCGACTGAAAAGAAATGCGCTTTAAAAAGATTAAACTTTGATACTGTTGCACACAATAAATATGTAAATGTTAAACATACATTAAAGTTTGTTGTTTTTAAAAAAAAAATTATTATTTCTGGTAATTTCTTTTGTTATATTTTCAATTTTAGTTTTTTCATTACTATCTTCATTTTCATGGATTATCTTCCACGCTTTAGGGGGCGGGGCCTCCTTAGATTGGCCGACGCTTTTCTATTCGTCCGAGTCGTCTGTGGCAGCATTTCTATTGGTGGAAAAGCTAAAACACGTGAATGGATGACGGCGGCTCGTCAGCAGGTTTGTGAGTTTCAACAGCGTGAAGAGAACAACGCGAGCGCCGTGCACCAACACCAGAAGTGTTTTACCCTCTGAGGAAGTGAGAAATGATCACTTGTAAAAAAAAAAGTTAAATAATCAAATCTGAAAAATAACTAACAAATCAATCAATTCAAATATTGAATAAATTGTTATGGACTCTCCAAAAAAACAAACAAACTTTAAAATGTTTTTTTTAAGCATTTTTCTTTCCTTTTTCCCCCCCGGTATAAAATCTGAACCATTTTCCCTTCAGAGGTTCCGTTCCTCCTAATGGGTTTGAGATATTTGAGGAATGGACCCGGATCGGAAGAAGCTTCTTCTGACAGATTGCCCGGTTCAGGTTTCGGGGTCAACACCAGAACCAGAACCTGCTGGACCAACATTCCTTCCTGGGACGTTATCCGTGTCCATTAGAAGACAGCGCGGCGTCCCAGTGACCCGACCTGGTTCTGGTCCCAGTCCAGTGTTGCAGTGCATGTTTAAAGTGCTGAGCTTCATCTGACCCCCCCACCCAGATTTTCACAGACCCCCACTCCTCCTCAGCCGCCGCCGCCCTCCGGCTGGAAGACGCCTCGGATGCGTCCCACACAGATGTCGCAGGCGAACTGCGTCTCCTTGCAGATCTGCGCCAGGCTGAGGAACCCGTGGGGGAGGTCGTCCACCACAGTCAAGGTCACCGGCTGGCCGATGGCTCGCAGCTTCTTGGCGAACATCACCGAGTCGTCCAGCAGAGCGTCCAGCGCCGAGGCCTGCGGGGGAGCAAACACCCCTTTATGTCTCTGGATCTGCATTAATTTTGTCTGTTCAGAGGTGAAGAGCAAATAATCACATTTACTTAAATACATTTTTGGGAAACAGACAGTTTTGAGAGTAGTTTGTGTATTTTACTCTGACTTAAGTAGCATTACTACAAAGTATCTCTACTATAACTTGAGTAATATTTCTAAAGCCAAACATCTCGTTTATTTTATAATGTCATTTTTTATCTGTTGAGCCATTTGGAGATCAGTTAAATATAAATTAAGAGACTAAATATTTTATTTATTTATTTTTTTATTGTAAATTTTGCTCATAAATGAATGTTTTATTTCTCTTGCAATAATTTTGACATAATCAGAGCTAATAAAACAGACCTGATACTACGATCGGTCACTCAGAACTGGTGCCGCCTTTTTTACTCTTACTTAGGCGTTTGAACTTTTAATTGCGTATAAATATGCTAAAATGGCTCGAGTCTTACTCTCCTCTACCCACCGCTGCTGATGTGAATATTAAACAGCGAAGGCTTTGCGGTGCTTGTTCCACTTTTATTATTCAGATGTTTTTCTGGGACAGCAACCAAAGCCATTTTGACTATGGAGGGAGATCTCTGTAAAAAAAGATGTACGCACAAATCTAACGTTGGTATTTATGTGTCAATAAAGTTCTGGGAACCAAAATTCTGCTGAAATATTTGTGAGTCTGAGAGTTTGAATCTAAAAGCTGTGAGTGCAAAGAATTGTGAACACAACTCTTCCTCTCTCTGTGGACAGGGCGGAGTAATCGATCCACGACCTAATCAAACACAGCCCACTCAAAATTTAAAGATGGCGGAAGACATGGATCGAGTGGAGCAACAATTATTTATATAAAGATATATTAATCTTACCTGTGATGCTCCAACCAGTCTAATTATTATTAGGTCAGAGCTTTGCAACTTTTACAATCCAAAGAAGGAAATCGAACTCATTTAGAACCACAAATGTTATCTACAATAGAAATCTTCACCAATGAACTCATCTCTGCACCATTATCGTTTTCTCTTCTTTTTTATGTTCATTTAAATTCAAACTCAAATGGAGAAGAGGAAACCTCGATTATTAACTCAGCAGGGGGTTGAGTTTCTTAGTTAAACATGGTGGACTGTGGTCTCTGTGCAGAGCTGCTGGTTTCCAGCATCACTGGGATTCAGCTGGTCCAGTAGCTCTGCTCACATTCAAGCATGAAGATAAGCTCAAACCAAGATGTGACTAATTAAGAGAAACACCTGAGAGGGCCAGCGGGTGGCGCTGCAGCCTGCGATACACAAACGGCATATTGGAACAAAGTTTGTGACATAAAAACGGACGCCAGCGTCTGTGGATGGACGTTAAAGTTGTTGAGCGATGGGAGCCGACCGTGTCGTCACAAGATCAGAACAAGATGAAGGAAGCCAACAAAGAAAGATAAACTCGGCACTGCTTGCTTCAGACGTTCTTTACGTCTGCTGCACGATTATGATGCCCGTTTCCTGTCATCGATGTCGAATTTGAATCAGCGCCCCATACGGAAGTGGCACCGTTCGGATAAATCTGATCTGGTTCTAGTCTGCAGCAAAGGGGATTAACCCTTCGTTTCTCTCTTACCACTAAGTGAACAGGCGGCAGGCCCTTCAGCAGGTTCGCCGGCGCAAGCAGAGGAGACACAAACGGGTTCCTGATGACGGGGGAGGACGTCGGAAGGACGTAGGCGTGACACTCGGAGCGCAGCGGCTCGAAGCCGTCCGGATAGTGAAGGACGTCGGCGGGGCGCCATGTAGCGGCGGGCGCCGACGCCCGGCGGTGGTCGTTCCCTTGGTGCGACAGGGTGGAGGTTTGGCCCGGGCCCAGAAACGACTGGATCCAGTTGGAGGCTCCCTGCGTGAGGTCACTGAGCAGCAGGGCCGTGTCTCTGCCCAGAGCGCTTAGGCTGCCTCTCCGCTCTGCAGGCTGGACCGTCTGAAAGTCCGAACCTGTGGGGAGACCCGGGTTATTGGCCTGAGGCGGGATCGT
Source organism: Orestias chungarensis (assembly GCA_032876305.1). Classification (NCBI taxonomy): domain Eukaryota; kingdom Metazoa; phylum Chordata; class Actinopteri; order Cyprinodontiformes; family Cyprinodontidae; genus Orestias; species Orestias chungarensis. Next base: position 626,022 of record JAVLVB010000330.1, read on the forward strand.
CCACTTCTCCTTACAGGGGATGCAAACTCTGGACAGCAGCGCTAACCTAAAGATAGCTGGACTCACCCTTTTAGTTTAGCTAACACTAACCTTTTAACACTAGAGCAACAAACATAAATAATAGTTATGCTAATAAAAAAAGGTTTAATCCGGAACAACTCTGAAGCACCAATCAAACCCCCAAATAAAACAAATAAAAATGTGAAAAATGTGTAGAAACCAAATATATTATAAATAGAACTTTTTCTCCAACCCTAATTTCTTTCTATTTAATTTCAAGACAAAAGAATAATTACTGTCCTGATTATTCCATTGAAACTGTTTCGTGAAACATCTTATAGCTAAACTTAGCTTAAATTGTAATTTAAACCATCAAGACAATGTTAGCATGTAGGTTATCATCATTGAAACTGGCTTAAATGCTAATGTTAGCTGTAATGCTAACGTTAGTATAAGTATGTTAAGTTACACTAATACAGATCATGCAGTATTCACACAGTAGTGATATTAGCTAAAATGCTAACATTTGCTTAAATGCTATCATTACTATGTTGGTTTGCTGGAATGTTGACTGACACCTAATGTCTGCATTCAGTAAGTAAAGCTTAGCTCATACATCAAAATTAGATTAAAATGCTAACGTTAGCATGCAATGCTATGCCAGGCACCTAATTAATAAACAAATTATAACTTTTTAAATATTTTATTTTATTTTTTTATTTCTGATATTTTTCCTCAGAGGAACCGAAATTTAAAGCGGCAAAGAAAAAAAGAAACAAAAAACTTACTTGAGGGATTATTTAACATATAAAATTTGAAATGTGAGGAAAAAAAATGCTAAATTTACTTAAAAAAACTGAAACAAAGTGAAAACCGAAAGAGTTACGAAACATTTCTCTGGTGTTTCTATCAGCCCAGCAGCTGTTGACCAAACCAGTAGGTGGCACACCCCGCAGGTAGTCTAACCCACATCCTCCTGGTTTACCTGTAAATGTGTCTGGTGTCCTGCTGTCAAACGAGCCGTGAAGCCCCGCCCACGTACCTGCATAGGCGTTGACGCACTTGGCCAGGACACCCAGGGGCAGCAGGGGGTCGATGAGAGTGAGCAGCCGCGAAGGCGAGGCGTCGGTGGTCAGCAGGGTGGCCGGATAGGCGGCCATGATGCCGTCGGGTGTCCGGATCCCCGCGGTCAGGGCCCTCATGGAGACGGTGATGCAGAGGTTTCCCCCGGCGCTGTCGCCGGCCAGGCAGACGCGCTCCGCCGTCGAGCCTGGAGTTCAGAGGATGAAGGATCAGGAAGGACGCTTCACACCTGCGGCCAATCTCTCCCGTCAGGGGTCGCTTACTGTCACTAACTTATAAACATTCACACATTTCAGGAGGTCGTTCGTCTCTTCAAACTGGCAAGAGTGTAAACAGAAACCTAAATTAAAGTTTAGGCCCATTTTATCTGGTATACAAACGTCAGTGGAGGCAAAAACTGTTTTTTTTTAAATGTTTTTAAATGGTTTAGAAAGAAAACGGTGGAACTGAAAGCTCGTTTCAAACCGAAAGTTTCCATGCCTGAAATGTTTAATGATTATTTAATGAATAAATGGTAATTATTTTGAAGATGCTCAGTAAAATTAATGTTATTTATAACAGGATTTATGTTCTTTTGATATTTCATACATGAAAGTTATTTTTTAGCGTCCATCGAATAATACAAATAATAGTAACATTGACATCAAACAATTTTTTTAAATAAAAAACTGAAATGTAAATTTAGGTTTGTCTTGTTTTCACAGATTGATCTGGTTTAGACTTTGTTGACAGTTGCTTTTTAGTTTAAAAAAATCAAAGATAATTACATAATTTAAGAAATTTTCAAGTACGTAGAAATACGGAATAAGGCTGGAAACCCAGAAACGTATCATAACTTAACCTCAAGTCAGGAAAAATCAGAAATATATGCACATTTATTTCATTGAAGGTGGTTAAAAAAGCTATTAAAGCTGGATATCTTTGTATTCTTATTATAATTTTAATATTTAAATATATATTATACATAAATAAGTCAGCTAATTTTAGGATTCTGGAGCTTCCAACAAGTTTGTCATTAATCCGATTGATTGATTGACTGATTATTTGTTACTTTAGCTATTATACACATTTGTTCATTTATGCTTATTCAAATATTTAATGTTTATTTTTTAGCACGTATCTGTGGTGCATGTCAGCTTCAGTGTAAAGCGGCCTGAGTGATCAGCTGCTTAAGGTTTGCTGTGTTGATCCCGAAGGGGGAAATTCAGTTGCCATGGAGATGTGAAGCATTAATTTACAAAGCATTAAAGAAATGTTTGATAAAATAAGGACATTTCTGTCTGAATTGATCAGGGGAAATCTAATTGTGGGCACCCAGATGTTTGTCGTACCACAAAAAAATAAAAATAAAATCACAAAACAGTTTCGTCTTTGTTTCCAGCTTCTTCCTCCGATTTCATTAATCTCCCCTTTACATAACAAACAGCCCCACCACCACCACCACACACTAAAATCTGTGCCATACTGTCACAAAGTGAGACCGGACAGTCCCTCCTTTCTCGCCGCTGCAGGTCAAAACATTTCCCTGAAACTCCTGCAGTTTATCCGAAAACAGACGCCCGGAAGACGCAGGCAACGCCAACAAAGATCACATTTCTCGTGTTTCACCACAACCACGGCGGCTCAGGGTGAAACTGGGCGGCGCCGTCTCAGTTTCACCCGCTGAGATCCGACTGTTCCTGTTACTCAGGGAACAAACTGGGCTTTTTAATTTCTAGAAAGCAGAATCAGAACCGGAGACGCGATCTTACGGGCTTCCTTTATTTAGCAAACACAGAACAAATACCAGGTTCACATGTTCTGGGTTTCTGATAACAGATGGAAGAAGGTGATTAGATCAGAGGAGAACAAGACTCATGATACAATCCATCCTCAGTGAATCACGGGGGTGGCAGCATCATGCTGTGGGAAGCTAAGCGAGAGCTGACAGGAAGATGGAGGGAGCTAAATCCCGGAAGCAAAGCAGAGACTGGCAGCAGCAGAGAGACACCAGAAACATCCAGCCAGGGTATCATGACTTAGAACGGCCTAGTCAAAGTCCAGGCCTGAATTAAAACAGATAATATATAGGAAGTATTAAGAACTGATGTTCTCCATCCAGACTGACTGAGCTGGAGACGTTTTGGAGAAGAACCTTCAGTCAAAGATGGGGGGGGAGAGTGGAGGCGGTCCTACCGTCTACGGTGGCCAGCAGGGCCAAAAGTGCAGCAAATACAGAAACGTGCTGCAAACCTCAAACTGCAAACAAACAAACAAAAAAGAAATGGGACGGAAAAAAACTCTGAGAAAAAGAGAAGCAGGAAGGAAAATGCTGCAAACATGCTCCACAAAACAGAAGTGCTCCAGACCACCAGGGGGAGCCAGCGACGTAAATATGCTGCTGTCCCGTAAGGCTGTCAGGGCGGAAGTATAAACGCAAAATCAAAAAGAAAAAACAGCATGAAGGGAAAAGAAAGTTCATCTGATTTTGACGTTTTCATCTGTAGGTCACGTGACCCGGACGTTAACTTTTTTCTTTCAAACTTTCCGTATCGATAAATCATTAACGGAGGATTGTTTCTAGAAACTCGACACCTCACTGCAATCACATGAAGGTGTCATTTAGTACGACGGTGACGGATCACGGCGGCACCCACCGAGCAGACGGGCGTTTTTCAGGGCCCAGCAGTAGGCGTAGAAGCACTCCTCCAAGGCGCGAGGAAAAGGGGCCTCGGGCGACAGCGAGTAGTCGACGGAGAGGATCGGCACGCTCAGGTCCTTCGACCAGCTTCGGAGATAACTCTGATGGATGAGAGCGAAACACAGAGCGTGACTGACGGCAAACCAACGCCACGGTCTGCTGGCAGGACAAGTGGCTCCAGCGACGTCGAGGGCGGTTCACCTCGTGGGAGCGCGACGTCTGGGCCACGAAGCCGCCCCCGTGGAAGTGGATGAGCAGCCAGGGAGACGGCGGCTTCCTCTGCACCCAGGGCAGGCGGGGCGACGGGACGGGCGCCGCGACATTCTGGGACAACCTGAGCAGGTCCTCGCTGTCCTAACATGCAGGAGAGGCAAAGCTTTGTTAGACGGAGGAGACATGGCAGGAAACACAGATATTCACATCCTTAGAAGTCGCCTTCTGCTCGTCTGGAAGCGGTGCGGCCCCCAGCATGATGCTGCCGTCCCCGAAAGTCACCGATCGGACCAGTTTCCCCAGTCTGAACCCTTCCCCAGTCACTCCGCATTTTATCCAACTTTGACGTCATTGAGGTGAGACGAGCGTCATGACTGCGCGTCCGAAGCGAACGGTGCCGAGTTCAGCTTTCTTTCTTACTCTGGTCATGTGACGTTCGTGTTCTTCTTCGCACGCTCGCCTCTGATTAACGTGTGAACGAGCAGACAAAGAAACTCATGGAGCCGTACATTAATCCCCCCTCATGTCGCCGAGAATAAACGTCTTTGTCTCTTTAAGAATTTACAAACTGCAATCTTTTGGCGTATTGGCTTCTTCCTCACCGAGTGACCTTTCAACCAATTTTGACTCAATCAGTTGTGACCCGGGACTTTACCAGGTCTCTTTTTCTCTATAGTTTAATCGTCAATATCATTTTGAAACATTGGCTCAAAATTTACCTCCACATAATTCGTGTCCATCAGTTAATACGCATTTCTGAATTTACTACTTAAGTAAAAAGATGCTGTAGTGATTTTGGCAACTTCCAGATTAGCGCTGGGTTAGATGGCAGCACGTTGTCTCGCTATCTTTTAATTCTTCATTCTAAGAACCTATATGGATTTTAATTATTCAGGAAACTGTTCTCTGTGGTTTCGGAAGCTGTGAAGCTGGAAGGGAATTTGTTAGGAAGCGTAACCATGGCAACAAGCGGGTTTAAAACAGGGAGTGTAGCTGGTTAGCGTAGCAAAAAGCTCAAATAAAACACAGAATGCAGCAATTAGTCTCATTAAAGTTTAAAGGTAGAAACCACGGATGGGTCCAGAGAAACAAGAATAATTTGCATTAAATAAAGAAAGTTGCGGACAACCGAGACGTTCCTCTTCGTCGGGGTGAAATAAAACGACAGTGACACAGACTGCTACAGGAGAACGACCCCGACCGTGAAGCATCTACAAAAGCTTTTTGAAGGGATGTGGACAATATGAGCAACAGAATTTTAGAACTGAACTGTTGCATTAAATTAATCTGAAAAAGAAAATAGCCAACAAGCAAAAAATAACGGGAGTGAGAAAAAAATGGAATGGAATGAATGTTTATATTTGGTTGAATTGGGATCATGAATTCATTGCTTTTGAGAAATTCTACCCTACTTCCCGCTGTCTGACTGGTTCTGTTGGACTGATTCGCTGATTCTACGGCTCCTCTTTTCAGGCTGATCATTCCCCGGTAACGCATTAATGCTTCCTTTGAGCCGCCCGCTTCCTGTCTGAGAAAGCATTTCAAACATGGCCGCCGACGTTTGGCGGGTCGATTACGAGGCATCATCGGCGGATGCTCACCTGACCGTCTCGCAGCTCGTAGGAGATCAGCCTCATGTAGACGGGCCCGGGGCCCCAGTGGGCGACGGGCGGGGACACAGTGGTCGACAGCCTGGGGTCCGAGGCCAGAGGAAGGCGCAGGCTCTCGGGAGGCAAGGTCAGCATGAGGTTCACCTGCACGGGGTTTGAGGCGATGCGGGTGAAACCCTGGGAGAAGCAGAAACATGCGAGGAGTGAATATCTGGAGACGGCGCCACGTTTTTTTTCCCGCTGGGGATTTGACGTGATGATGAGCATTTGACCGTGCCTACTGATAAAATGTCAGACTCCGTGACGTTCCAGAAGGACTTCCAGAAATGCAAGTCCAGGTTCTGGGTGATGCGTTCAAACTCAGCCCCTCGCAGCTCCGGATCGATGACGTACTTCCCCGACGTGAGGAGCGACAGGGCGGCCGTTCCTGCCGGAGGAAAGAGAGCCGTCAGGGTGGGCGGCGTCTGGGCTCAGAGCGCGGCCGGGAGAGCCTCACCGATCCCCGACTGCTGCCTGCCGTACGTTTCGCCGTAGGAAACCATGCTGATGAGGATGGTCTGCAGGAACGGCCGCAGAGCCGGAGAGAACTGCAAAACGAAACAGATGCAGCTCTTAGTGCTGCGTTCACACCGAAAGCGTCTGGGAGCGGCGAGACCAGAGCGTTACGAGCGTTTAAAGCGTCAGGCGCGTTTAAAGAGAGCTCCTTCTATGTGACGTAGTGACAAACTTTCTAACATGGCGGAAGATCCTGAAGTGATGATGGAGGATAGATTTATTGTGGCTGTTTTCTCTGATTCCAGTGAAACTAGCGCTGAAATCGACCCTCGTCAGCGTTAAGCTCCTGGAGGAGAAAATCACCAAACTCTGAATGCTGCTGGATTTTTCCCCTAGTTACAGATGTGGAGCCGAGGCAGCCGACAACCACGCTCTCTTGGTTTATTAAAGAAAGACGAGCCGCTCTCTCAGGTTCATCCTCCATTGTACAAAAAGACAGTCGAAGAGACAGGAAGTCCGAGCGGTGAAAACAGGAAGTGACGCGTGTTTGAAGCGTCTGACCAACTTCAACCATCAGACGTGTTTTTGGTCGCTCCAGATGCATTTGGTGTGAACGCAGCATCAGAGTGATAGTAAAAAAGTTTCAGTTTTGGTGGGTTTTGGCAGCCCACTGTGGACTAAAGTGGTAATGATTGAAGTAATTTCTGTTTCCAGCGGCTGAGTGAAGGATAAACAGCAATGAGGTGATGAGTCCATGAATGAATAAATGAATTGTTCTCCGTCTAACCCGATGACGTCATGTGTAGCAGGGAGGGAATGAGCCTTTTAAAATATGCTGACGACATGGAAAGCATGGAAGCTCTCACCCAGTATTAATTATCTGTTTATAAAAAACTACTTTAAAAAATAGCTCGAACTAATTATAACAAAGGACAAAGGAGTTGTGCTGTGTGGGTAGAGATAGAAGAGCAACTAAATCCCCAATCTGAAACCCTTGGGCTATTCAGGGAGAGCAGGTTGACCAGGTGGAGAGTTTTAAGTATCTGGGGACGCGAATGGACACCCGACTGTCCTTCCAAACACACTCTGTCACAAGAGAGCACTCCAGTGCCTCCCTGTTTGGCATCAGACTTTCTATTTCTATCTAATTGTGGTGAAACAATGTCAGATTATGATGCTGGAGATCAGAAACATTTGTCGTTGCTTTGTGTGGAAGGAAGGGTTCCTGCCACCCTCCTCAAAGTTTCTTAGTGTCGGTTAAAGCGGACATGACAGAGGCGTCATAAAACGAGCTGGAAGTCGACTTGTGATCACAGAAGTAATGAAACACAAAGCACTACCGCTTTTGTCGACACTGGGCCGTCAAAATCCACCAAAACTGAAACTTCTCTAGTGTTTTTTTAAATAAACAGTAGATTCACATTAAAACACAGAAAAAAAAAGCACCCTGGCGCCGTCACTGCTCCCAAAGCTTCTACTAAACAAAGAACAACTAAAGGTAAAGCGAGACCCGTCTGTGGCGGCTTAACATCAACACCGAGAGCAGAAATCTTCTTCACCTGCGATTCACATCTTCAAAATAAAAGCTCGCCTGCTAGCTTATGTTAAAACTAAAGGACATTTTTTTTCTCGTGTATATATACAGATAAAAATGCGGCATTTGAACCTGAACCCGCCATCGGCGGCTTGCTGGCAGATTTGTGGGAGGAGCTAAAAAAACACAACAGCAGCTCACCTGGAAGCCCAGGCAGCGTCCGTAGAAGCACGCCTTGTGCATGGAGCTGTACTCCTGCACGAAGCGGTCGCTCAGGTCGCCGTCCTGCGGCGTGTACAGCTGGCCGTGGTCGTTATCGTGTATCAGCCGCTGGGCGAGGTAGAGCAGCGCCCGCAGCTGGCAGAGGGCGCTGCAGTACGCCTCCATCTCCGCGGCGTTGTGCTCCGCCCTGAAGAAGGCGCCGCTGTAGTTGGTGGCGATGTAGCGGCCTTTGTGGACAATGTGCAGAAGGCAGGACTGCAGGACCTGGAAGAGCCGGAAGAGGACCCAGAACATCAGGCCTCGCCGCGTTGGAGGACGAGACTCAGCAGTAAGAAACATCCTTATGATCCTCAACCGTGCTAATGAGAGTCCAGCAAAAACCCTCGTTATGCAGTGATTTACTGTCATGTTCATTTTAAATTTACCTTTAACTCCCTCAATAAAAACAAGAAGCCAATCAGGTTTTTTTTTTTTTTTTTTCATTTAATGGTTTTGAGCGAATAGACGAGGCTACAAGAAGCAGGATTTAGTCGGATGTTGACGTTCTAACATATAAAACCAAGAGCTCATTAGGCAGAATCATTTCTATGCTCCTTTAGTGCATTAACTCCTTTGAGGGGACAAAAATCAACCCAAGCAAGCGTAAAAAAGAAAATTAAAAGGACGCCATGTTCAGAGTTGCTGTTTCAATTGAGTTTTTTTAACGTGAGATGTCAAAATGTACACGATGGAAACGCGGCCGTGTTTGCGGCAAACGTCTTCTGATACTTTGTGTTTGTTACCAAACAGACATAATTCACGTCATCACCTTTGTGCTTTATGGCTCTCAGCTTGTTCAAGTCCTACCTTGAGGACAGGTGTTACTTTGTTCAAATAGGGAACTGCGTCTCCGACTGAATGGGTGTGACCTGTGGGGTTCCCCAGGGGTCGATCCTGGGACCCCTTTTATTCAATCTGTACATGCTTCCACTGGGTCAGCTAATATGCAGGCATGATGTGTCCTACCACAACAATGCTGATGAGACTCAGATCTATGTGTCGCTGACAGCAGGAGAACTTGGGCCTGTTGATTTATTGTGTCACTGTACTGAACAGATCAGTCTGTGGATGCAGAACAACTTCCTCCAGTTAAACTCAGACAAAACTGAAATCATTGTCTGTGGCCCACAGAAACAAAGAGAAAGTGTCATCAGTAACCTTCTGACGCTCTCTCTGGAACCTAAACATCAGGTCAGAAATCTTGAACTTCAACAGCCACATTAAATCAGTAACATCAGCAGCCTTTTACCATCTTAAAAACATTGCCAGAATCAGAGGAATAGTCTCTAAACCAGACCTAGAAAGACCTATCCATGCTTTTATCTCTAGCAGGTTAGACTAATGTAACTGCCAGCTCTCTGGACTTTCTAAACGGGCCTTAAGACAGCTTCAGAACATCCAGAATGCTGCTGCTCGAGTTCTGACCAAAACCAGGAAATATGACCACATCAGTCCAGTGCTCAAGTCTCTGCACTGGCTTCCTGTCACTCAAAGAATAGACTTTAAAACAGCCTTGCTTGTGTACAAGTCTCTTCATGGTTTAGCCCCAAAGTACATATCTG
>JAVLVB010000330.1:644753-661969 GCA_032876305.1 Orestias chungarensis
GCCACATTCAGTACCTCATTGCTTACTGAGGTAGTAGTTATGTTTGGTAGGAGGCAATCAATATTAGTTTTAATAGATTCAATTTTATCAATGAAGAATTCCATAAAGTCATTACAGCTAAGAGTTGGAAGAATGGGTGACATAACAGAGTTTTCATTTCTCGTAAGTTTAGCAACTGCATTAAAAACACAAATAAAATTCTTAATCCATGAAATCTGGGTTTGAACCAACGATGACTCCCGATTCAGCGTGTTATGTGTCTGCGGCTGTTTGTTGTTTAAAAAGCACAGATTTGCCCAAGGAATCTGGATGTGGGTTTAGCACCATTGCTGGAAATCACTCCAGATAACCTTTTGACCCTCAGAAACAAATATCAGAAGTGCCACCTCTATGTGAATCAGGATTACTGTTCTTTTGTTGAACCAGTCAGCCGTGTCAGCCCAGCGTGTCTCATTAGCATCGGATCAGCGCTCATATCAGCGGTGACTTCTCAGAACCGTGTTTATTCAACACCTCAGTGTGACTTACCTGCAACGCCTCTTCGGTGCACGCTGTTCCTCGGAAGACGGCCATGCTGGCGCTCTGATTCAACGTCCTCTGTTCTGCAGGACGGTTGGACGTATGAGGGGTCGGAGAGAGGCTTTTGTGACCCCTGCTGCTACAAAATAAAATTTAACAGCTGTAAAACGAAAATATAGATTTTAAAAATGAAAAGGCTTTTATTTATTAAAGCTAAGGAAAAAAATTGTGTGAACTTGGATTTTAAAAACAAACACCATCTTTAGTTTGTAGATTAAGGCAAGCAGAATTTAATACATATGAAAACACAAAATCTTCTTGGTTTACTTAAAATAATACAACATTTATACACAAGAATACAATAAAATACAATTTAAAAATATATATAGGAGCTTGAGTTGGTTTTAGCTGAGTAATTCTTAAATATTGCAAGTCCAGTTTATTTGTATAAAACATTTCAGCAGAAGGTAAAAGTTAAAGTGCTTTAAATGATAACACATTCATACATTTCTACGGAGCCCCTCTGGTGACATGGGTAAAGAAAACAAAATGCGACTTGTTTAACACAGCAGTAGAGATAGTAGAGCTCCACAGTTAGTGGCTGTTGATTTACGGACCGTCAATAAAGTTCCGAACCAAACTCTCTTGAGAAAGAAGAATTAATGGCTTTCTTGTTATGGCACACAAAGACAAAACACTACTATGGAATTATTTTACAGGATAACACAGATGAGACACACTTTTTTTATCCAAGTTTAACCGATTTTTTATTATTTTTATTATTTTCTACTGTAAATATTTTTTATATTTCTTCAATAGCTCCCAAGTCATGTGACCCACTCAATAAAATGAGTCTTAAATAGTTCTTCTCGATGGTACAGTTGGAGCAGACTTCTTTACATTCAAGTTTAACTCATTTTCAGTTTTTCATTAATTTTTAATGTAAAAAATTGGCCTTTTTCTTCAATAGCCCCCAGGTCACGTGAGCCACTCACTCTAAATCAGTGTTTTATTGTTCTAATAGAAGGCACAGATAAGGCACACTTGTTTTAATCCAGGTTTAACCCATTTTTTATTTTTTATTAACTTTTGTTTGCTATTTGCACTAGAGAGTAGTCAAAAACTAATTTGGAAGTCTAGGCCCATAATTTGAAGCTATAACATATTAAAATAGTTTTGAATATCTCGTACAACAAAAGCAGAAGTGCTAATATGCCACTTTTCACCTGAATCATTATCTAAAACATTATTGTAGTTGAAGATTCCTGGTTTAGTGGACGGAAAAACCACATATTTAAAGTTTTCCTTGCAAACTTGTATTCTGGGTTGTAGTTGAGTAAAGCCTCTCTAAATGCTGAATCACAGTCTGGGAACTGGTATCTCTGAACTGGCCTTCTTCTGTTTACCAAATCCATACATTCTTTTTTCGTCTCAGTGACTCAAAGGAACTCCCCGACCTCTTGACCCTTGGGGTTAAAGAGCACAGTGTAACAAATGCTTTATTTGAAACCCTAAATACTCGACTGGATTTTTGGAGCCATCTTCAACTCCAAAGCTGAATTTGATGTTTAGATTTGCTAGAATACTTTCTCTTCCTTAGTTTTATTTTGACCCATTAAAGAGGAAACTGTGCTGTTGTGTCCGGTTCTATTTATATCTGTAACACATTATGAATTCAATCAAGTTTAGAAGATTTCTACAGCACTAATTCACAGCACACCATCTTAAGGCAATTTACAAGAGAGAGTTTTTATCCAGCCATCCACTAATCCAGTTGATCCTAATCCAATCACTGTTCTACATTGACAGTTGAAATAACAGCAAAAAAAAAAATGCTAATTGAAGAGTAAAAGTAGCAGAAAGTGTCTGAGTGAGAAGACTTGATCAGATTGTCCTCCAGCCTCAGCCTACAGCAGCAGAACCACAGAGATGAATGGGGATAAGCTAATCTTAGCCCAAGAGAGGAGAGATGAGTGTATGTGGTTCATGGTTCACAGCCTTCTGGGTTGGTCAGTTTTTGTCACATAGACACTAAAGTTGGACTTTTTGCTGCTTAGTTGTTTCCTTTGGGGTTGAATTCGGCCCATGTCGGACTGCTGACTGCCTCATGGCGTTCCACCACGTCACGTTTCCGCCATCCTCATCTCTGATCACACGCAAAAGATTCGCAGCAGTTTGAGCCGGGCTTCGTGTAACAACTTATCTAATGAGCCGTCAACAGCGTTGTACTGTAAACAACGCCTGAGACGGAGAGGAGTTTTAGACTTTAAATCAAAGTTAAAATGTTTAAAGGAAAAAAATTAATCAAAGATAACATTTCAAGGTGAAAAAAAAATGTGATGCCCAAATTCAACAAGCTAAATTATATTATATATATTATTATATATTATAAATTAATAATGTGCAATTATCTTTAGGAGCTCTGTGTGACCCCTGGTATTTCCAGTTAATTAGTTGTCTTTATTTTTCTGGTTGTATTTTTCCATCAAGGAAATCTACTGAGTCACTTTCTGTGAATTGGTATCAACTGTTTAACAAATAAATAGGTGACGTTTCCCGTCGACCTGATTGTTAAAGCTCACAATGGTAACTAAAGCACCATAATTTTACTTGAGCAGTGTTACTCATAAATTATCTGTACTCTTGAGTAAAATCTGTATATAGTCCACTAAACAAAACAAATATGTTTCAACAAACAATTTAGCAGAAAAAGACACACACACACAGTAGGTGGATGTATCCGTGTTGTTGTAATGTAATTTTAATTTAAGAATAATGGAATATACCGTAAAAAATACGCATTGTCGGTGGAAGCACTTTGCTTTGTCCTCACATACATTATCTGTTATTTTAGTTTCAATTTTAGAATTAGTTTTTACGTTATTTATGCTCTTAACCTTTATTTTTGTCCTTGTGATAAACATTTTTCGTTTTAGAAAACTATTGTTAATAGAAACTGTCTGACGCTCCGAAAATTTACTCGGTACTTTACTAGCCGTTTAAAGAATTACTATAGACAAAAATCACAAACATAAGAAAATGAACTGATGTTTTTGTCAGTAAACTAAGTTAATAGCATGCGAGAAAAAATTACGTTACGCCCGAGTCAAGTTAAGATTTCAAATGATGTTTTTTTGTTTGCTCTCTTGTAAAACACAGACAACAACGAACATCTGCGGGGTAAAATAATTATTTCATCTGCTGAGAATCTATGAATAATGATTTCCTTCAAAGAGTGTGAAAAAAACCCAACAACAGTAAATTCTTTTATATGAGAGCAGCACAGACGCTTAATGGTTCTGTACGGTTGGTCTGCTTAGGGACAAGCTGTCAGGACCACACTTTCCAGACCAGACTTTCTTATTGGAAAGTCCAAATTTCAGGGCGTTTTAGTTTATTTTTGAGACTGGAGAGTAAAAACAATCATACCACACCTTCACACTGCAGGCAATTTAGATCCTTATCCTATTTTTTTAAAGCACAGTGGATGGCACAATATTTTACAAAAATAGTTTTTGGGCCATTGCTGTTTCTGTTGTATTTGCTCCGTCTTGGTCCAATACTTGCATCTTGTAAAGACATTTTCAACCAGTTTTATGCCAAAGATATCCAGTTGTATATTTAATTTCTTCCTAAGTAAGTTTCAAAACTTAACATTTTATTTTGTTTTAAAATAATTAAAAGCTTCAAAGTTTTCTCCAGATGCAAAGAAAACACGTAACCTGCGAATCCAATTTTAATCTGGAAACCATGAAAAGTCTCTGGTTCATTCCTCTTTCTACCTTCTCATACACTTGTTTCGTCTTGGTTTTGTTGGGGGGGTTTGCTGTCCACTTAATACATCTTTAACCAAAACATCTGTAGACTGGTTGCAATCTGGTGCAAATAAAAATGTTACTAGACTCCAGAATGGCTCATCCACGTTCTGTCTCCCATTGTTAAGCATCTTTATTGGCTCCAGGTTTATTATTGAGTGATGATAAACCTGGAGCCAATAAAGCCACTAAATAATTCTGGCTTGGTGTTGTACCTATTTTAATGTCAGAACTTTTACATACCTACTTCCCCATACTAAAGACGGAGGCGTTTCTTCTCTGGCTTCTGTTAAAGGTCATCAATGGATTGTGGTCTAGCAGTGCCTACACCACGCTTAAGACAATCCAGACTGTTTTCTTGTGTTGTTCCAAGATGGTGGAATGATCTACCAAGAACCAGAAGAACAGCGGCGTCCCTGTCTGTCTTCTAGAAACTGTAGAAGACCCACCTTTTTAGAGATCATCTCCTATCCTAACTCTTACCCAGACCTCTATTCCCCCTCTACTACTCTCTCTGTACTTCCCTCTGTCTCTTCACTGTCACCACTGACTCTGACTGGGGAGTTTTTCTCTAGATAGTTTATGGTCAGATTGATTATAACTGGTACATTATGTCTACTTTGTAAGTCGCTTTGGATAAAAGTGTCTGCTCATTGCATTAACATAACATTAATGCAAGCTAAAAACAATTATTTTTAAATCTGCCTTTCATTAAGTCTTTATTGTGAATGTGATTTGTTTGTTGAAGCACTTTGTGAATCATTAAAGGTGCAAATTAAAACATTTTTTTACTCACTGACTTTACTCAGTAAAGAAGTTAACAAAAACAATAAATGCGTCTTTGAGGAAAGTGGTCAAACAAGCCGGTCTGGGTGGGAAAAGGTGGAGCATCAGAATGGGCTGAGCTTCACCTGCTGTACAAAACCCCATCCTGGCCTGGGATGAGAGCAGAGATTGGGCCATCATGGTCTTGGAAGATAAACTCTTGGATCTTAGAGGAAAAGTCAAAGGCCAGAAAAAATGAAAGCTTGATTCTGAGTTCCTGAAGAGTTCAGATAAAAGGAGCCAGATACGTTTCTCCAGAACATGGAGGTCCGCTGGAGATCAGCCCTGTTCCTCTGGCTGCTGTTGGCAGCCTCAGGTCTGGCCAACGTGGCTCACGCCTCAGAAACCCCTCCAGCCCAAGATAGTTCAGTCTCAGGCACCGGGAACGAGACCGGCAGTGGTGGTGGTCATGGACCAGCGCTGATTACAACTTTACCCATTGTAACCTGGAAGTGGCACCATGTGAGCATCCCATACCTTGTAGCACTGTGGGTCCTGGTCTCCTGGCTCTGCAAACTGGGTGAGTCATGAACTTTTTATCCACAAGGTCCAAAACAGCTCAGGAATGAAAGCAAAAAAGACCTCTAAGAAAATAGCTTTAAAAAACGGATTGGATCAGGATTAATATGGACTAAAGTCTCTTAAATGAGTAGAAAAGTCATTTTGTGCCACAAATGATAAAAAAACTTAAATCAAATTTCACCACTGACAATAATTTATAGGGTCGGACTAGAACATTTTGCAGAAAGGATCTAAAAAAAACTTCTGGCCACACTTTTATTCAGATCATAAAATTGTCTTTTTATGTTTAGGTTGAAATATCGTCGTTGTTGGCGTCCACAAAAATCCTACTTAATAATTTTGCTTTATTAATTTACTTTAAATAAAAATGTTGGGAATAAAACTAAAAACCTAAATTTTAAAATTATCCTTTCTCCAGTTGTTATTTTAACCTTCAAATAAAACAAAACTTTAAACACAAGATTGAGTTTGGAGATCGAAAGGCACCCTTAAATTTACTGCTTTTTAGGTCTGAATGGTGGAATTAAATGTATATAAAGAAGCAGAAGTCTGACTGAGTTATTCCTGCTGAGTTCTGGTTCTGTGGGATTCTTGATTCTGTTCCTTGAGAGCTCAGATGCTTTTATCGTACTGTAGAGTCCAGGGGACCATCATGCTTATAGCTTAAGGGCTCAAATAGGCTTCAGTTCAACCAATCTAACTTTGACTAAACTAACAGGTCTTTTCAGATCACAATAATAAAAAAAGAACTTGCATCTTTTGCTTCAGAGATGACCTTATAACCCTGAACGATTTTTAGAGTTATTGACGATGCATCTGAGGAATTGGTAAAAGCTTTTTCTTCCTCAGGCTGCAGGTCTGTGAAAGTTTCAAAAGTCCTTCAGACGTCAAACGGTCCTTCACTCTTCCTGTAAACTGTTAAGTTCTCCGAGGACAGAGCAGCCAATCAGGAGGGCTAAAAGGTTTCTAACTGTTTCCCAGACCTACCTGTAACTTTTGAAGGTTGTCTTCAGGACTCTGATTTTTTCAGCTGATTTTTTGATCTAATCTTGCTTGCCTAAGCCTCAGATACCGAAATTTTCAGTGTCTTTCAAAGGGAAAGAAACAAAAGTTTTTCTTTCCGACTGGTAACAAAACCCTATAATCTGCTTCTTTGGTAACTTGTCTGTTATGTTTTGACACAAGTCCAGCTCATCCCTTGAGTTTAGGGCCCTTTCATGCCTGAATGAACCACAGATGAGTGGTAAGAGGCTTGAACTGAGCATTCAGAAACTGTTCGGAACAAGAGAGCGAGCTGGGTGACCTTGTGTGTTCCTTGGTTCTGATCCCACAACATTGTCATTATTGTTTCCTTGTATACACAACAGGTGGAATTGAGCCACAGCTCTGTGGACAATGTAAATGGAAGAGCGTGCATTAGAGCGAGGGGCTGTGTTTCTTCCCCGTGTCCAGGGACAGCAACCCTGGTTCTTTAAATACAAGGTGGAAATCTGATTGTACCAAAACATTTTTAACAACAAGACAAAAGTTTCTGGGTTGTGGGAAGAAGCCGGACTACCTAGAAAGAATCAATGCAGTTTCCAGAAAATGAGAAGAAGTCCTGTGATGATGGAAAAGGGAGATTCAAAGACACCGTTAAAAAGGATGTACAGATAAATCCATCCTGCCACAGAGGAAATAACAACAAAGTGACAAATGAAAGATTTGTTTCAAAAGCAAATAGTGATAATGGCAGAAGGTTACTAACTATTCATCTGCTGAAATTCAGCTGATGAATAGTTTAAATATAAACATAAAAATTATGTATACATAGTTTGTTGCATAGTTATTTTTTATGTTCATGTCCACAGATACATTTTGAGACAATAAAGTAAAAAAAAACATGAAAGCACAAAGTAACAGAGAGCTAATTAAAGTTGAATAAAATAATATTTTTAATTAGTGGAAGCTATGAATGCAGAACAGAGCACAAAAGTGGCAATTGTAAATTCTGGTTCTTGACGCATTGTATAGCTTTTTATAAAGTGAAGAAGACAATGTCAATAGAAACTCTCACAAATAGGGAATGTTTCATTTTTATACAGGGGTTTTGTTGTTAAAACCTCCACAATGTTTGAAGCTAGTTTTCTCAAAAAAATATTTCCTTTGGTGCGATCCCAAAAAAAAAGTCTTATATTATTTTTGTTGAAACGTCTTCAGTGTTGTGGCCACAGAGAAAAGCTAAGCAGTTGGACATGGTAATTATTGTTGGTAGGCACTCTGAAGAATAATCTCTGAAGCCCCGGAGATAACGGAAGGAGTTCAACTTGGGTTGAGAACATATAAGAACCGATTACTAGGGACAACAAGAGAACAACAAGGAACAACATGAAGCACATGGGAGCTGGCTAAAAGAGGACACGTTACCATTTGTGAATAACGCTTAGGCAATGAATGACTGACAACCTGCGTCTTTTATGCTGATGCACTGATCAGATGATTAGCTGCAACTTTGTTTCAACACCCAGCTTTGCTTCAGCCTTGAGAGCCCTCTGGTGGAAGACCTGGAACTGCAAGAACAGAGAACCCAGCCGCAACCCCATTTCCTGACATCACGGGAATCTAGCATGATGTTCTTCGTACAAGGTCCATAAGAAATTGAAAGGTTAAAGCAGGAGAAGAAAAGGGACCAATGGGTTTAGGCATTTGGCCGACTGAATGTATGACAGGTTTTGATGGTCAGTCCATACCGGATGATCTGCGTCCTCCATCCAGTGACCACTCTTCTAGAACGAGCTTGATAGCATGGAGCACTTACTGTTTTTCTCTCAGTCGGCGTGAATCCTTAGGAGTAAAAGGACCATGGGTGTAGGATTTAATCCCTCTTATGGGTAGGAACAAGACGGAATGCATTTCTTGGTACGATTGTTGTGAAAACGGTCGCGTGGTGTAATGGCTTGAATGTGGCTTAGATGAGAGGGAGTGGGTGCATGTTTTTGGTGGTTATAAGGTTGATTCCACGGTAGTTGATGCAACTCTGAAGGGAACCATCTTCATTTGGCCATGAAGAAGAAATCCACCCCTAGCAGAGAGGAGGACAGGTGCCGTGGTGGAAGACCTGGAACTGCAAGAACAGAAAACCCAGCTACAACGCCATTACCTAAAAAGAACAGGAATTGAGGAGTATTTGGGAGTTGGTTACAGCCAGCAGCAACCTAAGCATACTACCGGTCCGCCATCAGTGTATAGGGCTCTAGAGCCCTCTAGCGGAATGGGAGGAGTGAATCCAACATCTCAGCCTAGATTACCTCTACAAATGGTCATCCAAGGAAAATTTGGTGAACAACAAGCTAGACCTAAGTAACAACCTTTAAAAACTAATTAATTTAAACCTTTTCAAAAGAAACCTTTACAAATTAAATATATGTTACATATTTTCATGGTGATAACTACACTTAAAGTAGGGACTGGCAGTTTACAGTAATTGTGAACATAAGGTTGTGTGAAAGTCATCGCCAACAAGTTGAAGGTAAGTAAAGGCTACTCATCCATATTTCCTTCTAGTAAACACAGCTTGTGTAATGGGCGGGTGTAAGTGCCTTTATAAGTCTTTACTTGCACTGATCGCACTAGCCCATCTGCTCCAATGTTGATATGAGTGACCAAACCAAGAGGCCACTGACTCCGAGGCATTGTTTCGTGCAGTATCAGTATAGGACCTCCAACCTGATAGTTTATGGAATGGTGGTTCCACTTCTACCTTTGCTGCAGGCTGGGTAGGTATTCCTTCACCCACCGAACCCAGAAAATTTCTGCTAAATACTGGACTCGATGCCAGCGTCGACGATACAGATCCTGTTTTACAAAGTGACCAGGAGGCAGACGGCATTCTGGTCTCAGCAAATTATTGGGAGTCAAAGGTTGACCATCATTCGGGTCCTATGACAAATTTGTTAGTGGTCTCCCATTGACAATGTTTTAAATAATGCAAAAAAGTGTCATCAATCCTTTATCATCCTAACTCTGCTTCCCTACAAAACTCATTTGGATTGAGCGCACCGAATGAATCTCTCCCATACGCCCACCATACGTCTTCGTCGTCTAACCACCGGCCCCATTGCTCAGAATTGTCATTTGGGATGGTTTCATCCAAACCTAGTTTCAAGCATCTTGTCGAAAGCGGATCAACACATTTATTAATTTGTTTGTTAGATCTGGTCCCTGGTGCATGACGTCATTGAGTGATATTCCATCAAAGTTTTCTGCACAGTCAAAGACGACTCGCACCTTTCCAGGCTCGAGGGAATGAGTCAGTGGGTGATGGGGGAGATACTAAACTTTGCCATCATTGTGGTGAAGTGACAAGGCTGGGACCTCTTCTGCATAGCCATTATCAATGGTTGACTTCATTGCATTCACATACTTGTCTTTCAGGTCCGGGTCCTTTGTTAATCTGCGTTCCAGTAGTTGTGGCCTCCGTGTTGCTAAGTTAATATTGTTTGGCAGCATCACTGCGTTGTTCTTAAAGGGTATGTCTAAGGTATATTGTGAGCCTTCTTTGGTAAGTGAGTTTTCCAACAGTTTAATCACATGTGGTCATTAATTGACAGATTGGTCTCTTGAGCGGGATCATGAACTTTCCAAAATCTTTCCACCTGTGTCTCCAGACTTTGATCTGACTCGAGGAAGTAGGCTTTAGCCTTCCTAACTTCCTTGTAATCAATGGGTCCATTTATGTTACAGCCGAGTACAGTTCTGGTAGTGTAAGGGTCATTAACACCTCCTACGCAGTACTCTTCAGCTCTGAGAAGACGGGGAGCCTCTTGTCCAATGACGTCCACATAACCGGACTTGATGCTGGGAATAGGGATGTCTGCTATCCCATCTGGCTGCCTCATCAGGGGTCACAAGACAGCTAAGTCCTATGTTTAATTTCTTAAGTGTTCTCATGCCATTAAGCGTGTAGATGCTGCCATTGTTAAGACAGTCAATTTCAAGATCTACACTTCGAGTAAATAAGCCTTCTTGGCTCCCTCCTACTGTAACAAGGTCAAACCTTGATTGCTTGCCATTGACCTTGAGCTTCATGGTCAGTTCTTCTGACACTAAACTCGTGTTGGCTCCAGGGTCCAGTAACATATATATGGCAGAACTGATGTTTGTAGCTTTGCCCCTAACGACACAGGAACAATAGGTAAACAAAAATTACCATTTGCAACTCCAGCGAATTCACATGTGACATTAGGTAATCTGGTAGGTTGTGAGTGTTGGGTAATTTTATTGTCATCAGTGGTGCTCTGGCCTGCTGTTTTATTTTGTCCGTTAGTGTGGTTAGGATGCAGCCATTTTTCATCTTTCCGGTCAACAGCCAGGCATGTTGCACACCCAGTTGCGTGTGCAAATCTCGGCACTTTGTCCAATTATGAAACAATTTTTGCACATGTTTTTTTCTTGAACAAACACAAGGCGCTCTGGCACTGTCAGTGATCGGAAGCCTGGGCACTGGTTTAAGAAGTGGTGCTCCGAGCATTAAGACAAATAGGCTGGCTGCTTAATACGTGTGGACTTATTCTCCTGGACTACAGCCGCTTTGACAGTAGTGGGATAGTTTTGATGATGTTTCTTTGAGACTTTGGTAGGTGCTGTAAAGTTGTTGGTCTTCTCCTGCTTCTTGTAGCTAATTAACCTACCAAAGCTCTCTTTTCAGCCTCTGTCTCCAGAAAGCTAACAACATCGTTGAGTTTCAGTATACGTCCTTCTTTTGCAATGTCATAGTTTTTATTTAGCCACTTCGCTTTGAGATCTGATGGTGCCTTGCTAATTATCTCAACTAATGCCACCAAGCTCTTCCTCACATTTCATGGCAGCAAGCGTGTCCTTACAGCCTCTAAGTTGGTCTGCGAAGTCTCTGAGTTGCACATTATCTCTTATCTCTTTAAAGTTCAAAACCCTTCCAACCCAAGCTTGGGAGATGGAATGAGGATTTCCAAATCTGGATTTTAGTCGGTCAAGTGCTTCCTTGAAACCCGCCGTGGGATTGTGGTTTCATATAGAGTGACTATAGCATCTCAAGCTTTTCCTTCTGTGTACTGA
This sequence comes from Orestias chungarensis, assembly GCA_032876305.1. Taxonomy (NCBI): domain Eukaryota; kingdom Metazoa; phylum Chordata; class Actinopteri; order Cyprinodontiformes; family Cyprinodontidae; genus Orestias; species Orestias chungarensis. Next base: position 656,507 of record JAVLVB010000330.1, read on the forward strand.
TGCAGATGAGTTAACTTTTCTTCGGCAGAAACAGACTCTTAGTCCACCATTGCGGTGAAAAGGCACAATGGTGGACTAAGGTGACTATCGGAGTGGGTCACCATCAAACTTGATCAGATCTGTTAATGGGAGCCTGAGAGAGTCTACTTGGGCTTGATACTGCTGCCTTGAAAACTCTAGCAATTGTGAGATCGAATCATCTGCTATTTGGGACAGTGATGGTTGTGTTATAGTAGGGATTTTGCTATTTTTAGGTGTAGAATGAAGATCTGCAGTTAGGGCTTGCATCTTTTGCTGATTATGTAGCATCTGTGCATCCAGCCCAGCCTTGTGATGTATTGGCTGTAGTTCCAGCTCAAATTCCTCCTCGTTGAGTCTACGCAACAGCTCACAGTTTTCCTTCTCTTTCTTTCTTATGGCCTGGATTTTTTCTAGTTCTGCTGATGTGGAATCTTTATCATTCATATCTGCTGGAGGTTCACTGAATAAGTCAACTTGAGTAGTGACATCCGACTCATCATCAACATATGAATGAACACCAGCTCCATCTTCCTCTTCTTGCAGCCATGCTAGAGCTTCATGGCGCACATCATGAACATTCATCAAAATAACCTTCTCATAAGCATCAGATTCCTCTTTTTCGATATCATCGGTGAGCCGAATATGATAACATCTATGTGCCTCCTGAAGCTGTGCAAGAGCTAGGTTGTGGCTCTTTAGCACGGACTTTAATTCTTCTGGCTTATTTTCTCAAATTTTTTCAATTGCCGACATTATCATCTTAGTTACAGCTGCTTTAGCTTGTCCTCTCTTCCTCTTTAGCGTTGCAAGATCTATTTCTCTCGCAGAATCTTTAGTTTCAGACATGGTTGCCTCGTGTTTAACTTTATGTTACAAAGAACATAAGATAGCCGTTGTTGTTGCACAACACATTGCTAATTAGCTGCAACTAACGTTCCCTCTAAGCTGCGCGCTTGTTCAATCGCGCACTGCTCGCACATTCTCCGTGGACAATAAAATCTATGCAGCGCATAAAATAAAATGCAACGTAAACTATACATTGAGCTCAGACATCAGTTTCAACTAAGGAGCAATGACATATAACGATCTAACTCGTGAGTCACAGGTGTCCAGCCAATGGTACAATACGTTGGTGCCTGTTAGTTGCTCCAGTCAGGGCGGAGAGCGTGGCTTTGGAGCAAGACCGAAGGCTTTCATTGGATTGCTGTCGTCGTTTAACCCGACCTCTCTCGCCCTGTTGGTCCAGAACCAGGAAAAGGTTGTCCGGGGCTGAAGCCGTCCGGCGTTGCCCTCAGTACTCTCCGGTTTATTCCCACCTGGGGAGAGTTTGCAGCTCCGCTCACAGAGCAATGCGAGGATAGAAAAAAAACAAAAACCGCATATGTGGCTGCCTCAGAGTTGTTTATGTTGAACACCTCTGGGCAGATTTTGTTGGATTTTACCGTTTTGACATGTAGTGTTAAATTAACTTGTTCACTCTGTAAATATAACAAAACATTAATTGGGCGAGTTTTTGTGTGGTGTGGCGGTTTTTAACAGATTTTTGGGCTGGGAAACTTCGACTCTATCTGGCAACACTGGTAGGGGTATGAGCGCCAAACATAACCGAGAAACGACTGTCTCACAGATATTATGAATTTTGGAATGTAAGATATAATTTAGCAATGATTTGACCTTGCTGCGTTATTGGGTGTAATGTCTGATCACCTGACCAAAACGGTAGAAAGATGGAAAACGGACTTTAATTTCACTGTTTTCCTGCCTGTAAACAACGCAAGGAGGATAAGCTATCGGAGCTAACGAAAAGGAGACGAATGTCCTGGGTATCAGCGGTGAGACGTCCTGATATTACTTTCTCGAACATCCCAAGATATCTACAAGTTTGTTCTAGACATGTCAATTCTGGTGAGTGTCTAAATGGGAGTGGCTATTTTCTCTCATTTAATAAATTAATGTGGTAAACATTCATGAAACGTTTGACTCAAGCACCATTTTAAGTGGGGCAAATCATATATATTAAAAGAACACTAATGGGAGTTGCTGATATGTAATCTGACTCTTTTAATAGGCCATGAAACTTTCTATGATCCCAGATTTATAACAGGTGTAATACTGGTGTGTGGCCATAGTTCACCCTGGTGTTGCTCACAGTGGTCGTCAGTGTACTCAGGGAGCTTGTGTGTATGCCCAGACACATGAAAATTAGAGGGAACATTGGCTGCAACCCGCTAGCATCGCTAGCAACCTATGTGTATAGAGCTCTAGAGCCCTCTAGCAGAATGCGAGGAGAAAATCCAACACATGTTTATTTAAATTTGAATCAGAACATTACAGCACAATTTGGTTTTGGTTTTTCTAATGAGTTTCTGGGTGTAAGGGTAAAAGCAGTAGGAAAAACAGAAATCTCTTTACTGCTAACAGGAGTTTCATTGAAGAGTGTTGGCCACTGTTTTCGTTGCGTTGATATGCAGTTAGAGCTGCTGCTAACTGACTCACTGTTTTTAAACATAAAAAGGTACACAAACAATTAAAATGTTCGAATATTTCGATAAACATTTACTCTTACTGATAAATTGCAGTTAAAATGGAGGCTAACACAATTGTGTAGCTAAGCCTGTAGCAAAGGTAGTCAAGCTTAGCTACAGGTTTGGCTAGCTAAGCTTGACAACCAACAGGTTAATATTCACACACTATGGTGTACCCACCTCTCTTTATAAAACAGCTTACTAAATGACACCTTTTATTTTGTGTTCTTATTTTCCCATTCCTTTTATGAACATCTGATATCTTTTTAGGCAGCAGGGTTATTGTCATTATCATTCCCCTGTTGACCACTACTAAAAACCGTCACTATTAAGTGTGTTAAAGGAGGACAAAACAATTTTATGCAGATATTAGGGGTGTTTGGTGAATATTGATTACTTTTTCTTCTTGGTCTGATAGCGATAATATTTTTACTTTCAATACAAAGTTAAAAACAAAGTTAATGTTTATTTTATTTCTGACAAGAGCTCTAAAATAATTTTGGTATTTATAAAAATATATATATTATATTTTTTCTTTTGGGGGACCCTTGCAATAAGGCGCCCTGGGAACCGTCTTACATTTTTCCTCTTTATTGCCCTTATGGTTCTATAGTTTTTCTTTGTGTGCTTTATTACTAATTTCAGCTTTAGATCAACTAAGGCGTTTTTAGTCTGGCTTGTCATAACATTTTGTGTTCATAAAGTTGTGCCACATTTGGAAAAATTAACAAATTATCACCTACTTGATCTTCAGCCTCTTAAGGCCACCCTGTTAGATTGAAATGTTTTAGGGGCTAGATTAAGATTTACATAATTAAGGTTTTAACTGACAATGTTGTTGTTTTGTTCTTTTGTATATGAGGTGGAGGATTTCAAATAAAACTGCGCCTAGAGACCTTAATAACAGCCTGCTTTGTGGACTGATTTCTCAATAGAGGCTGTTCAGAAATGACAAACAAAGAACATGCAAACTAAAAATGTAATTATATGTTTCTCAAAGGGTCTTATGAAATCAGCAGTAAAGAAAAACTACAGCTTTAAAAAGCTTTGTTTCTTTGAACTTTTGATTTGATTTAAAACACAAAAGCTGTAGACGAAATATTTTCTGAAGTAAAAACATCTTGCCTCTGTTTTTCCTTTAGTTATCGAAGCCAACCACCATGTGACCAACTTCATCCCGGAGAGTGCCTTGCTCATCTGCTTTGGTTTCATCCTGGGCGGGATGATCTTGGGTGCAGACAAGGTCCAGACCTTCGCGCTGACACCCACTGCGTTCTTCTTCTACCTGCTGCCCCAGATCATCCTAGACACGGGCTACAGCATGCCGAACAAGCTCTTTTTCACCAACCTGGGGGCCATCCTGGTCTACGCGATCATTGGGACTGTCTGGAACGCCGCTAGCCTGGGGCTGTCGCTGTGGGGCTGCCAAAAGGGTGGAGCCATGGGTAACTCATCCTCTTTTACCACATACAGGAAGGGGAATAATATCAGGGATGGAAATTAAAACAACCAACTCTAAGATGTTGTAGTCCAAGGGTTTTCAAAAATAATCCCTTGAAATCCAGTGGGAAGAAACGTTTAGGTGTTTGTGTTCACCTGCCAATTTAGGCAAAGGTTTCGGAGTTTCTAGGGGAATTCATCATCAAGAAGTATAACTGAAACACAAGAAAAGGACCTTTATGTGACATGTTTTTAAAAAGCAAAAAATTCAAATTAATCATGTTTTTTGTTTTTGTTGCCAAAAATAGCTGAAAAAAATACATTTGCTAAAATTACCAATTTTTAAGTTATAAAAACAAGATATTTCTGGTTAAACATACAAACGCATACTACAAGAATGGCTATTTTGTTCCTAACTACAGCTTGTATTTTCTTTAAACCATGTCAACGTTTAATTTGTGTGAGTAGAACATAACAATAGCTAGAGTTTATAAAGAAGGCAATCACACTTAATATTAAATTCCTGGACGTTCTGAACAAAATAACCTGCTTAGATAGCTCAGTAACAGCATCTTACTTTAATACCAAACCATAATCTGTTCCTCCAGAAAAAGTAGTTAATTTTTACTTGTAATTAAAGGAAAATCATTAACAAGAGATTTGCATCAACACTGCTATTTCGAAGAAAACAAAAATCACACTAAAGTTTCACCTTTAACTTTGTAGTTAACATGACCATATATGTTCTCTGACTAAACATAAAAACTTTTTAGATTTTGGATGTTCAATGCGGAAAAAAAAATGTCTGGTTCTATACAGCTACCTATGCCCTGAGGTGTCATATATGACCTACCTTAGAATGCAGTGACTTTAGGGGGATCCATTGTAGCGCGCCACAGTCTTCAGCTCCTGTACCTGAGGTGGTCTGGTGTGACCTGCCCTTTTCTCCTGTTCCCAAGATACACGAAGGGGTCTGGGTGGACATCAGATGGCGTCTGTTTCTGCTGTACTCCAGGGCAGCTGCCTGGTCTTCCTGGGTCCCTTGGTTCTACCATCGTTATAGTCTCACTGTTTCTGGGTTTTTCTTTGGGCTGGATGTCTGTTATTTTACTAAGTTAGTTTTTGCTTATGTTCTACTTTTAGTTTCATTGTTCTGTCATTACCCCTACCCGTGATCTCTAGTTATCCTGTTATCACTCTCTTTCACAGCTGCACCCATTTAACAATCAGTTCTTCCCAATTTTCCACTTCTCACTCTCCTAGTATAAAAGGCCTTTTCTTTCATTCACTCACCTCTGGATTCTCCATCATGTTCCTCCATTCAAGAAGAATCAAGAATCAGTTTATTTATATAGCGCCAATTTACAACAGGTGTCGTCTCAAGGCACTTCAAATAAATCAATTAAAATCAAGGATACATTCTAACAAATCAATTTGAAATAGTTTCCAATCTAAGGAACCCCAGCAGATTGCATCT
>JAVLVB010000330.1:662069-682646 GCA_032876305.1 Orestias chungarensis
GTTGTTGACTTTACAGCAATCCCTCATACTGAGCATGCATGTAGCGACAGTGGAGAGGAAAAACTCCCCTTTAACAGGAAGAAACCTCCAGCAGAACCAGGCTCAGTACAAGCAGCCATCTGCCACGACCGACTGGGGGTTTGAAAAGACAGAAAGCTAAATTAGAAGCACAGGATACTGAAATAATAGAGTTTATAGCTGCAGTTGTAGAACGTCACTGGAAGCATCTCAGTCCATGTTCTCCTCCAAGAAGCTGTCTCAGCTAACAGAACGCCAGGCCAGGTGTGGTTACTATGGAGAGAAGAACAGAGAAAACAAAAGGTTAACAAGGTTGAAATAACGGTAACTAAATAGATTGGACAAAGGAAGAAAGTAGCAGAGAGAGAAGTGGTCAGATTGTCCTCCAGCAGTCTAAGCCTCCATTCCATCTGCTTGTGGTCCTCCTTGCTCCTTAGCATTTTTCCTTCCATGCCTCCCAGTTCCTTATTGTCCCCTCTGCCTGCCAGTTTCTTTCTAATGTCTCTCTCCACCTCATTAATATCTATTCCCTGTGTTTGTTATTCGTGTTCCTGTGATTGTCTACATATCAGATCTCCATAAATCATCATGTTAATCTACTGCCATTTCCATCTCTTCTTTTTGGGTTCACTACCTACAGGCTACCTGACAAAAAATAATTTTAGAACAATTTCCACTAAAATAAATAAATATTAAAAAATGGAAATCTGAACCCACTGAACGTTATTGTACAAGGAAAGATCACTAGTCTTTTATTAAATGTTGAACATTGCTTCCTCAGTCTGAAGATTTTCGGTTGATTTTCACTCCAACTTTTGTATTTCAGGTGACATTGAAATTGGGCTGCTGCAGTATTTTTTGTACGGCAGCCTGATGGCTGCTGTTGACCCAGTGGCCGTCATCGCTGTGTTTGATCAGGTCCATGTCAATGAGGTCCTCTTCATCCTTGTGTTTGGAGAGTCGCTGCTAAACGACGGAGTTACAGTGGTTCGTGTTCTGCGTTTTATCATTATTATAGTACAGAACAAAACTCTGTAATATCCTACGTCAGATAGTTGTTTGGGAGATTGTTGATTTCACAGCAATATACCAAACGCCTGATGTAAACTTTTCTTTTCACTCTATTCTTTGTTCAAGCACCAAGAATTTAAAGCTCAATTTTCTCTTTAGACTTTGGTCAAAGCATCATTCATCTATTGTATCCAATCTTTTAGGTGCTCTTCAACGTATTTGATGCATTTGTGTCTCTTGGAGGAAGTGCAATCGATGCTGCGGAGATTGTTAAAGGAATAAGTAGGACATTTACTTAAATGGGCATAATCTGGTCAAGTGAATTGTATGTATTCTAACCTAAATTTTCTCCATCTCTTTTCAGTTTCCTTCTTCGTGGTGGCTTTTGGTGGTTCCCTTGTTGGGCTTGCCTTTGGCCTGCTGATGTCTCTGTTGACTAGATGCACCAAAAATATACAAATCATTGAACCTGGCTTCATTTTTGTCGTGGGATACTTGTCCTACCTCACTGCCGAGATGCTCTCGCTATCTGCCATTCTCTCGTGAGTACTCTTCGGAAACAACTGATCTGCATAAGTATCGAGCCAAACGAGTTCCAGTTCTGGGCCAGATCTGTACCCCTGAAGCTCAGTTGTTTGCATTTCTGTTATAAAGGATTGTTTTCTGCGGTGTTTGCTGTCAGAAGTATATAAACTCCAACATGGCTGAAAGCTCCGTCCAAACTGTCCGTTATGCCATGAAGGTCTTCGCCAATGGCTCAGAAACCATAATCTTTATCTTCCTCGGAATCTCCGCCATTGATAAGACCATCTGGGTCTGGAACACAGGCTTTATCCTACTCACGCTGCTCTTCATCTTTGTCTACAGATTCATTGGTGAGAGTTTTTGTTCGTGTCTGAGAGTAAAAACAATCAGATGTTAAGTGTCTTAAATGCTAATCCTTCATGTTTGTTTTTCAGGTGTGTTTTTCCTCACATGGATCCTGAATAGGTATCGACTTGTCCCTATAAATTTTGTTGATCAGTTAATTATGGGCTATGGTGGCCTGCGAGGGGCTGTGGCTTATGGGCTCGCAGTGATGCTGGATGAGAAAAAGATAAAGGAGAAGAACCTGATGGTGTGCACGACACTCATCGTTGTCTACTTCACCGTGATTCTTCAGGTAAGCGCTCTGGGCTTTGAATAGTGCCACTAGTTTGACATTTGTCCAAAACAGCAAAACAAGAATATCTGAATCAAAAAGAAAGAAATCTCAAACAAATGTTCTAAAGGGCACTGCCCCACCACTCACCATTAACCATGCATTATCATTAAATAAAAAATAAGGCGTCTCATGGGAGTTTGAGATGATTGAATAAAGAAAAATAATTTATTAAATACAGTTACTCAAAACATTTTAGAGAGTTCGGATTTGATCAGCAAGACATCACAATCACTCAGCAGTTGACAGATGGTATGAAAATACACCTGGTAAATGTTGTGGTATATACTGTCAATTTGCACTGAACAGATCAACTAAGTTAAATTGAAACTGAATTTCCATTTTTGAGTTATAAACATGTAAAATATCCACAATACATTCTTCTTTTTTGTTTATACCCTTACCAATAAAATGTCAGAAATCTAATTTTAACGTAAGCATGTCGATAATGCACAGGTCAGTACAGTTCAGTTGACCACTATGGGTAACACAGCCATCCTGCAGTCTGCAGATTGCAGACTCATTTCTAGCCTGTCACATGTCAATGTGCCTGGACAAGGACAACAATATGATATGAATAGAGTAGACCTACTGGTGCCAGACAGTCCAATATTTGGGAATCAGAAAAACTTCATTGCTTATGATCTTCAGAAGTTAAGGAAATGCCCTCTGGCCTGAAATTTACTACTTCACATGGCTGTTACAGCAAAGATACATGTTAGTGTTACAATATTCACGTTTACATATGTAGTCCAATGTTTATGGGTTAAATGCCGACTCGATTGCTTTTTGCCTGACTTGCAGGGAGTGACGATGAAACCTTTAGTCCAATGGCTAAAAGTGAAGCGAGCTGCCATCGTTGAGCCCACGCTCATGGAGAAGGTGCAGAACAAGGTAAATATCTGAGTTAAAACTCTAATGTAGAAGCCACTGTAATTGTGAAGATGATACAAAGTCTGTGATTTGTCTTGCTTCAGCTCTTTGATCACACGCTGATTGCTATTGAGGACATCTCTGGACAAATAGGACACAACTACATGAGGGACAAGTAAGTACAAAGGTCCACCTATATTAAAATCATCAAGCTCTGCAGCTATGGTGATTTTTTGTTTAAAGGTGGAGGAATTTTGAGGAGAAGTGGATGTCGTGGCTCCTATTAAAGCCATCAGCGAGAAAGAAGCAGGATCACATATTTAATGTCTTCCACACGCTGAACCTGCAGGATGCCACAGAGTACGTGACGGAGGTGAGGATCTCGCTTTGTCCTGTGGGTGCTGCTGTACAATGGAAGGCTGCAGATGACACATCATCCTGCTCTTGTTTTGTTTCAGGGTGAGCGCAGAGGCTCTTTGGAGTTTATCCGCAATGAAAGCGCATTCGTTGACTTCAAGAAGAAGTTTGGTGAAGACTTTGAAGAGGCCATGCCAGACATTATGGCTGATATGGTTGATGATCAGGGAGAAGCTTTAGGAATGAGGTAAGAAATTGACTCCTAAATCAAAACTGTTTTTATTCCTAAACAACCAGATGTTAGTTTATTCTTCTAAATCGATTACAGTCCTTGTGGCCCATTGTCCTGCAACTTTTATGTGTTCTTGGTCCAGCAGATTATAATCAAATGGTGTCACCTCCCGCATTTCTATTGAGTCTCAAGATTATTTAAAGTTTGTTTTTGCCATCTTTTTTAACCTATTTTCAGAAGACAGAAGTTTACATTTTCATTTAAAAAACATAAATCAACGCTACTTCAAACAATCATTAAAGCAGAACATCTCCTAAACTCCAGGGGTGTTTTTTTAGTGCTTTGGCTGGTTCCACCGCCATACTTCACAGTGTGTTCAAGTTGTTGTGATCTGCTGTGTTTGGTTTCCTCTATCACATTTTTTTCCATCATGGTCTACTAATAAAACCTTGGTGTTATACTTCTAAAGATACATGTCTAAAAAGTCTTGTCCTTCATCAAGATTCCGCTTTTCTAATGTAAGGTTGGCTACCATGTTTCTGTAGAGTACAAGTTTTTGTCCTTCAAATCTCCCATGCTAGATCAATTTTTTGCCATACAACCCTTTGTACCTGAGCCTGGCAGAGTCTGGTATGGATATTTTGACCTTGGGCTGAATTAAACTCGGATGTCCACTCCTGAGAAGAACTTTTGCTCTTAGGAATGATGGCATTTAGATAGTTTTGACATTACCTTAGATTATTAGGCATCTACAGTTGCTTAATGTCAGAATTTTCTATCCCCTCCTAAGAATAAATGGAGATAACACCAGTACTGATCCTCCGCAACCACTGGCTGATATCATGTTTCTTTCTTCCACAGAAGAAATCCAATACCCTCAATCAGTTTGGAGATGCATGAGCAGAACATGAGCGGCAATCGAGGAGCAGAGCTAATTAACCCCCACCACCTCCTGGATCAGCATCTGTACAAAAGCAGGAAACAGGTAATCAGCAGGCTGGAGCTCTACCCTTACATTAAACCTGTCCTCATATCTACTCGTTTTTTGGCCACAGCACCGTCACAGGTTCAGCCGAAGCCACTTTGGCATCAACAAGGATGAAAATGAGGTCCAGGAGATCTTTCAGAGAACCATGAGAAGTCGTCTGGAGTCCTTTAAGTCTGGAAAGATGGGTGTGGCTCCACCAAAGACCATAACGAAGCACACAAAAAGAGACCAACAGGCACTGGTATAACTTAAACCCTTACCTTTTTTTATTTATTTAATGCTTTACCTGTTTTATATTCTCCAAGAATGGGTTTGAAGAGCCACTGTTGATGAAACGTCTTCTTTTTCCATTTTCAGATGCACAATGGAAAAACTAAAACATACCCTTCTGGTGATGAAGGTTAGTATCTAAAACAAAATACCATCTTTGGTTTCCCATATTTTAGGTACAAAGATTTTAAAAGTTTATAGCACTGGATATACACAGGTGTCTATCTATCATTGTGTAGGTGCAAATTTCCAACGTAAAGATGATAGATAGAGGTCATTGCCTTTGGACCAATGCAAATAAGGACGGTTCTTTCAACAGGCTGTTACATTTAGAAAGAATAGATTCTGTCCCTATTGGTGGACATAGGAGATGCATTAAGTTTTCCCTAACTATATATTTTTGCCGTCTACAAGAAGATTAACCACCATGTTCCTAGTGGTTTCCTTTGAAAGGTATTTTGGACTCCCCAATTCAGTCTTTTAGCCATTCATCTAGATCCTGGTTGGCACTGACCTCTCACATTATGTGGCTAAGCGTGCTGGGTTTTGAAACGGTTTTCCCCCCCTTCCAAAACTCTGTTAAAAACTGTTATGGACAGTTTCTAAGACCAACCATTTAATATGAGGAATCATTGAGCTTTGGATTTTTTTAATGTTTTCCACAGACTCATTAAGGGACCACTGGGGCCATAATTTTGTTTTGAAAGGCATGAAAAAGTCTCTACCTTCATTTGGTAGATGTAAACTTGCTACCAACCAAAAAAGCTCATGTGATCTGTGGGTTTTGTCAATTAGTGGGAGCTCTTTAGTTGGATCGGGGAAGTATCCGTAGCAATATGGACACTGGACAAGTCTTTTTTGTGGTTTAAGCAAAGCTGAAACAAATGGTAAACATCTCCATTGGTTTCCTATCCAGTTCTGACCTACAGTCTTGAGCTGTCAATGAGATGCAGCTTCTCGTGGTACAAGATAAAGATGAGCCTGTAGGACGTTAAGGTCCAGCAAGTTTCTTTGCTGCTTTTTCCATGTCACCTAGAATTGACCAACAAAGCGTTCGTATTTGTGTTCACGTTCACATTTTGCTGATAAACTGAGCAAAGACAGTTGTTTTTTAATAGTTCTTTTGAAATAAAGAACATCTGGAAACTAGTGAACAGACTTAATAGAACTTCACCCAAAAATACAAAAAAAGAAATAAATGCTAGGAATCTGTGGGTCCTGCACAGCTTGCCTTCTTCAGCCCCTAAATGTTGCCAATTTATCCAGCTACAGGCTGCTTTCATGCACTACATGGCAGCGCTACATCCAAGCATCTGACTGCTGTAAACAATCCAAATTGTCTGCATTTGTTGTACCACGATGGTAGAATGACCTACCAAACACCACCAGACCCAGTCTCAGTCTCTCTTCAAGAAACCCAAGATAACCCAACTCATCAGAGAGCACCTTCTACTTGTACTTCTCTCTGCCATCTACTCAACCATCTGTCTCTGGTCTTCTCTTTTTTGCCTGTTCTCTATTTCAACATTTGACATTCCTGAATGCAGCCCATGGGTTGGTGTTAGCCGTTGAAACAGGTCAAATTGTGATTAGCTTGTCTGGTAGGAGGTCTTTATTTACAAATGTGGAAGAGGCTTTTAGGTCCATTCAGAACACATAGTGGAGAGTGTTCCTCACATGCGACAAGGGCTAAACTTGATTATACTTAGATGGAAACTGTAGACGACAAAAGGGGGAAGATGGGTGATCTCAGTTTAAGATGCAAACCTGTACTGTTTAGGAAAAAAATTGGAGACCATAATAGTCCCCTACTTTTAAACCATATAACTAAATGGAGATTTAATTTTAAACGGTGTCTCACATTTCAGATTTTGAGTTCTCAGAGGGAGACAGCGCTTCAGGCTATAATACTTCCTACCCCATGAGAGCCAACCACAGACCTGGAGGTAGATCATCAGCTTTATATTCTTCGTCTAAAACCAGCTTGTTCTAATTCAGAGCCTGTGTTTCTCCTGTAGCTGGAATCGAGAACCAGGCCTTCATGCCAGACCTGGACCCCTCATCGCTTGTTCGAATCCCTCCCTGGCTGGCGGATGCTGAGCTGGAGGTGAATCCAGTGACTCCATCTGAGCGAGCCCAGGTGAGGCTGCCATGGATGCCTGGACACCTTCACCGCCTGTCTTCCTTGCGAACCAGCACACAATCCAATGATTCCCGTCAGTTAAGAGATGATCAACAAGGCGACCGTGACCAAGACCTGCCCCCACCTCCAGCTCCCCCCCGCAGAGACGATGATCACCTGTAGCGTCTACTGCCAGAAATACAGAAACAGACCTTGGTCTTTGCACCATTTCCAGGAGGTCAACAACAGAATCAGTGCTTGAACTGAAACCATGTTTTCTAAAGCAACTTAAAGGTTTTGTCGTTGTCTCTGCTCATCAAAAACCAATGTTTGTTCTCTGTAAACATCTCTGGTTCAGCTGAGTCGAATAACTGGTTCTTTTGGAGTTTCCTATCCCTAAATCTGACATAGAAATCTTTAAATAATGAAATGATGTATTATTATAGAGAGTTAAAATCAATTTATAAGAAAATCTGTTAATTATTTTTGTTAGGGTTCTGTAAGAGGTCTCATGTATAATAAAGACACATTCATGTATTTTTTTAGCTTTTAAACTCAGGTGCACAAGCCAGAGCTTTATATTTAATGCATGCTTGATAATTTTCTGACTAGCTTTAGAAATAAAACTTTTTGGCTTCGAAGTTTAATTTAAACCTGAAATCTGCGGGTCAGAACCAGTCTCAAACTGAGTAGTTCTATGTCATCCAGAAAATTGTTCATCCCAATAACCCAACAGCCAACCAGAGAATCAGCTCCTCAACTAAACTATGTTCTTAAAACCAACCTCAACAGCTTCAGGTTGTTGCTGTTAATCAAAAAACAGCATCTATATTTGTAAGTATTACTTTATTGAACTGAACGTTAACAAAACAGCCAAGTGAATTACTGGTTTAGAATGATTCTGTGAAATGTATTTAGGGGAAGCTAAACGTGCTAAATGCTGTAAAGGTGAATTTAAAATGAGCTCAGCTATCTGGAGCCTAGCTGAGAGCTCGTTTTCTCATTTCTACAACATATTTAAGCACTGACCCTGTAAGTCTTGAGGAATGTCCTCCTTTCCATCAAAACATGTGACTGGACATGTTAAAAATGGACCGTCTGGTTCCAAACACCTGCAGCAAGAGAATAAGTTTAGTAAAATCCACCAACTTGAGTCTCAATCTCACAGAAGTCGTTGTCCAGATGATCCAACCTGTAGTTTAAGGTCAACTCATTATTCAAATTTGTCCTGATAAAAATATATACATATACTATTTGCATTTTTAAGGTGACAAAATCTATTTTGAATAATTATTTAAAACATAACAATGGTAACATCCCTACAATCAGTACTTAGGGAGCTGTGAGCTTAAATCAAAACCTGATGATGCTTAAGAACATTAATTGAAACAGTTTTCTGCAGACCAAAGACACGTTCACAAAGCGGGTCTTACCTGCTTATTTGATTGTTTACGCCCAGATTTACCACCTCTGGTGGATAAACTGCAACATGACTGTTCTGATTCTAGAGAAATACTATATATGTATCCAATTTAATACCATATGTGGATACGGAACAATTCGGATGTTTTATTATTTGTTTTTGAGTTACAAGGTCAACACTTTGCTATTGAGACTACCATTAAAAAAAGATTTGAGTTGGATATCGACGAAAAACAAACCAAAAAAAGATTTAGGTCGCATTAGCTTGCTGTGTGAACTTAGTCAACAACAGCACAAGAATGAGACAGATGTTAAGACACGTCCAGCATCTGTGCGAGCTGAGTTTGTGTTTGCTGCATCATAAGGTAAAACTTTTTCACTTGCAAACTTTTTCTGCACCAAGAGAAAAAAGCATAAATAAGTTTAGTTTATCATAAAACAATCCCATCCGTGTGGAAAATTAAACGCTGTTTACAGATGATAAAAGACAAAAATTATCCAAATGAAATACAATTGCGATGACAATTATTGAATTAAGAACCATAAAGCAGTAAGAACACGAGCAGCTTCTTATATCTCAGATCGTACAATATCAATATTAATACGGTCTCCAGATTTGGTATAGAATAGATTACAATGGAAGAATGCGTTTTTATTGTCACTCCTTTCAGTGCCGTGAAAGAATATCTCAAAAAATATACAGAAACTAGAACAGTATCCAGAAAATTAAACAGTGGTGAAATTCCGCCTAGTCACTTAATAAAAATGAAATCTTTCGTATATATTGATCGATATAATGACTTGCCCAGAGATGTGGGTACAGTTACAGTACAGTTGAGTTCAGGGTGGAGACTGCTTTGGCGAAGAAGTTGTTTTTTCTGAGTCTGTTTGTCCTGGCGTTGACTCACCTGTAGCCCCCGCCAGGTTTGTGTCCAGGTTGTTCTTCCTGGGGACCTTCAGGAAGAACAACCTGAATAGAATAACAGCTGTGACGTTATCTGACTAAGAGAGATCAGCAGAGATGGGGACACCATGAAACCTGAAGGTGTGGACCCTGTCCACACCCTCGCCGTTGATGTAGAGAGGGGCTGGGTCAGTCCTGTTTTTACTGTAGTCGAAGTCGTATTTCTGCAGCCTTGTTGGACACAGAGGTCAGAATTAGTAACAAATGTGACTTTCAGGTTAAAAAAATTTTTTTTGTTATAATTAATTAATTAATTAAAATGATAAATGACACAAGTAAAGGCCATTTACAATTACCACCTTATCAAAGTCCAGAGGACTTGAAGGCATTTCAGTACATTAAGTCATTCACTAAATGATTGAATTCAGCAGATGTAATATTAGCTAACAACAAGTGCCTTGCCCAAGGACAGAATGACTAAGAGACTCAAACTGATAACTCAGCAGTTAAAAGACAAACTTCCAAGTCCTGAGCCACAGTAAACCCTTGTAATAATGTGTCACGATGTCTGTTAGAGATGGAACCAAATGCAGAGATGTTTGTAGTGTACAGAAGTGAGAATTTATAGCAAATTTTGATATAGACAGAGCTCAGGAACCAGGATGATAAACAGAGCATGGAATCATGTAAATGGTGAAGAGACGACCATGGCAGACAGAGGAGACAACGAAAGACATGGACTCAAAAGTAACTGCCGTTAATGAGAGGTTTATGGTGGAAGAACGGAGAAGGAGGCACAGTAAACATGAGAAGTGAGGCTGGATAACAGACAATCCAGCGGTGAGTTAGGGAATCCACTCGGTTTACATACCTGGCAACATTGGATTGGAGTAAAAGCTTTTATTAAAAGCACTGGCAGGATGGGGAAAAACCAACAGATAAATCAAACACAAACGATAACAAACACTGATCTTACTTTCACAAGCTGTGTTGTTTTGGTTCTACCTGACGAATATTTCCTAGCTACAGCTTAGTCTGGAAACATATCTGCCACAGTTTTGCTGAAATCGTCACAAAAGGCAAAGGGTACGTTCTTTTTAGCGACTAACATTGCCATCTGCACTTCTGCTTTTG
Organism: Orestias chungarensis; assembly: GCA_032876305.1. Lineage (NCBI taxonomy): Eukaryota > Metazoa > Chordata > Actinopteri > Cyprinodontiformes > Cyprinodontidae > Orestias > Orestias chungarensis. The sequence continues at coordinate 672,602 of JAVLVB010000330.1, forward strand.
TCACTCTGTCAGCCTCCAACACTTCCCTCAGCAAGAAGGATCCGATTCTTGGCGTTCCCCTCTGTGCCTCCACAAGCTGTTTATGTTTGGTACAGGTAGCATGTCTGCTAACATCCTTTTTTTCCTCCGTGTTCAACGCTAAAGTCCCTCCGACAGACTTTACAAAATGCGTAGTAATGACTCTCATTACTCGCGGTCACAAATATTGACGTATGACACGTATGGGGGGTGAATGGGGCATGGGGATCGGGTTCCCAGATTAGGTACAACTACATGTGAAACGCCAATTTTTTGAGTCATTAATTTGAATTCGGGAGAAAGTGGGATGAATTACAAATCGGGAGCAGGGCGGGAGAAAGGGCTAAAAAACGGGAGACTCCCGCAAAATTCGGGACTGTTGGCAGTTCTGGGTTTATATACTGGAAGTGTGAGGTGTGGAACAATTGAAAGGATCTCATCACTAAACGAATGCAGCTATGAGTGATAATGAGGCGCATAAAGAATGACAGGATGAGAAGGAACTGGAGATCATGGGGGACAGAAGAGTACAAAAAAAACTAAACAAAGAACAAGTAGATGTGGAGAACTTTGCATTAAATAACTGCTGAAAACAGAAAACTAGCAAAACAAACCAAAGCCAGACCGGACCATGACCATAAGTTATGTTATTTACTTTATTTAAAAATATATTATAAATGTAATGTTTGGTTTTGTTTACTTTTTCATTATTTATTTTGTTTATTTTTCTATCCGGTTAAAAACAGGTTCAGATACTGAGAGTTTATTCATATTCGTCTTAACGGCCCATAACGTTTGACCCATAACAAAAACCAACTTCCGTACAAGGTACTAAATCAGATACATATATGAGACCAGAGGTACCTAAACGTGAACAATGGTGGCGTCAAAGCCGATTGCTTTTGGTAATAAACCGTTCCCATCGAAGCCTGATGGCTTTCACATTTAGTTAGTAGAATGAATTACAATTAGGGATTTTACATCAAGACCTGCTGTGTTAAATCAACAGAGCAAATCAAACATCCAGAGCTTTTCCAATGATTCCAGGTCGGTTTCACTGTCAGAAACTGTTTCCTGACACCCAGCCACATGTTTATCTATCTTCTTCCTGTAAGGTTTCCCAACCATTCTCACCTCATGGCCCAACATGTGACCCACTCTGGAACGTGTTCTTGGAAAAAATGTGCAACAATCCTAAAAATTATGCAACTCAACGTCATCCCAACTCTTATAATGTTGAAAAAACTGTGGTAGAACAAAAATTGGCCGATGCTTCCATTGTTGGCACAACATAAAAATGTTCAGACTCCTCCAGGTTGGTCCTGGTTCCTCTCTTATCCTCCTGGAAGATATTCAGGGACATTGTTCGATTTACTTCAATCGGTTTCTAGAATGATAACTCACAACACATAACGTAATATACAAGGAAACAAATCATTTTAGTCCTACCATCTGTTCGTTCTGGTTGGTCCTAGTTATCAATCAGAGTCCTAAGTTCAGTTTATTATTCAAGTTAGTTTAAAATTTTGTCCATCTAAAGAAACCGACAGATTGCATGGAAACACGCACTTGCAGCATTCACTCCTTGACCAGCATGCAGAGACAGTGGGGCGGTCAGGTCAAAGGTCAGATTTTTGTGTGTAGTGGATTCTCATTATGGCTTTTTAAAAAATCTTTACCAATAAGTTTGTGGGGTGAGAAGCAACAGAGCAAACAAAGCCAGAGTTAAGTTCTCCTTTGCTGTAGACGGAGGAGTTAGAAACAACTAGAAAAACATCTGAGCTCTCAACACCTTAGAATAAATCTCATTTTATGTTCAAGGCTCTTATTTGACTACTTTTCCTTTCTCTGATACTTTCGTCTTCTTCTACTCTCCAATTTGCAATGAAAACACAGTCTGCATGGCTTGTACTGAGCCTGGTTCTGGTTCTGCTGGAGGTTTCTCCATGTTAAAAGAGAGTTTTTCCTTCCCACTGTCTTTGCATGCCGGTCCAGAAGAGAATCCTGCAAGTCAATGTCTCCATGTAATCTGCTGGTTTCCTGTAGAAAACTCTTTAAAATAATTTGAATAATAAACTAAACCTGAAGCTCTGATTGGATGAACTGGAATGAACAGATGATTGGATTAAAAGATTTTTCTTCTAAGCTTCCTTGAGATGAAAAGTTGTGAATTTGGGATTTAAAAAAATTGATTTCAGTTTTTTTCTCTGGTCTTTGTTCCATCTGAGGATTTTCCACCGTTTTCCAGTGAATTTTGTAAATAAAGATTCTTGCTTTGACCCGTATTCCTGCTGGTGATTGACTCATTCCAAAACATTGGCCCAGTTTCTTTTTTGGCACACTGTTACATGTATAACAATTTCAAAGGGGATTTCAATCTGGGAATGAGGAATTTAAAGCTGCAATAATGTGCAAATAGTGAGTTTTGCTATCCAATGTTAAAAGTACACTAGATTTGTTCAAAACGTATGTTATATTATTTATAAAAACAATCTTCGACACAATTCCTATTAGTATGATTCGGTTTATCATGATTGTCATGATAAGAAAACAAACTCCAATCAAACTAAGTTTAATTGGATCAGTTTAGATTAATTTGTTTCTATTTTTTTTATTTTATTTACTTCAACTTTACTACAAAATTACAAAACCTTACCATATATATTTTGCCTATTTCCTAATGTAAACATCTTAGAACACTTAAGTAACTTTTCAACAAAATAAAAGACTTTGTTTAAAGTCATTAATTCTTGAATATTGATTAAAAGCGCTAGTTTCATTGACAGATTTGTCCACCGAAAACAAGCATACAGAACCAGTACTTTTGATTTATCAATGATCAACCATTGTAGCCCTAAAAAAGCTCCTACATCTTGCTGAAAAGTTTGTTCTAAGTTATTCTTGAGTTTTAAAGTGCACTGAGATGTTTGCACTAAAAACCAAACATGAATCCTTGATTATATTTTGTGTTCTTGCACTGGTCACATTAACTGACATTAAGATTTAAAAAACTAAATATGTGCACCACAAATCATGGTTAAGATTGTTTTCCTTTCATGAAATTTGGCAAAATTGCAACCAATCCACTGGAGTGCTTCTGAACCGAAGCTGTGAGTTACAATATTGGTTGAAAGAAACAAAAGCATGAAGGAAAGTGGTCAAACAAGCCGGTCTGGGTGGGAAAAGGTGGAGCATCAGAATGGGCTGAGCTTCACCTGCTGTACAAAACCCCATCCTGGCCTGGGAGGAGAGCAGAGATTGGGCCATCATGGTCTTGGAAGATAAACTCTTGGATCTCAGAAGAAAAGTCAAAGTTCAGAAGGAATGAGAGCTTGATTCTGAGTTCCTGAAGAGTTCAGATAAAAGGAGCCAGATACTTTTCTCCAGAACATGGAGGTCCGCAGATCAGCAATGTTCCTCTGGCTGCTGTTGGCAGCCTCAGGTCTGGCCAACGAGGCTCCAGCCCACGAAACCCAACCAGCCCACGATAGTTCAGTCTCAGGCACCGGGAACGAGACCGCCGGCACCATTGGCCATAGCGGTGGTCACGAATCAGCACCGATTACAACTTTGCCCATCGTAACATGGAAGTGGCACCATGTGACGGCGCCGTATTTCGTAGCACTGTGGGTCCTGGTCTCCTGGTTCTGCAAACTGGGTGAGTCATGAACTTTTTATCCACAAGGTCCAAAGCAGCTCAGGAATAAAAGCAGAAAAGGCCTTTTAAAGCTTTTAGCTTTAAAATAACAGATTCGATCAGGATTAATGTGGACTAAAGTGTCTTGAATGAGTAGAAAAGTAGTTTTTTTGCCACAAATCTGCAAAAACTGAAATCAAATTTCACATCAAAAGTTGATTCCTTTGCTTCAGAGATGACCTTATAACCCTGAACGATTTTTAGAGTTATTGACGATGTATCTGAGGAATCGGAAAAAGGCCTTTTCCTCTTCGGTCTGTGAAAGTTTCAAAAGTCCTTCAGACGTCAAACGGTCCTTCACTCTTCCTGTAAACTGTTAAGTTCTCCGAGGACAGAGCAGCCAATCAGGAGGGCTAAAAGGTTTCTAACTGTTTCCCAGACCTACCTGTAACTTTTGAAGGTTGTCTTCAGGACTCTGATTTTTTCAGCTGATTTTTTGATCTAATCTTACTTGCCTAAGCCTCAGATACCGAAATTTTCAGTGTCTTTCAAAGGGAAAGAAACAAAAGTTTTTCTTTCCGACTGGTAACAAAACCCTATAATCTGCTTCTTTGGTAACTTGTCTGTTATGTTTTGACACAAGTCCAGCTCATCCCTTGAGTTTAGGGCCCTTTCATGCCTGAATGAACCACAGATGAGTGGTAAGAGGCTTGAACTGAGCATTCAGAAACTGTTCGGAACAAGAGAGCGAGCTGGGTGACGTTCTGATCCCAAAACATTCCCTTTAGTGGTTCCTTCTATAAATCCTTGTATTGGACTGTGGTCAAATTAATGCACATAGAGACTCTGCGCTGCAATCAGACACGTCCACATAAACAACTGACTCCTGCAGTCCACAACCGCTGTGGAAAAAACAGGTGAAACTTGCTGATCAGTTGCCGTCTTTGGTGAAATGTGATGTTTGTTTGTTTGTTGTTTTTTGCTGTATTTGTACACACTACTAAATAACCACTGTCAGGTTTCTGTGTCATTGGTTTAAGACCTAGTTGACCTGCACGCGAAGAAGAAGAACGTAGACGTCTGACAGCAGCGCCATGTTTACGTCTGTAACGACAGACGCCGCTGTCTGTGGATGGATGTTAAAATCAGCCCCTCCAGAAAAACCTGATTCTGCGATCACAGAAAATCCAGCAAAATCAAGGAAAGGGCGCCAAACATGCAGGGCTCCAATTAATTCTTAAAAAGAAGAATATTCACCACATTAATAGCACCAAAGCACAAAATTATATAAATTCGTCTAATTTTACTGATCCTGCATATTTCCTACAGAAATTTGAAATAATTGATTATTTTCTGAACCAGGAACCAAACCAAATCAACAATGAAGTAAAACACCAAACTGCTATGTTTCTTGCTAGGTTAATGCTCCCTACCTTGTCTGAGGAGGAAGCAGCTGATATGATCTCAGATGTAAGAGAGAAAGGAATTTTATAAATGCTTCAAAAACATCTTATCACCAACATCAACCAAAGTCTTTAACTATGCACTTAAAGAAGGTGAAATCTCAAACTCCAGTTATTCATAAGGAAGGGAAGGATGAGACAATCTGTGAGGGATACAGGCCGATTAGCCTGTTATGCTCAGACCTAAAATTTCTAACCAGTATTTTGGGTGAAAGGATACAGAAACACATTAAAAAACAAATCCATCCAGATCAGACGGGTTTTATCCCAAACCGACATAGTCTTAATAACATAAGGAGAACCCTGAATGTTATAACACAAGCCAAAGAAACCAATCAAGAATCCATGATAATTAGTTTTGATGCACAAAAAGCATTCGATACAGTCAACGGGCACATTTTATATAACATCCTGTTAACTATGGGGTTTCACCCACGATTTTTGGAATGGATAAAAATAATATACGCAAATCCTGAATCACGAGTTAGAGTAAATGGATTTTGCTCAGAGTTCTTTATGCTTGAAAGAGGGGTTCGATGATATCTTGACCTATACAAGTGACCGGGTGAAGTCTATTCCCTCACTCATGGTGACTATAGAAGAATATGGTAAACTTTCGGGTTATCAAATCAATCAATCCAAATCTGAAGCGATGGTATTACACGGTCACCTACCCGCAAAATGAACTGATAGATTCAAACCTAAAATATCTAACCAAGGATTCAGATACCTAGGAATCCTCATAACTCCTCAAACTTCACAACTTTTTAAAGCTAATTATGGAAAACTGATGGACGAGATCAAGACAGACCTTATGAGAAGGAACATTCTGCCCCTTTCACTAGTAGGGAGGATTGAAACCATCAGAATGAACATTCTTCCAAGGCTCCTCTTCCTTTTTCAAACCCTGCCTATAAAAATACCCATGTCCATATTTAATATTCTGAATAAATGGCTTGAAATACATTGATTAACCTAACAAATTTGCAACCACATTGTGTAACCTACATATTTCACAATAGCATTGAAACCTACAGGAATAGTAATATGTCTAATGTTTGTCTGAACAAACCCAAAACTATCCTTCGTGCTGCTACATTTGAATCCTAACTTTGTTAGCCATTAACTTGGTTGTGACGTCATTTCTAACTCTGAATCACAAAATGTAAATGCGACCAAATCTCCATATGTGATTACTTTTTTTAACTAGAAACCAACATTCATTCGTGACAACTCACTGCTTCTTAATAAATTCAACCCTCGCTGTAAGCCATCAGGTAAAGGCGTTGTGTTGTGACAGGGTGAATAAAGTTTCTACTGTATGGCGCCTCATGTGTTGCCTTAATTCGATTTAACGACTGTAAATCATCTCTGTTGAGCATGAACACCTTTAACGTCTTATTAACAAATGTCCCAATATGACCTGCCAAACAGAAGCTGCCCTTTAACTTGAACCTTGCAATCATTACATAAGCAGCATAAGCAGAGGTGAAACAGAGGAGCTTTGAGTGATACTGATACTCCGATCAAAAGCAGAGAATTAGATTTTTATTTAAATACTATAAAAGGGATCATTGTTCATTATATATCGGTTCTCAGTGTCTAAATGGTAGTTAAGCTCGAACTGGGGTAAAAGGAAGCGTAATAGTGAGAACCTGATATCTGAAAACCTGATCCCAGCGTCTCCACGATCACCTGCAGCATTTATAATTTGACCGGCCGATCCTCTTTATTCTCCTGGTTCATCTGCAGCTTTCAGCTTTCAGCTTTCTTTTCCACGGATTGATCTGTAAATCTGGTTCCTTCATGTCCAGACCCACACATGCTCACCGGGCCAAAACCATCAAACATTTACGAGTCCACCTCGTTAACTTTACGCGTCCCCTTTCCGCTGACTTTATTCTGGGATTTCTGGCTTCATGTTTCCAGTCCGGAGTTACTGGTTAACCTGGACCGTATTTGTTGTTTGTTATTCTTTCACTTTAACAGACCGATGGAGTCAACCTATAAATCTTTTGAGAAGCAGTCTAAGCCCCGCAGGTCCAGCATTAAAATCTCAAGGTGCAACATTTGGTCGACTAAATCCATCAGCGCCTTTAAATGGGCCCATGTTAACAATTACTGGGCAGTTAATGTCTTACCAGAATCAAGTTCTTTATTAATAAAAATGATAATTTCATGTTTAAACCTTTTTATATTTGGAGGGAAAATTTATAATTTTGCAGAGCCAAAGAACAAAACAAATACCATCCAGTTACCCAATTCAACTTTCCATCCATCCAGACATCTTGTTTTGTTTCTGATCGACTAACTTCTGGAGTTTTTTTCTGTTTCAGCTGTGGAACACTATTTTACATAGATTTCTGCTTGATGCAACTTGTATCTAAAATGATTAATAACAGGCATTTTTAAATAATGAGGGATTTGTTGACTTAGACGTTCGTTATGTTCCTGCAGCCTGCAGACGGTTCTGAGAAGGGAAGTTGTTCCCACCTGTCCGTCTGATGAGAGCATTGTTCTTTGTTCGGCTCAAACAGAACGGATCTGTTGTCCCAAACAGAACGAAAGCTGGTCGATGAGCAAGTATCCGGTTCATAGCGAAGTCATTTCTTGGACTTTGCTGAATAGCTGTTGATAGAAAGTGTCTGTTATTGAAATAAAACTGATAAAATCCGAGTTAAGCATGGTGGAAGTGCCATTGTGGCACTGAGCCGTTTCTTTCTCAGTAAGATGTTAGGTTGGATAAACTAAATGGATAATTAAAGGAGAATGACGCCTATGTCGGGTTAGTGGCTCTTTAGAGCGTCCACTATTGCTCTTAAACATGTTTGGCCAAAAATGCCAAAGGATACAAGAATGGTTTAAATCAACCCTGAGTAACTTTTCAACCTTCATCAAACATGATCGTAACTTTTGTGATTATACATCGACTTATAGCTCGTTGAATGACGCCCCCTGTCGTTGCCCGAGTGGGTCAGTATCAGAACTACAAATGTGCTGACTGCTTTACTGCATACGTTACTTCCCCCGTTTCTTGCCGGCTTTAACCGGCACTAAGCAACTTTGAGGAGGGTGGCAGGAACCCTGCCTTCCACTCTAAACAACTACAAATGTGCTGACTGCTTTACTGCATACGTTACTTCCCCCTTTTCTTGTCTCTAACCTCATCATCTGACATTTTTTCACCACAATTAGATTCATCCTTCACACAGACACTGTAAACAGAAATGTACTTCAATCCAACTGATCAGGATTTTACCATGCTATGCGCTGGTGCTCATGGGAAATGTAGTCTTCCTTCAGGCAAAAACACGCCCGCTTTTGTCCACAGTGGCCGCCAGAATCAATCTAAACGGAAACCTGTTCAGTGTTGCTTTAATACATTTTTCATGGTTAAAGTACTAACTTTAGCTGTGACGCCCGACCTAAAAGCTTTCCAGTTTAAGTCAGAGAAGTCAAAGTATTCCAAAGTATTTCTGAGGTGGAACAAATTTATATGAGTTATTCGTGTCTTTTTGTTTCACCACAGCTTACTTCTGTTAATGAGCAGAGCAAACTTGCCTTTTTTAAAATACAGGCTTTTTTTTTTTTGATATCTGTATCCAAAAAATGAATGTTGTGTTGAATAAAACATCATCTTTATTAACATATCACACGTAAAAAAATGAACTAAAGTTGTTATTTTCTATATTATTAACGTATTGACTATAGGAGACGTTACAAAAACAAGCTGTTTAAATTTAAAATAATTTTGTTTTGCTAAACAGGTTCAAGTGTTCAAAGAAATATTAAAGTCCAGAGCGAGGGCAAATATACTTCACAGAATCCTTAGTCCCTGTGGCTTTATTAAAGCTCATGTAACCTTGTTGAGTTCCTCGTTCCTGCCTCGTTAGGATCACGGTGGGTTGAGAGAAAGGTCTGGACGTTTATTCTCTGATCTCTTGCTGGAATAGCGATTGATAAAATCCTCTAATCTTTATAAGGTTGGACGATGGATTTCATGTCCTGACCTTCCTGCTGCTTCTCTTTAACCTATTTTTCTCACGGGTTTCCCATTAACCTTGTAAACACTAAAGCACTGCAGCAGAAGGTTTATTTGTTGCTTTATGTAACCTTTAATGTTTTATTTTTTATTATTTAAGCCACACCCCACTTAAATTTTAACTGCGTTAACGTAGTTTAAATTCTTTTTTTGACATTAAAATGGAAATCTACAGTCGGCACGTCAGAAAGACATTCTGAACAGAATAATTTCAGAGTTTTATTAAAAAAATACTGACCTTTAATCATCTCTTGTTCCCTGCAAATCGTGTCGCTAGGATTAGCCGAAATGGACACTTCCTTTTAAACCTGTGTCATTCTTTGCTGATAACAAGTACATAGAAACAGTGTCTGATTGGTGAAACATCTACTAGTGTTTTACAGCAGTTTGATCGGCCCGATTTAGTCGCGCCGCCAGGGTGGGGTTCGGTTAGGCTATAGCACCACCAAGAATTTTATTAGCCAGAAATTTATCAGTGTTGAGTCCAACAGAGCCGCTGCTGCATGTGAGATGGCGTTCAGGCAGCTGCGAGAACAGCTGTAGTGGTGTCGTGTCCACAGCAGGACGTCACGGGTGTGAGGGCGCTTTTTAGACTGACGCTGCGTTCATTTACCTCTCTGAGCCGACCCCAATCTTGGATATAACAAGACGTTCCCACTTCGAGCGTTTTATTAACTTTACGACGTTCAACTCTGAGAATTTTCAAAGCCTGGCAGTTTTGTTCATTCCCCCATGATGCGTTCCTAGGAACAACTGTAGACCACACCTCAATGAGTATAGAATCAAGAATCAGTTTATTTATATAGCGCCAATTTACAACAGGTGTCGTCTCAAGGCACTTCACAGAAAATCAATCAAAATCAAGGATACATCACAGACAAATCG
>JAVLVB010000330.1:682746-702604 GCA_032876305.1 Orestias chungarensis
GACAGAAACAATGGCTTGTGTTGTCGTTGACTTTACAGCAATCCCTCATACTGAGCATGCATGTAGCGACAGTGGAGAGGAAAAACTCCCCTTTAACAGGAAGAAACCTCCAGCAGAACCAGGCTCAGTACAAGCAGCCATCTGCCACGACCGACTGGAGGTTTGAAAAGACAGAAAGCTAAATTAGAAGCACAGGATATAGCAATATTAGTATAAATAACACAAATTTAAAAACACGCAATGGAAATGGTCATATATTAGCTACTGCGGGCTATAAGCCGCCACTATCCACTGAACTGATTAAGGCAGTTTAAACACGTCAAAAACCCGTCTAACACCTAAAGTTGGACAACTTTGTGAACTTTGAGGAAGACGCTTCAAATGCACTTTTACACGTGGCAAGCGTCTGCAATTCCAGTGTCTTCAACGACATTTTTTTACAATGGCGGAGGAAATTGGGAGAGCGGTTTGGCTTTATTTAATTAATAAAAAGGAAGAGAACGCCACTGCCGGCTGCCTCGAAGCGCGGCGGATGCTTGAAACGCTCCAAACGCGCTGCTCTTGACAATCATAATGCACAAAATGCTCCAGGTGCTTAAGGTGTGAACGCAGCATAAATGATCTGATTACCGTAGTTTCTGAACGGTGCCCGTCTTATAAAAGTAGAAGTGCTAATCAAACAAAACATAAAAGTTATAGTCTAGTTTTCATGATGCGGGGCTATGGGTTTTAAAAAAATGTGTCTGCTGCTTGCATGTGTTTTTTCACTAAAGCACTCCCTTGCTGGTGTGGAAAACTTCACAGAAAAGTTGCACCGTTGCATAAGCCCCACGGTGTGGGACAACAGTAGCGGTTTGCCGCCTGGAAAATACGGTAATTAAGATTGACGTTTAAACCAACACAGCGGCCGAAACACAGATAAAAATAGTCAATACTTCAAGTGATGCTGGGCGAGACATCTTGAAATCCATGTCGGGAGTCTCTCTCGCTCTCTTTTGAGTTCATTCGAGAAGGAAAGGACAAGGCCCGAGCAAAAGGAGCGTGTTACTGAGTCGGATGGAACACACCATTCACCTTAAGCTTACAGCAACATTAAGTAACATTTGAACCTTCATAAAATGTTTTTATAACTTTTGTGATCATACGTTGACTTACAGCTCGTTTAATGACGCATCTGTCACGGCTCAAGGGGGTCCGCATCGCTTTAACCGGCACTAAGCAACTTTGAGGAGGGTGGCAGGAACCCTGGCACACAAAACAACTACAAATGTGCTGACTGCTTTACTGCATACGTCACTTCCTCCGTTTCTTATCTCCAACATCATCATCTGACATTGTTTCACCACAGTTAGATTCATCACTTCATCGCTATCCATCCTTCACACAGACACTGGAAACAGAAATGAACTTCAATCCACCTGATCAGGAGTTTACCACCCTATGCGTTGAGCACCGGGACACACAGAGCCAAATAAATCAACTGCATTCAAAATATACCACAGATAGATAAACTAAAATAACCAAGAGGAGAATCATCTGAAACTCTTAGTCTTGATAAAGTATAGTGAAATGAACTAACATGGAAATAACTAAAATAATACGGATAAATTCAGATTCTAAATCCCTGGCCTGAGGCTCTGCGATGTCTCCGTTTGTTATGGAAATGTGTAAAAATGGCTCAATTAGTTCATTCACATCTTTAACCAAGATTGAGAAACTTTAAGGTCAATCATTACTGAGGCATGAAGAACACATAAAAAACCTAAACAAATAGCTGCCCAGCCCAAACCAGCGACCTCTGCTCCATCGTACACTAAGATGAATAACCGTTTCCACAGAGTCGAGCGATCCGTTAGAGACCGGAAAGAACAAACAGAGCGGATGAGCGAGGAGTGACTCAATAACCAGAGGTCTGTTACTCCCACCGGTGATGGCTGTACAAAAAGCTGGAGTCTCAATGTTTGAGGAATGAGCATGCAGGTATAAGCGTGATAAGCAGATAAGAAGACGCTCAGTCAGAGGAACGTTCTCTTTGGTTCTCCCAATGAGCCGCCATGGAGGTTTCTGGTTCTGGGGGCCGGTTTTCCTGCTCTGCTTCCTCCTGTCTGTGACGGCTCAGGAGTCCCACCTGAGATCAGAGCATGAACACCAGGAACCCAGCGCCGGACGTTCATCCAACACCACCGGAATACCCATCGTCTCCTTTAAATGGCACCATGTGGAGCCCCCCTACCTCATTGCATTGTGGGTATTGGTGTCCTTCTTGGGTAAACTTGGTGAGTAAATGGAAAGTTGGAGAAGTAAGAACCTGTTTCAGATGTAATTCTTATCTTATTTTTTTTAAATAAAAATACATTTTGTTTACTTTTGCTCATTTATATTAAAAATCACACATAAATACAAGTAGCTGTAACAGTTTGGAATAATTAAAATGCAGAGTAAACTTGTTTTTGTGCTTTAACGAGTCCTGGAGAAATTCCTCCTTTTATCCTTCCTTCTTTTTATTCCTCTTTGGATCAATATTCCTCCAGCATTCCAGAAAGTCACTCAAAAGTTTTATTTTACATTGTTTGAGCTGAGATTAGAACAGACAAGTAAACAAGTTTATATAAAACACTGTTTGTTCGTTTTTTGCTTTTGTGGTAAAGAAGCTTCAGGGACCTTGTGAGGGGGATTAAGATTTAAATGGTTTCATACGTCTCACTGCTGGTCAATCATAAGTCTCTGCAGAGCGATTTTTAGACCAACAGTTGATCATTTGCACATTCTGCAACCTGACAAAGGTGGTTTATAGGAGGTTCAGTAAAAGCACAAACTTTAAGTAACAAATAACTTTAATCTAAAATCTCAGTTTGTGTGGAGAGATGTGTCAGGACTTCAGGGTTTGTTTTTTTATCCTTTTCTTGTTTATTTGTGAATCTAAAGCAGAGGTCAGTGAGGTCGCTCCACTTAAAAACTATTTTGTTTACAGATATAAAAGCTCCCTGAAACAAATTAACCTTTTTAAACAACACATACTGTAGTATTTTGTTTTTTGTAAGAATACCCACTTTATTTTTGTCTTTATGTTTTTTCTTATAAAGAGGAAAATCATCAAAGCATTTAATTAAAGAAATTAAGGTTTGTTACATGGAAACTACCGTATTTATAGAAATGGTTAAAATCCCTCATCTGTCTTTTCTGTGTCCTCTCCAGCGTGTTTGGACAAATGCTTCCCCAGAAGTCCAACACCTTTCAAAGGTTCCAGGAGAGGAAACAGAAAAAATTTGTGAGGGATGGAAGAATGATCATTTAGAAAAGTGTTTAATTATTATAGTAAATTATAAAACATATAGATTAAATCTTTATTGAGTTTTGTGGTGGTGAATTTACTCAAACCCATCAAAGTAAACAATATTTTTGTGCTTTAAACGGCGCTGCAGTTGGAAGCATAAATGCTTTGAAGCAAAAAGGTCCTTGGTTAGAATCCCAAACTGCAGATCTTCTGCATGCAAGCTTGTTTCTCTCTGGGGACTCCTTCAACAGCCCCAATATATGTAAAAAAGTTAAGAAGGTCTTTCAAAACCATCCTTAGACGTTAATGTGTGGATCTGTTCATCATCCATCACCCTGTGATGGACTGGACGTCGATCAGAGTTCTAGGAAGAAACGGGTCTAGATGATGGATGTTAAAGCCAGACAGGCCATTGATTTTCGATAAAGTTGTGCTAAATGTGGCCAAATAGATCAATTATAACTTACACCTCTCTCATGCTGTCAGACTAAAATGTTTTCTTCTAAAACAGCAATCGGCAACCTTTCTCATTTATAGCTAAAAGAATAAATCTCCCCTAAAGCTACAAGAAAACTATTTTACATACATGCACTACATATTGTTTACTATGAACCCATGGAAAAGCATTAAAATAAAGCAAAAATATATATTCAATACGTATGGGAAATGATCAAAGATAAGGTGATGCTAGTTTCTTTACAGAAAACTCCTTAAATGATCATTTGTTATTGCAAATGTAATTAAAAACCCTTCATTCTCTGTTTTATAGGAGCCACAAGTGAGGGGCCAAAGAGCCAAAGGTGGCAGTCGCCTGTTCTAAGGTGTAGATTAAGTGTTACATAACAAGCGTTCTAACTGTTCAGCCTGCTTTGTGTCCTGATTTCTGTTCCCAACAAACAAACAAAGACCATGTAAGATGAGGACGCAATTAGAGGTTTTTTAAAGCGGCTTCTGTAATCAGCTGTGGAGAAAAGACAGTTTAAAAACGCTTGATGTGCTTTGATTTTAAATATAAAAGCTGCAGGGGAGTAAAACGTCCCGCCTGTGTTTCTCCTGCAGTCATCGAGGCCAACCACCATGTGACCAGCTACATCCCGGAGAGTGCCTTGCTCATCTGCTTCGGTTTCATCCTGGGCGGGATGATCTGGGGTGCAGACAAGGTCCAGACCTTTGCGCTGACGCCCATTGTGTTCTTCTTCTACCTGCTGCCCCAAGTCATCTTGGACGCGGGCTACAGCATGCCGAACAAGCTGTTCTTCACCAACCTGGGGGCCATCCTGGTCTACGCCATCATCGGGACCATCTGGAACGCCGCTAGCCTGGGGCTGTCGCTGTGGGGCTGCCAAAAGGGTGGAGCCATGGGTAACTCTGCCTTCTTAACCTTAAACATACAGGATTGGGGGTATCAGGGGTAAAAGTTAAGCCAGAGGATCCCGTGGATTTTCTATTTGCGGGTAGATAGGAGGATAAATTACTATAATTTATCATTTTAAGGAAAAATATGTAGTTTCAAACTTTATATATATATATATATATTTTAATCTCCTAAAAATACAGAAAAAAGATCCCCTATACTAAATGTGAAGTTAATTACAGAAAAATATCTAAAAACCAGACTCAACATTAGGTTAAGGGAGTTTTTTGATTATATTACTAGTAATTTGATAAATTTTATAAATTCAACCTTAGGACAATTCAATTAAAATGTCTATTATGTGCATTAAAAGGTTTAATTCCCCCCCCCAACCTTTGTCTTTCAGGCGACCTTGACATCGGGCTGCTGCAGTACCTCCTGTTCGGCAGCCTGATTGCTGCCGTTGACCCCGTGGCCGTCATCGCCGTGTTTGAGCAGGTCCACGTCAACGAGGTCCTCTTCATCCTGGTGTTCGGGGAGTCGCTGCTAAACGACGGAGTCACCGTGGTGCGTATTCAGCCATTTATGGTGATCATAGAACACAACAGGACTGCATGTGATCACCTCTGTCAGAAGGTTGTTGTGGAAATTCACACGACGCCATCAACTGTCCAGTCAGCGGTCGCCACCCTTTACCTGGAGTAAATCAACTCTGTTGAGCTCCAACAACATTCACAGTATTCCATTCCATCGGTCATCTGTTCGTGGTTTTCCATCATTAACATCAGCTTGACTGTCGTCTTTCCCTTAACTTTGGCCAATGGGCAAAAATGTGTCATCAAATGTCTGAGGTTGAGTTTCAAGACCTCTGTTTGTTTCTTGGTAGTTAGCTCTACCTGACTTGCACTTAGGGGGAGGTCCCCCCGAATATTTTGCCAATTGCTGATTTCACAACGATATACTAAACTCCTGATGTAATCATATTTGTTTCTTAATCCAAATCGACTCATATTTTAAAGCACAGCTTTTGCTTCAGACTGTGAACAGTCTAACAATCATTTGCTGTTTTCTGTCTTTAAGGTGCTCTTTAACGTGTTTGATTCGTTTGTGTCCCTTGGAGGAAGTGCAATCGATGCTAAGGAGATTGTTAAAGGAATAAGTGAGACACTAAATTTGAAGTTTCAATCTGATTATAATCTGGCCTGAAGAATTCTGTTAATTGACATGACCCGAATTTATTCTAACAGTTTCCTTCTTCGTGGTGGCTTTCGGTGGTTCCCTGGTGGGCTTTGTGTTCGGGCTGCTGATCGCCTTGTTGAGCAGATGCACCAAAAACATCCAGATTATTGAGCCTGGCTTTATCTTTGTCCTGGGATACTTGGCCTACCTCACCGCCGAGATGCTCTCACTGTCTGCCATCCTCTCGTGAGTACTCCTCAGAGAGAAATCCAATTTATTTTCATAAGATTGGCCAAGATTTGGCGCTGAATGATCAGCACTAAAATCAACCCTAATGAGTTTCAGTTCTGGGCCAAATCTGCACACCTGAAGGTCGTGTTTCTGTCTTTAAGGATTCTTTTCTGCGGTATGTGCTGTCAGAAGTACATTAACTCCAACATGGATGAATTCTCCGTCCAGACAATCCGTTATGCCATGAAGGTCTTCGCCAATGGCTCAGAAACCATAATCTTTATCTTCCTCGGCATCTCCGCTATTGATAAGACCATCTGGGTCTGGAACACAGGCTTTATCCTACTCACGCTGCTCTTCATCTTTGTCTACAGATTCATTGGTGAGAGTTTTCAGCCTTTGTTGTTCATGTCAAAGAGTAAAAACAATCAGAGGTTAAATGTCTTAAAGCTGACCCTTCACGTTTGTGTTTCAGGTGTGTTTTTCCTCACCTGGATCTTGAACAGGTTCCGACTTGTTCCCATAGATTTTGTCGATCAGGTAATTATGGGCTATGGTGGCCTGCGAGGGGCTGTGGCTTATGGGCTGGCAGTGATGCTGGATGAGACAAAGATAAAGGAGAAGAACCTGATGGTGTGTACGACACTCATCGTCGTCTACTTTACCGTCATTCTTCAGGTAAGCGCTCTGGGCTTTGAGTTTTTGCCACTAGTTTGAGGGTCCCTTTAACCTATCATTTATTGTATCCTGTCCACACAGCAATTCCAAAACAGGGCGTTTTTTCATCAAGAGAAACAAAATCTTAAAAAACTTGTCAAAATCCTCACATTAGAATAATCTTTAATTAATTTATATCCTTACCATATAAATGTTTAACGTTAAATTGTAACTGATGCACTTCCTGACGTATTGGGGGTAAAAAAAAACATCACCTCATGCAGGGTCATGTTTAAACATGGGTTCGTCCCACATCTCTTTATGACCGGCAAGCCCAGAAAGCAAGATGATAAAAGAGGAAAATCTGTTATGCAAAGACAAATCCTCAAATGTCACTCTCATATCTTTTCAACATAAATATTTTGTTCAGATATTTTGCTGCTGTTACAACAAAAATGAATATATATTTTGAATTATGTACGACATATCGATGTAATGCAATTAGTATTAAACGCTGTCTCGAATATCTCTGCCTGATCAATAGGGACTGACGATGAAACCTTTGGTCCAATGGCTAAAAGTGAAGCGAGCTGCCGTTGTTGAGCTCATGCTCGTGGAAAAGGTTCAGAATAAGGTAAATATCTGAGTCACCACTCTGAGGTGGAAGCTACTGAAATGCTGAAGATGTTACAAAGTCTGTCATTTGTCTTGCTGCAGGTCTTCGATCACATGCTGGTTGCTATTGAGGACATCTCTGGACAAATAGGACACAACTACATGAGGGGCAAGTAAGTACAGCAGTCCACTTTGTTTTAAAATACCATCAGGTTCTGCAGCTATGGGGATTTCATGTTTGAAGGTGGAGGAACTTTGAAGAGAAGTGGATGTCGTGGTTCCTATTAAAGCCGTCGGCGAGAAAGAAGCAGGACCACCTCTTCAATGTCTTCCATAAGCTGAACCTGCAGGATGCCATGGAGTACGTGACGGAGGTGAGGATCTCGCTTTGTCCTGTGGGTGCTGCTGTACAATGGAAGGCTGCAGATGACACATCATCCTGCTCTTGTGTTGTTTCAGGGTGAGCGCAGAGGCTCTTTGGAGTTTATCCGCAATGAAAGCGCATTCGTTGACTTCAAGAAGAAGTTTGTGGAAGACTTTGAAGAGGCCATGTCAGACATCATGCCTGATATGGCTGATGATCAGGGTGGAGCTTCAGCAATGAGGTGAGAAATTAACTCTTGAATCCAAACAGTTTTTACTTCCAAGCCACCAGATATTAGTTTGATCTAGTAGACTTTAGAGCAAGGGTGGGCAACACCAAGGCAGTGTCCTGCAACTTTTATCTGAGTTTTATATAACCTCTGCAGTCAAAGTACAGTTCTCCAGAGTCCTGTTGATAACCTGATCGTTTGACTTAGGGGTGTGCAAGCAGAGACATTTAAAAGTTGCAGGACATGGGCCCTTAAGGACCGGAGTTGCTCATCCCTGGGCTAGAGAATCCTTAATTAACTGTTCTTCAGAGTTTCTCAAGATCTCTATAAATTTCTGCTTGCTTGCTTTTTCACCTTAGATTAAAATTTCACATTAAACCAAATAACTTAACATAACTTGCCAATAATTTAAGACAAAACATCTCATTAACTCCAGAGATATGTCACCAGTGTTGTGCCTTTCCTGTAAATAGAGAGAAAGTTTGACCTATTTTTCTCTTCTTATCTGCTCTTACCCTAATCCACTACTGTTCTTCGCAGTTGGTTCAGTTCGTTATGATCTGCTGTGTTTGGTTTCTTCCATCATGAGTTTTTCTATCATGGTCAAGCATAAATACTTTGGTGTCATCTGTCCAGAAGTCTAATACTTTGTTTCTTTTGAAGTTAATTTCTTTAAACCCTAGCATGCTTGTTCAATTTCATGACCATTAACCTGCTAACTGTGGCTTAAAATGTCTGATTTGAATCTCTTTACCTAACTGTCCACTTCTGGGAAGTTTGGGAGCTGTAAGGGATGTTCTGCTCTTGCAAATAGAAGTCCTGTCTCCAGATATTTTGAAGATTACCTTCTGATTCTTTATAGATTAGTGGGCAGCTCCAGTTGCTGACGTCTTCTGCATTTTACCATGTCCTTATAGGCTAAAACTCAAGAACTTAAAAGCGGATGTACTGTTCAGTATAGTTGTCTGATCCGTTGTAACTACTGATGATGTAATGCTATTTTCTTCTATGGTAGAGACCCAGTACCATCTGTCAGTTTGGAGATGCATGAGCAGAAGATGAGAGGCATTCGAGAAGCAGAGCAAATTGACTCCCACCACCTTCTGCAGCAACATCTCTACAAAGGCAGGAAACAGGTAAACATGCCCAGCAGGCTGGAGCTTCACCCTTGCTTTAATCTTTCCTCACATCTGCTCATTTTGTTGCACACAGCACCGTCATAGGTTCAGCCGAAGCCACATCGGCATCAATCAGGAGGAAAATGAGGTCCAGGAGATCTTTCAGAGAACCATGAGGAGTCGCCTGGAGTCCTTTAAGTCTGGAAAGATGGGTGTGGCACCACCAAAGACCATAATAAAGCACACAAAGAGACAGCAGCATTCAAAGGTGAAACCTCAACCCTAAGCTTTGTTTTTCTATTTAATTTACCAGTCTTATATTCTCCAAAAATATGTTTTAAAAGCCACTTCTGTTGATGAAAAGTCTTTGGTTTCCATTGCAGATGCCAAATGGAAAGAATAAAACATACCAATCTGGGGATGAAGGTTAGTATCTCAACAAACTATCATCTTTTAGTTCCAATATTATAAGCACGAGATGAAAACCAAAGCAGTTTGCAACCCAGAAGCACACAGGTGTGTGTTTACACAACACCAGGATGGAAGAATGACCTTATACAAAATCAACTGCAGCCTAATAACCTCACGGCAGGACTGAATTGTTTGACGTTGTACAACAAAAGTTGTTAATATCATTTGAACAGATGAGACGTTGGGATGTTCCACCCTAATGCAGTTATCCCTGAGGAGGTGCTAGTTTCCAAACTAAAGGTGATATGTAGTGCAAGCTGGGGGACAGTTGAAAAATCCTTAGTAGTATGAGGATATCAAGATTTTCCTACCTGTCGGCATAGATTTTGCTGTCCTAAAGGGGTAGCTTCCTAGCCCCCTTCAGTCTTTCAGTCATTCACTAAGATCCTCATGGGGATTGACCCCTTGGACTGTTTTCCTGTGACTGCTGGGTTTCTAAAAGTTGTGCCCTTTAAGAGACTCATTAGGTGACCACTGAGGCAACAGATTTTTGACAGACATGGACAAATCGCTGTCTTCATTTTGGATGTTTAAACTTGCCGTAGAGTAGAAAACCTCAGGTACTTGGAGGGTCGGGTCCATTTGTGGGAGATCTTTAGGTCAATTGGGGAGGTATGTATAGCAACGTGGACACTGGACAGGTTTTTTGTGGTTGGAGAAAAGAGCTAAAGGGTAACCTTACTTGTTATTTATCTATCCAGCTCTCAACTACGATCTCGAGCTGTGGATGTTGGGCAGCCTCTAGTGGTACAAGACAAGGATGGAGCTGTCGCACAGATGGATCCAGCAAGTTTCCTTGCTGTTCTTTCCTTGTCACAAATAAATGACCAAACAAGTCCGTCCAAGTTGTGTTGGACGTACTTGAGTGGTTTAACACGTAATATTAACAATGACAGAAAGCTGTTCTGTAACCCATCTCCTTTTGAAGTGTAGAGCATCCACAAAATGTTACACAGACCTAAAAGTGCTGCATGCAAATATCATACTAGTGAAAATGCTGCTTGAATTCTCTATATGTCAGCACTACATGCAAGCAACTGACTTAATCAGCCTGACTGTCAAGGGATGAAAGAACTATAGCTCTGCTGTAGACAATTCAGACTGTTTGCACATCGTCCTTTTGCTTTTTTGGAATGACCTATCAAACACAATCTGAACCAGTCCCTGTTTATCTTCAAGAAACTCGTAAAGACCCAACTCGTCAGAGAACACCTCCTACTTGTATTTCTGTCGGCCATCTACTACACTTTTTCTCTCTGCTCATCACTTTTTTTTGCCTTTTCTCTATTTCAACATTTGACATTCATGAATGCACCCCAAGGTCCAGAGTTGGCACTTCTGATTAAAACAGTCAGTTGTGAATACTTCTTGAGGTAGGAGGTCCTTATGTCTGTCCTACAAAGTCAGACAAAAGTGGAAGAGGCTTTTAGGTTGATTCAGATCGCTTTGAGGAGAGCATACCTTACATGCGACTTCAAGGGCTAAACTTGATTTTACTTAGATGGAAACTGCAGTTGATAAAAGGGGGGAAATGGGTGATCTCAGTTTAAGATGAAGCCCTGTACTGTTTAGGAATAAAATTGGTCAAAAGAAAAATATTAACTAGAATAGTCACTTACTTTAAAACCATATATCTGAATGGAGATTTAATGGTATTCTTTCTCACTATTCAGATTTTGAGTTCTCAGAGGGAGACAGCGCTTCAGGCTATAATACTTCCTTCCCCATGAGAGTCAACTACACAGCTGGAGGTAGATCAGCTTTATATTCTTTGTTGCTTAAACCCAACCAGTTCTAATTCAGAGCCTGTGTTTCTCCTGTAGCTGGAATCGAGAACCCAGCCTTCATGCCAGACCTGGACGCCTCATCGCTGGTTCGAATCCCTCCCTGGGTGGCGGATGCTGAGCTGGAGGTGAATCCAGTGACTCCATCTGAGCGAGCCCAGGTGAGGCTGCCATGGATGCCTGGACACCTTCACCGCCTGTCTTCCTTGCGAACCAGCACTCGATCCGATGATTCCCTTCAGTCGAGAGATGATCAACAAGGCGACCGTGACCAAGACCTGCACCCACCTCCCCCCCGCAGAGACGAAGATCACCTGTAGCGTCTACTGCCACAAATACAGAAACAGACTTTGGTCTTGGCACCATTTCCTTGATGTCAACAAGACAATCAATGCTTGAACTGAAACCATGTTCTCAAAATCAACCTTAACAGCATCTGTAACTGTAATAATCTCAGGTTCAGAGGAGCTCCTCAAGTGGTGGCTTAGGAGTTTCTTAACTGTGAATGTGACGTAGAAACCTTTAAAAAAAAGGAAGTTATGTATTATAAAGAGGAATGTTTTTAATTATAAATCCACAATCGAAATTTATTTTTATTTTTATTAGAGCTCAATATAAAACCGCTGTAAAAATGTCTTGTTTATATTAAAGACATTTATGTATTTATTTTAGTTTTTAAAGTCAAATGTGAAAAAGCCAAAATTTAGAATTTAGTGCATGTGTGAATGTTTTCCGACTCAGCTTTTTGGCTTCTTTGGAGTTTATTTTCAACCTGAAATGACACACACACATGTAAAAACAATAAAGATATTAACCTCTTTCATTTGTTTTAGCAAGTAGGTTTAACGCTAATGTCAGTCACACCATGACTTCTTCCATATAAACCAATTTCTTTCAAAATACTATTTATGCTGGCCGATCATTCCTGCACGTTTTTGTTTTATGAATTATAAAAATGGTCAAATAAAAAGGAGTAACACAAAGGAATTAAGTGAATTGGTTTAGTCTTGACTTCTGATTGTGAGAGACAGTGTTGGGGGAAAAATCTGTTGGTCATCTAGTGCCAAATAAACAAAGAGATGGAAAGAAAACCATCAGGTGCCCAGTTTAGAAAAAAAAGAAAATGAAGATAAACATGGCAAAGATAAAGTCATGTTACGTTCTCTTCATCCATGTCAAAGAATGAAGGGCAGATATTAACAGGTTATATAAGTTTGTTAGAAGGGCCCGGCCATAAGCTGGGAAAAGAGCCTCTAAAACAGATGTCTTGCCCCATCAAAATCAACCAGTCAAAATTAAGTGAAAATTTTACTGAGTTTCGGCTGTTATTTTCTCTGTTTGCAGATAGACAACCCCCCCCTCTTTCTTGTAAATGACCAATCAGCAAACCAGCATGCAAATGAGCCTGATTGACTAACAGTGTCAGACTTTTTCGCTGTTGGTTGGCTGTTCGGATGTTTGTCTGTCTGTCCCCACACAGAGAAAGGCTGGAAGCGCTCACACGCACATACAAACATCCTAAAACTAAGACGAGACTGTCTTTCCACGGTTCCGTCCACTTTATTATATTTTATTATATTTATATTTGAATCTTTTAAGACACTGGTGACAAACTCCCTACACCTGTACAGCTTGCACAGGTGTCTCCTGTTGACCCTGATGAGCTGACCAGTATAAGAGGAGGTTCTCCCCATCACCTGGGCTCAAGCTACATCCGTAAAGATTCTCTGGTCAGCCACAACCATCTGGTTTCCCCGCTCCTCTTGGGTCAGCTCGGTCTGCTTGCTCCAGCATCACTCCACCTGCTGCGCTTCCCCCTGGACAACCTTCCCTCTGGATTCCCCGCTGGAAAGTCTCAACCACTCACTCCTCACTGGCATCAACCATCTCCACAAGTAAGATCAAAACAACTACTCACCTTCCCTCCTCTGCAACACCTCACCTGCTCCGTCCTCATCTCCAGAAGCCTCCGGTCTCCCACGTCATTCCTGCCACTTCCTGTGCCCCCTCTGTTCCCTGCCGTGTCCGCTGTCTCCAGTCTCAAGATCAACCTACATTCCCTTCAATAAGCTCATTATTATTGTACTCCTGAGAGTCCCCAGTATTATGTGGGTCAGAAGCTTGAAAACCGTGACAAAAAGTTATACATTTCTTGACTCAAATAAATCAGAAAATATGATAAATATGGTCAAATGACCCAAACAGATCTGAGTTGGGATTGTAATCCGCCTTTCTCTCATGCACTTTTCAAGTTCTGTCAACAAAGATTAAGGATTTGTTTTAGGACTTTGTGATTGGTACTTTAAAACCTTGACTTTGTCGTCCTCAAGCCAGTTTGATTTAGATTTGGCGTTATAATTAGGGTTCTTTTCCATTTACAAGAACCACTTGTGGCCAAGTTTTAACGTCATGAGTCGCTTCACTAATGTTTTCCACAATGTCATCTATTTTGGGAAGTCCTCTGCCTCCCTAATAGGTCACAGTAGGGACTGTGAGGGTTGAAGGTTTTTCCCAGGTTGTCTACTGAGGGGGTTACCCCGCCTAGCTGGAGTGGCTCACCCCACCTACAGGTGCTCCACATCAGCTGATGACCGGAGTCTCTTACGGACCAGACACATTCTGCCTGAGTGTTGGTTACGAATCAGTAATGTTGCTCTCTCAGTGCCACATTTCCTGTTGCTCTCTAAAGTTATTCCCTTTTTATTTTTTATTTGCCTCTTTAACTTACTCCTCATTGCCTTGTGTGTTATTCCCTTTGTCAAACCTCCAATAATTTCTCCCTGTGTGCTCAACTCAAGTCAAGACTCCACATCCACCTGCGTACAGAACTCACCCTGTTACCTCGGAATCACTCCTTGCTTCACTCAGCTCAGCCTGTCCGCTCCATCCTCTGCAAACGAACCTTCAGTTACCTTCAAGACAGCCACCAACATCTCAACCCACTCACCTTTACCTGTCGGTCTCCATCTCCTTCTCAAGTAAGAATGTCTCCATCTACAATAATACTCACCTCAGCCCAAACTCACCTCCTCTGTTCTCTGCTTCAGTCCTTCCGGTCTCCCTCACTGTTCCTGCGGTTCCAGCTTCAAGATCACAATTCAAGCCGTTGTTTAATAAAACTCATTATCTGAGTATTTGCTTCCTGAGAGTCTTCCTGTTATATGTGGGTTAGAAGGCTTAACAAAAACATGACAGGGACGTTGTTCCCAAACTTGCAAGCTTCTCTCTTATGTTATGATGACCACTCTGCACTTTTTCCACAACTAAGGTGCTTTAGCTCATTTTTGTATCGTAATCTGTCTTTCTTATGTCGCTTTTGGAGTAATTGATTCTTCCTTCCTGAGCAGCCTGTTAGCTTATATCCGCTTAGGACTCGCTTTCCTGTAGACAATGACCCTGTCTGAGCAGCTTCAGTCTTTTGCATTTGCCCTACCCTCAGCCGTCATCACCTTCATGCGCCAGCATAACAAACACACCTTTTTGGTCCCAGCAGCGGCACGTCAGCGCGTCGGCCATATTGGATGTATCAGATCTGCCCCGTAAACTAATAAAAGCAAATGGACTGAAGTTCATCCAGCGCCTTACTACAGGGAGCTTTAAAGGTACTTGAGACTGAACACAATCAGGCTACTCAGAGCAAATATAGAGCCTATATAGCTTTGGACTTGAACTCAAAGTAAGAAATTAGCATGATAATGACTCCTTTTTTAAAACAAGTGCACCATCCAGGCTCCGTAACTCTGATGAGTAAGTTTGGTATGGATGAACTTGGTCTGCTGAGTGGAAAGAGAATAGGACGTCACTCTGGTTCAAATGTGTGTGTGAAGGCAGCCGATTGAACACTTGTGTCTACATAGTGTATGTCCCTCTCTGAGCTGTGAATTATTCACTCATGGACCAACATTACAATAATCTAGATGCATCAGAAAGTCTCCAGTCTGTAGTGTTTTTCTCTGAAAAAAAAAACTATTGGACCACCTTCTTGTGAATATAAATCTTTTTAAAGTTAGATCATTTTCAGTGTGAGCACTTTGGTGACAGTTTGTCTCATATCGCTATACTGATCATGTTCTCTGTTTTTCTGGTTAGAACGAAACCCGTCAAATCAAACCCTGACAGCGAGTTTGAGCTTCCTGAATCCGATCTAGAAGATTCCCAAACGCTTTATTCAAACGACGTATCCCACTACCGCTCCATGTCTATGTAGGTGTTCAAGCTTCAGGATCATCTCAGCACAACCGAGCAGGAAGCTCAGACGTCGCCATCCTGGGCTCCCAGTGTTTCATCCATCTTTGGTTTTTCATCATTTCCTACTTTAAACAATATTGAAGTTTTATAGGAAGATTTCCAGAACATTTCCATTTGTATTGAATTTATATCTTATGCATTTTCGCAGCTTTTACATTCTCTGTTAAATGTTATTAGTTAATTGCTGTTCAAGTTGTTAATATTATAAATGAGGATTCTTCTCATTAAATGTGTTTGCATTTTAAGATTATTGTGTTTAAGATTTTTTATTACTTTTCCTCTACTATAGAAATACATCTTTCGCACAAGTCTATTCACTGTTTCCCATTTTCTAACATTCTCCCACTTTTAAATTCAAATTTTTGTCATTAACAATAATTGCTTATTTTATCTGTTAACTTTTATTATATTAATAATTTCACTTTGTCTCTTTAGTGGTTTAATGCGCTTTTTTCCACTCAACTTGGTGTTACACAGGACTGTATGACAAGTGTTAAATAAAGTTAAATGATGGATCCAGCAAATATTTTGTATTTTTTCTGATAAACAACTTTATAGGTTTCAAACTGAAAATCAAACAGAATTATCCTCATTTATATATTTTTTATCAACAAACATTTACAGATGAACATTCAACTGTATTTAAATACTACATACCCATTGTAGACTAACACCGAAACTTAATTTATGTAGATTAACACGTGAACTTGCATAAAATAATTTATTAACTTGCCAGTCATTCTGCTGCGCTGTTGTAGATCAATCTACTGCATTAATGACTTATTAAATGAGTACCTATAACTATACAAACAATCTTTGTCCAGCAGAGAGAGCTTTGTTCAACAGAGACCCTGAAAACGAAAGGCAGTCGTTTCCTGGAAGGATGCAAAGACACTTGAGCTCAACATCAACATCAAATACACGATTCTCATGGAGGAGTTGATTGAAAATGTTGATATAAATGTATATGATCTTTTGTTGCATCTGTACCAAACCAAAATTTTCCAAATTTTATGTTGTTTGTTGCCAAAGTTACTTTTCGCCACAAGATTTTCAGTTAATAAAAGTTATTCTGTGATTACTTGACTTGTGGCTTTGTTTTTTTGCCTCTTTCATTTCTTTACAATAAAACTGTTGATCTAATAGACAGATTAATTAAAAAATATCACCCAGGTTTATGTCCCATACCAGCTGGACATTACTTGTTTATTTCCCCACCTAAAGCACTGAACCCACCCACATACAACGACACACAAATGCGCAGCTAAAATTAATATTAGACTAAACTGATTATTCCACAGACTCATTCAAATATGACACCTGTAAGAACATTTTAAAATGAACCATCATATTATCAGGGTGGCTTTTGACCAGTCAGTACTTTTAAGGCCAATGATAACCTTTAAAGTGTAAAATGAAGGCAAACCTGCTTAATTTGTGTAGATCTGAACCTCAATGGGTGTTAAAATTAATCAGCTAATGAGATTAAAACTTCTTTCAACAAGATTACAAGTTATTCTGAATGGTTGTTTAACACACCTCCTTGAACTGTCCTGGTGGAGTGGATTAGTTTTATGAAAAGTGCGATTTAAGTCATTTTTAAAGGACCAGGGATTAATAAATGAAAATGTAAAACTGCAAAAACCTTTTCACCAGATGGGGATAAATAGGGAGAACAAAGAATGCCTAATTGTAATACATTTTCACAGGCATCAATAATTGTTTAAAACTGGAAACAAGTGTATAATTTACTTAATTAATTAATATGTATTGATTTGATTTTTAAACAAGATCAAATTATTTAATGTTTTTATAATTCATTTCAGGTTTCTGTGCTAAAGCAAAACATGATGAAATGAGTTTGAACTTTCAACTTCACCCATAAAATCCAGTGGGCAGGGAGCCTGACATCTGATTGGTTGCTTCAGGGTGAAAGTCAAGACTACTTCCTCCTGGTATGCCATGAATCTGAGGTCAAAAGTTTCAACAGAAGTGTAGAAATAACTTTGAAAATTAATTTAATTAAATTAATTTAATTTAATTTTTGAAACTCTGGGGGACCAACTCTAGCTTTTAAATCAATTTGTTTAGTTTGGTTGAAATAGCTCCACTACATTAATTAGAGAGATGTTTGTAGGAAGCTGCCACAGACTTCAATCAGGATTAATGAATTTAGATATTTGAGAGAGAAATTTCAAGTGAACTTTAAGGCTGGTGATAGTTTTCCCTTTCAAAAAAGTAACAAATATGTTATATATTTAGGAAACAAGAGAATTACTTTTATTAATGCACTTATATTCAATGTAATCCCAAAATAATCTCTGCGGTTTTCTCTCGATTTTTGAGATGACACTAGGAAGACAACCCGAAACTAGGAAAACAAGAATAAGCAGCTTTTCTCTATGAATTCAGTTATTTTTATATGAATACTCAATACAGTTTAGTTAGTCCCCTCCTCACCCATTTTTTTGTTAAAGTGGTTTTGGTTTTGGTTTTATTTGGTTTAAATAAAGAAATATGTGCTTAATACTTGTTTTTTCAATTATGTACATCACTACTATTAGTACTATTTATATAATTTTAATAAAAGGAAGAGTAATAGCATTACTATTAGTGGTCGTAAAAGTTTATGCGTTAGTGTTGCCAAATCCTTTTTAAAGATTAATTTGAAATTGTTTCATTTATTTGTTTGGATTAGTAGATTTGTGTCAAAACAATGTGGGTGAATTAAATTACTGCAATTTAAACCCTTTTCAAAATAAGACTATGGACCCTTCAAATGACAATGTGTCTGATTTTAAAGCTTTTATAATGGAATCTGCTGTAAATGAGACATACTGAAATATTCCTCTCTCCTCCAGGTTTAAAAACATAGAAATCACATGACTGGACATATTTTAACATATTTTCTTTTGATTATAGAAAATTAGAAAATGTTTTCCATGTTTGTGTTTTCTCCAGCTGATCCTTTCTATCAATACTGAGGATATTTAGAGGATTATACACTAGATATTCCCCTGAGCTAGAAACAATTTTATAGCTAAAATAAACTCAATTCACTCATTTAAATGTGTTAAATTAAATTAAATATTGAGAAAAATGTAACTAATTAGCCTAAGAAACAAGTACACAAACAGTAACATCATGATAACATGGATTACTGCTTTAATTAGGATAGCTACGGGTTTAAATGTTTTAAAAGTGGTTTATTTTGTGTTAATCTGAATCATTTATTTTGAAATAACGTGAAAATTGACGTCGATTTTACACACAAATGGTCTGAGAGCAAAACTGAGCCCGGCCGCCTCGCACTCCATCTCCCAGGTTGCATTGCGGCAGTTCTGTTTCTAGGGTGTCTAGCAACAGCTTTCAGCCCAGACAGCTGGCGGCAGCCACCGGAGCGCTGCTTTATTCGGCTGTTTTCTTAACTTCATTTGCCCGCCGGCTGTTCGTGTTTTCTGGCCGCTAAGCTGAAAACATTGGGGGGGGGGAGGGAAATAACTCTGACCTCTGCTCAGAGATATGAGCGGCAGCGGGCGGCCCAGAACCAGCTCGTTTGCTGAGCCGCCAGGTGTTCCAGGAGCCCTCGCAGCCGCCGCCGGATCAGCCGCTGCCGTGGGGAGCAGCACAGGAAAGTCCGGGGTCGCACAGGCCTCCGGGAGCAGCTCGTCGGGATGCTCGAACCTTAAGCTTTCCAGTAAGTTATTACCCACTTGTTTTTAGCTTAGAGATGTAACTGTGGCATAAATCAACAAACAGCATTTTAACAGTGATAAAATTATCAGGTCGAAGAGAAAGGTATTTTTTATCTCCATTGCAGTTGATAAAAGCTAGCATGCTAGCTAGCGTGCTAACAAACGCGCTAGCAGAGCAGCACTTCTCCAGCTGTAACTGTTGACATGCTAACGAACTTATTAGCATGCTAGCTAGCTAGCTAGCTAGCCTGGCTGTTTCAGCCAGTGGTTCTTTTGGTTCACGGTCCGGATGATCTCTCTCCCTCCCCCTCCGTGACACCCGGTCAGAAGATCATCCTAACCCGGATCCCCCGCCAAGCTATCGGGTGATCAGCTGGACGTCTGGCTGGGCTCGGGTTAATTTTAACCGGGGGTCAGATTGAGTGAGGGCAATTAGTCGGTGGTTCTCGGATAACTCGGATGCTGCATCGGCGGCGGGGCTCTCAGGTGCTTGTGTGGGAGGCCGGGTCAGTGCGGTCCGATGCTCCCTCCAAGGTCACCTGTGGCAGCAGGTGGCCCGCTACTCCTCCTGCTGCTCCTCCAGCTGCTCCTCCAGCTGCTCCTCCTGCTGCTCCTCCAGCTGCTCCTCCAGCTGCTCCT
>JAVLVB010000330.1:708497-737775 GCA_032876305.1 Orestias chungarensis
GTTGCTCCTGCAACTCTAAATGAATATGAACTGAATTCATTAACAGTATTTAGCGCCTTTATTTTCTTATTAGCTTATTTTACCGCGCTGGTTCTTCCTCTCCTGCTTCAACTCAGACATGTTTTGGTCTCAGATCTTCACTTAAAGAAGACTTTCCTACATTTTCCTGCTCCGCCATCTTGCTCAGGGCAAATGTGTTAATGAGCCATGCGCTAGCAAAACAAGGCTAACGATTGGCTGATTTCTTCTTCTACTGCTCTATTGGTAGATCACAGCATAAAGCAACTAATTGATGACTAAATCAGTCGTCAACTATATTAATAATCAATTTCAATCGATTAGTTGTTTAAGCTTTAAAAAATTGCTTTACTTTAAATCAATTTAAAAAACTTAATGCAGAAAAAAATTAATTGGATCTTCTGATTTTTAAGGGGCATGATGTCTGCAACTCGTAAGTACATTTTATGTATTTGGTTGCAGAATTTTATTTTGTAATCACTAAGGAAAGAGCGGCTTTACTGAGGTTTTTTTCTTCCTGCTCCATATTAACTTCTTCATCAAGTGAAGTTTCAGCTTATTTTGTTCGGAAATAATGAGGAAATTGGCTGATTTAACAAAAAAAAGGAAATTAGAACATTTTTATTGTGTTTAAACTGTAAACACAATAATCTGCAGCGATCGGTGAGGATAACTTAACCCGATATTAACACGATTTTAATGCTGGAGTTTGTTCCTCGTTTTCCTCCGACAATCTGTAGGACACTCCTAAGATAATCTTAACAGATATTCCTGCCGTGTTTGAGTTAGAAGTCGAGAGATGTGCTTGGGAGCCGGTCGGGAATGCATCGATCCTAAATATATATTCAACATATTGAATTTTATAATCGAGTGAATGATTTCCCCAAGTTTCTGGCAGTGGGACGAAGACGGGGACTGGATAGTAGCAAGTGAGCTACCTGAGGAGCTAACGTTTAGTTCCTGAGTGCTAACGCTGACTACAGAGCTACAGGAAGCAGGTGTGGGAGGGGCTATCTTCATGTTTCTGTGTTGCAGACCATACTTTGTTTTTGTTTTTGTTTTTGCTAGTAGCTCAAAGTTTAAACTCTTTTGCAAAGTGGACTCACCCTGCCGGAGTCGGTCTCTCTAACCGGTCGTCTGTAAAACCCGGCAGGTTATCGGAAATGGATCGTTCGGAGTCGTGTACCAGGCTCGCCTCATCGACAGCCAGGAGATGGTGGCCATTAAGAAAGTCCTGCAGGATAAGAGGTTTAAGGTAAGGCTAGATCTGTAAATCATTTAATCCATCAAATCTTTAGTTATTCTGTTATTCCTTTGTTTTGTTTATATTACATGTCCATCCACTAGGGGCACTGTTATGCAGGAGCATATGTTTTTGGGGGTTTGTGCTCTTCTTCGGTACAGGAGGAAGTGCTATTCGGCCGCAGTTCTTGGCGGAATAAAGTTGATAAAGAAACAAGTTATTTTTATTGACTAACATTGGTAGCAGAGGATGGTTAGTAACTACAGAGTAACTCCGCCAACGTTTGAGCAAGGAAAGTCTCACGAAAGCTGGAAGAATGAAGTCAACATTTGGACAAGAGTCACAGATTTGGAGAAGAAGAAGCAAGCGCTCGCTGTCTCCCTGGCGCTGTCGCCCTGGCGCTGTCGCCCTGGCGCTGTCGCCTTGGCGCTGTCGCCCTGGCGCTGTCGCCCTGGCGCTGTCGCCCTGGCGCTGTCCCCTTGGCGCTGTCGCCCTGGCGCTGTCGCCCTGGCGCTGTCGCCCTGGCGCTGTCGCCCT
The DNA here is from genome assembly GCA_032876305.1 of Orestias chungarensis. Classification (NCBI taxonomy): domain Eukaryota; kingdom Metazoa; phylum Chordata; class Actinopteri; order Cyprinodontiformes; family Cyprinodontidae; genus Orestias; species Orestias chungarensis. The sequence goes on from JAVLVB010000330.1 coordinate 710,296, forward strand.
GGCGCTGTCGCCCTGGCGCTGTCGCCCTGGCGCTGTCGCCTTGGCGCTGTCGCCTTGGCGCTGTCGCCCTGGCGCTGTCGCCCTGGCGCTGTCGCCCTGGCGCTGTCGCCCTGGCGCTGTCTGGAAGAGCGCGGGACACGGCGATGGAAATTCCCGTAGACGATCTAAATAATGACACTGGAATTGACCACATTGTTCGCTAAACTAGATGACTTGTTCCTAAAAGAGGAAAAGGATAGAAACTATGAGGCGTACTCGGATTTTGACCGAATAAAAAAGAAGTTAACATGTCGATGGCGAACTATATTAGCTTTTAAGCTTTTGGACACCGCGTGTTTGGATGTAACGGACAGACAGTTGGCCTTAACGGCATGCTCAGATGTAACATTTGCTTGTATGAAGTCCGCTTTGAAGAGAATATTTGGCGAAAAAAGAGGTGCGGCAGCAGAAGGCATTAGCCAGGAGTCCGTGTTTGCAACCCAGCAACGGCGGCAAAGAGGCAAGTACTGGCCCGCTGGATGAGTACGGACGTCGGTCGAAATGTGCAGTGTGCCAAAGTACCTTTCACTGATGATTAAAAAAACGTGGAAGAGTGCAATTTAACTCCGTACACCAAAGAATCAACAACAGAAGCAGAAATATTCCTGACAGAATGTTGTGGCTCGGCAATAATAGACACTGCTTGCACTAGGACAGTTTGTGGACAATAGTGGCTGGATAACTACAGTACTGTATTACAAAAGAAAAGGGTGAAGACTACGAAAGAGACAGAAACACAACGTCACAGACCCTTCAAGTTTGGAGATGGAAAAATCGTGTACTCCATAAAAAAGGTAAAGGTACCTGCTAAAATTGGCAACATAAAGTGTAATATAGAAACTGAAGTAGTACCTGCTAACATCCCGCTGCTTCTGAGTGAAACCTCATTAAAAGGGACCGTTTTGGACATGGAAAGGGACAGTGCAGTGATGTTCAACCAGCCTGTCAAACTGGACTTTACTAGCTCGGGTCATTACTGCGTGAACATTGTGGACAGTGAAAATAGAAATTGTATTCACTCTAAGCTATTACAAGCTACGGAGGAACAAATACTGACTACAACTGACAAGATGAACATCAGTGAAAAGATGAAGGTTCTGGAGAAACTTCATAAACAGTTTGGACACGCCTCTGCTGATAAAACACAAAGACTTTTGACCAATTCTGGCAACAAGGACACAGAATGTGACGGCCTGCTGAAAAAGGTCGTGACCCAGTGTGAAGTGTGTCAAAAATGTTGTAATACCAAACCAAAACCTGCTGTCGGCTTACCATTGGCATCTACATACAATGAAGCCGTTGCTTGGGATCTGCACGAACTTGAACCTGGGGTTTGGTACCTACACATTATTGACCAGTTCATCACTGCTGGTAGTGTCTTAACCACCAAGAGGTCTTCAGAAATAGTCAAACGTTTTATCCATGATTGGATCAGTGTGCATGGCCCACCTCAAAAGTTGTTCAGTGACAATGGGGGTGAGTTTAATAACGAGGAAGTGAGAGACATGGCCGAGAACTTTAACATTGAAGTTAAGACAACACCTGCTTACAGTCCGTGGAGTAATGGACTGTTAGAACGCCATAATCAAACTCTGATGGAGATCCTACTGAAAGTCAAAGCAGGTACTGGATGTGACTGGAGCACTGCCATGGACTGGGCCCTGATGGCAAAGAACTCTGTGCAGAGTGTTCATGGATACAGCCCACATCAGCTGGTGTTGGGGCAGAATCCCAACCTGCCCTCTGTATTAATAGACAAAGCTCCAGCTGTAGAGGGCACCACCAAGAGCGAATGGGTTGCCAAGCAGATTTCAGCCCTGCATGCTGCAAGAAAAGCCTTTTCAGAAGCCGAATGTTCAGAAAGGATACCCAGAGCATTAAAGAAACTGCTGCGGCCCAGAGACGAGCAATATGAAAGTGGAGACAAAGTCTTTTACAGAAGAGTGGATTGTCCAGAATGGAGAGGACCAGGAGGGGTGATTGGTCAAGATGGTGCAATTGTTTTTGTTAGACAAGGAGGCATCTGTGTCAGGGTGCAACAACTCAAATTGAGAAAACTCCCGAGAATGAAGAACCTCAGATTGCCTGCAATGAGGAGAACAATCGAGGACAACATTCAGTGGACATCATTGAAGGGAATTTAGGAGGAGACACTATTGCAGTAAATCCTGAGAATCATCCTTTGCCTGCTCCTGAAAATGCAGAGGCAGAGAGACAACATAACGGGAACACCATCATAAAGACGGGTCAAATTGTGGCATTCAGCAATGCAGAGGGCGTCTCACAAAAAGCCAAAGTGTTGGTGCGTGCTCGCAAAGCAACTGGGAAATACAAGACCTGGTTTAACTTGGAGCTGCTCGGGCCTGCAGAAGTGGCTGGCAACAGTGAATCAGCTGATCTGTCACAGTTGGAGGATCTTCACGTCCAGGCAGATGCTGAGGATACGGATGCGCATGAGGATGTTTTCGTGAGTAAGGACATTTCGTTTGATGAAGCAAAGAAAAATGAAATAAAAAGCTGGAAACGGAACCAAGTGTTTGAAGAAATTGAGGACAAAAGTGTGTCTCCACTCGTTGGGTGTGCACTCTGAAAGAGACTGAAAATGGAATAATAACAAAAGCAAGACTTGTTGCACGAGGATTTGAGGAGCTACAAGTTTCTGACCTACAAGAGGACTCTCCAACCTGTGCCTCAGAGTCACTGAGACTCCTGCTGGCAGTTAAATGTCAATAACAATGGGAACTTCACTCTATGGACATTAAATCTGCTTTTTTACAAGGAATGGAAATGTCCAGAGACATTTTCATCAAACCTCCCCCAGTGGCAAATAGCACAGGTGTGCTTTGGAAACTGAGAAAATGTGTGTATGGTTTAGCTGACGCTTCACTGTATTGGTACAACAGGGTAAAACAGGGGGCATCATGTCTAAGGTTGACCCTGCAGTTTTCTATTGGCTGGATGAGCACAAAAATGTAACAGGTGTACTTGGTTGTCATGTTGATGATTTTATATGGGGTGGTTCACACATGTTTTCAGAGTCAGTCATACCTCACCTGAGGTCGAAGGTTAATGTCGGCCGTGAAGCACACAATAGCTTTTCCTACGTGGGGGTAAATCTTGCTACTGAAGGTAAGAAGGTACAAATACACCAAGGAACATACATTCAGCACCTGCAGTCCATACAGCTCTCACCCTCACGAGCAGCAGAGTCAGCTTCACCTCTCACTGTAAAGGAGACTGAGCAGCTCAGATCTAAGATAGGCCAACTTCTGTGGGTGAGCCAGAGCAGGCCTGATGTCATGTCTGATGCTAGTAATTTAGCATCTCGTCTCAAACATGCAGTACAGACCATAAATGAAGCAAACGGAGTTGTGTGTAAGCTCAAAGCCAAGTCAGTTGAATTGAATTTTCAACACCTTGGGGAAGACAGTAACTTAAAGATGGTTACATTCACTGATGCATCCTTTGGAAATCTTTGGGGGTACTCAAGGTGGGCACTTCATTGTTTTGATGGGTGACAGTGGGCGGTTCCCATTTCATGGCAGTCAAAGAAAATCAAGAGAAATGTCAGAAGCACACTAGCAGGTGAAACACTCGCTATGTCCGAGGGGATTGATACCGCCAACTTTCTTTCTACACTCTTTTCTGAACTCGGTGCTGGTTTTACTGATTGTCCTCCACCTATTATCTGTGTAACTGATCATTTCTCTCTTGTTGATGCACTTAAGTCAACTAAGATAAGATAAGATCAGTTCAATACAAAAGCTGATTCAAACTAAGAAAGTTCATCAAGTGCTGTGGTCTCAAACAAAAGACCAACAAAGAAGGGAGCATCCACAACCTCACTCCTCAAGGCTCTTCATGAAGGACTTTGGATTGTTCAATAAATTCATTCAAAAGATGTTTCACATTCTATCACAAAATCCTTAACGACTGTGTTTTCTTATCGGTCTTAAATTATATATAACTTTGATTGTTATTCCTTTGTTTTGTTTATATTACATGTCCATCCACTAGGGGCACTGTTATGCAGGAGCATATGTTTTTGGGGTTTGTGCTCTTCTTTGTGAAACTGGGGAGTGCTGGTGGAATAAAGTTGATAAAGAAACAAGTTATTTTTATTGACTAACGATTCTTCTTGATTTGTTTTCTGCTTTTGTTTCTAGAATCGAGAACTACAGATAATGAGAAAGCTCGATCATTGCAACATCGTCCGTCTGCGGTATTTCTTCTACTCGAGTGGCGAAAAGGTTTTCCTCTCCTTAAAATAAAATAAAAATGGCCTGCTAATGTTTCAGTCTCTCTTGAAATTGATCATAATTGGCTTTAAGATGTAAATCAGTTGTGAAGTTGTGCGGCTGGTGTCCATTTCAAACCCGCGATAATCCGTCTTCTCCTCCCGTCCTGCACAGAAAGATGAAGTGTACCTCAACCTGGTGCTGGATTTCGTCCCTGAGACTGTTTACAAGGTCGCCAGAAATTTCAACAAAGCCAAGAGCATCATTCCTATCATTTACGTGAAGGTAACCTCCCAGGTGTAACGTAGAGGATGTTAACAGGTTTATAAGAAACGTTTTGCTTCCTGGGGAAATATTTCAGAGAGTTAAAAAGAAATAGACTTTATTAATCAAAAAGGGAAATCAAATGTTGTAGTTGTTATGAATTTATCTCTATTGTTAATGATTTTTTGGCTGAAATGTTTTTAGAAGTTTTATTTTGTTGATACTGATGCAATGTTTAGGCAGCAGCTCAGATTCTCACCGCAGTAAAACCTCCCACTGGACACAAACATGTCCAGAAATGCTAAAGGTCACATAAAGCAGGAAGTACAGATTACAGTATTTAATGGACTACAAGGAGCCTTGAATGCGATTTACAATCTGGTGAAAAACTCTCTCGATCTCAGTAAAGTTTGAGTTGCGAGTTAGCAAAATCAGATCTGCCCTAGCAGAGAGACAAAAGTCCCGAGCGAGCAGTTGGTCAGAGCCTGAGCAGCTCCGCACCACGCTCCAAATGATTGTTCCCTCAGATAGATCTGAGCTCTTAAACATCACTGCGCTCTCAACATGGTGGCACTAAAATCAGGATCATTTAAACAGGACGTTCAAACTGTAAAAAAATTTAACGTGCGCCTTATAGTGCACAAAATACGGGAGGAGGCGGCTTGCTCTGACAAGCTTCTGACTGAAGACGCTCTGTTGTTGCATAATGGTCGGATAAAGGAGGATGTTAATGGTTGTTTTTCATTTGATAAAAAGTCGCATCCACGGAGGATCCGCAGCCGTTGGCTAACAATAAGTTCGATCAAACCTCGTCCTTCTATCTGTCGTCTTTGATTAAAACTTTTCAGAAGGACTAGTTGTTCGAAACAAAAAAAAAATATTTGAGTCAGAAACAGTGGAATTGTAGTTTTGCATCAGAAAGATTAATAAAACACGGGTAGTGGCGCCGCTCTGCTCTGTAGTCCGTCTCAGCCGCCCGTGTTTCCACCCCGCAGGTCTACATGTACCAGCTGTTTCGCAGCCTGGCCTACATCCACTCCGAGGGCGTTTGTCACAGAGACATCAAACCCCAGAACCTGCTGGTGGACCCGGAGACCGCCGTCCTGAAGCTGTGCGACTTCGGCAGGTGATCCGCGTCGAGTTTGCCGGAGGATTCGTGGCCGTTTCCTCGTCTTTTTAAAGCTTTTCTGTCTCCACCTCCCACTCAGCGCCAAGCAGCTGATTCGCGGAGAACCCAACGTGTCGTACATCTGCTCGCGGTACTACCGCGCCCCGGAGCTCATTTTCGGCGCCACGGATTACACGGCGAACATCGACATCTGGTCGGCCGGCTGCGTGCTGGCGGAGCTCCTGCTGGGACAGCCGATCTTCCCCGGGGACAGCGGCGTCGACCAGCTGGTGGAGATCATCAAGGTGAGTCAGTTTTTGCTTGGTGGCGTCACATTTCTGCCACAAAACCAAAATCACACAGATGCTTCCTCTTTGTGTCGGCGCTTTTCGTGCATCGCCACGACGTACAAGAGGAACCGTTTAGGAACATTTTAAATCACGATTCATATCTAAATCTGTTTTTATTTGGCTAACCGCTGCTGTGCGGTCAGAAGCCGCCCGCTCGAATTTGCTGACGCTGTTCACCATAAAGTGGTGAATTGATGAATTGATACAGTATGTTTATTCAACCCCACGTCTTGGCATGAATAAACCCAAATATCGCCGATCAGAGCTACGAGCTCCCTGTTATCAAAGCTGTAGGGCTGTACGGTGCAAAGCCATGTCACACCACTATGCTACACAGCGCTTGTAGTCCAGTGGTGCCCAATACGTGGATCGATCGTGAGAGGAGTTATTATTATTAAAGTAGGTAGATGGTCCCATCCATCCTTCTGATTGATTTACATATGGGGCAGCAAACTGATCTACACGCGAGCTAACTCTACGTTAGCTTTGCGTTAGCCGCCTTAGCAAACTACTGTCGGGTAGCAAGTCTCTTCTCTCTCAGCAGAGGCGGAGCTAGAAGGAGGGCCGAGGGAGCACTGGACCCCTAAAACACATATATATATATTCAGGGGTACAAAGATCCTGAATAACTGACAAGATGATTCCCACCTTTGATTTAATTCCAAGGCAACAGGTGCTGAGATGGATGCACAGAGGGAACTCGCCTGTTTGGAGGCGATGGACAAGGAAAACAAAAATACACATGGCGGTTTATCGTGACCCGAAAAATAATTGACTTCCTTTTTATTTATCGTGCGACTAATTGACTTATTGATTATCGTCCCAGGCCTAGAGTTTTACATCGTATGAATTACTTCTATTTGTCTGTGTGTTGAAGTAATCACATGCACCACTTTTGGTTTTCACAGATTTTAGTGAAACAAACTGCAGCCTCTGTAGCACCAGCGCTATAAGCTAAAAAAGTTAGCGTACAGCCATGAGCTGTGTTGTGATTGGTTAAAAGTCGCTCCCTCAGGGTTTGTGATGTCCAATTTCAGACAGTCGAGCTGAGCTTAGTTGATTTTAAAGCTGACCAACATTCTCTGTTTGTTTTTAGGTGTTGGGAACACCAACAAGGGAACAGATCAGAGAGATGAACCCAAACTACACAGAGTTCAAGTTCCCACAGATCAAAGCTCATCCATGGACCAAGGTGATCAAACGCCAGATGAGACGAGAGGACCTGAAACTCTTGCTCTCCTCAAGGATAAACTGTTCGTTTATCATAAATCTGTTTATAGCTCAAGCATAGCTCTGGATAGCTCAAGTGGTCTGTTGCCTGACTTCCAATTAGAAGGTCATGGGTTCAAATCCAGCCCATGGTAAAAAATACACCACAGCATCCAGTGTGGGTCCTTAAGCAAGACCCTTTGCGCTTCTGCCTACTTGGCGCCGCAGACGGCTGCCTCTGTGTAATTACACCAAAACAAATTCCTAGTATGTCCCGTATGTACCTGGCAAATAAAAGTGATTTAATCTTAATCTTTAATATAATGAGTATTAGTTTTTATTTCTGTGTTCGAAGTTTCCATCTTTTGGTTTTAAGCATCAGCTGAAAAATTGTTAAAAATGACATATATGTTATATGGAAGAAATGCAAAAATATTAAAATCTTATTATTAGGTGGATTTAACTAAAGAAATATTGATAAATACTCATTGTCATTAAGCCCCGCCCCCCTGGTGTTGGCCGTAGCCCTCGGTTTTCTTCTTCTGTGAATGTGACGAATCTCCCGCTGCTCCCCAGGTGTTCAAGCCGCGCACGGCGCCCGAGGCCATCGCACTCTGCTCGCGCCTGCTGGAGTACACGCCCGCCTCGCGCCTCTCCCCGTTGGAGGCCTGCGCCCACGCCTTCTTCAACGAGCTGCGCCAGCCCAACGCGCGGCTGCCCAGCGGGCGGGAGCTGCCGCTGCTCTTCAACTTCAGCACCACTGGTACAGAGCGAGCCGCACGCGCGATCCGTCCTCGCCGCGTTTCACCGCCTGCCTCTCTGAGTCTGTTTTCTGTGCAGAGCTCTCCATCCAGCCGCAGCTGAACTCCATCCTCATCCCTCCTCACGCTCGATCACACACGGCGGCTTCCGTCTACGGTGGGAAACGTTTTATTATCCTGTCATAAATATTCCTAATCTTTTTTTATATGTTTTAACCTCATAATGTTTGACAGTTTTGCACAATTCAAGTGGAGGAAATGTTTTTTTTAAACCTTTCACGAATTAAAATCTGAAAAGTGTGGCGTACTTTTCAAGGCCGTCCGGATCTGTTCCTACCGTCTAAAAACAAACATTTGTGCCCGATCCTCTCTGGCAAACAATTATATAGATCCATTTTATAGTCCCGCCACAGATTCTTATACGAATTTATGTATGTCTGGACTTTGACTAGGCCCTTGTGACCCATTAGCCTGTAGTCAGCTCAGTTTATTTTTGACGCTTTGAAGGTAATTTCAGTCCATTCGTTCACACATTCAAGTTTATCCTGTTTATTCAACTATTTCAGTTTATTAAAATTAGCTTAAAAAGTGTTCAAGCTAAGGGAAACGCAGACGATTGCATAGAGACAGAAGATCGTAGTTTGTGCTGTTGACTTTACGCCAATACTGAGCGTGCGTGTAGTGACAGGAGAGAGGAACAGGAAGAAACCTGCAGCAGAACCAGAACCTGAGTGCTAAGATGGACTGAAGGTTTAAGATGACAAAGAAAACTAAACAATTAACAGCATCGGATGGAGAACGTTCTCCTGCAGGGAGGCGTCGCTGCCAACAGAAGACCGGACCAGGTGCAGCTTCTAAGAAGAGAAACCGGGAAGTTAACAGTTAAAATGGCTGCAGGTGATGCAGATTACACAGTAGAAGAAGAAGAAGAAGTAGTCAGAGTGTTCCTGCAGTCTAAGCCTATAAATAATAGTTACCAGGCCCCGGAGAACCTTATACAGCTCTAACATATTCTGTTGCTACTGAAGAAAAGCATCCCCACAGCCAAATACTGCCACTACCCTGCTATGACATGGGAATCGTTTGTTTGAGCTTTACGTGCCGCCGTTTTTTCTTTTGAAGCCAAAAAAGCCGAGCTAGCTGCCTGTTGATGGCGTTCCAAAAATTCAGAGACATTAACTGATTTGTCACCAGAAATGTCGCTGTCGTGCCTCCTGGCTGTCTCTGGCTGCTCTAACCTCCACGTCTTGGCAGATCTGCCGTCGTGTTTCACTGGATGGAACAAACGGTGGTCGGATGTTGAAGCTCGGGATGTTGTTCCCGCTGCTGCTGCTGCGGGTGGGGAAAATGTTTGGCTGCTCTGACCCGGTTGAGACGCTCTCCTGTCGTTTGTCCTCTCCAGATGTTCCCGGCTCCGACTCGTCTCACCACAGCTCGCTACCCGGATCGCTGAACAGCATCTGAAGGGGCGCCGTCGACCCGCAGGCCTCCTCCTCCTCCTCCTCCTCCTCCTCCTCCTCCTCCTCCTCCTCCTCCTCTTCTTCTTCTTCTTCTCCTCCCTCTGAAACACACACACACACACACACAGCAGCTTTCTGTCGTCTCTTTACAGTAAACCCGTTTAGACTGTTGGCTCGTTAGCGGGAGGCTGACGTAAACACAAACACGCCTGGCGAGGAGGGTCGATGGTGGGGGCTGGTCCTCTGAAAAGAACGTTTATTTATTTTCTTCAGAGTCGGTCGCATGTTAATGTTAGGATTTATTTTCTTTTTCATCCCAGTTTCTAATAGATGGATTTGGAGTTCGGTAGATGGCCAGAGATGCTCGATAGGTCGTGTTTTAGTTCGATTCCAGTCGACCAGCGATGATTCTCCGCTGCCAAGGCGTTCCCTCTGTTTCTCTCCCAAACGTGGAAACATTTTTATGGATCTAATAAATGCTCCTATAGACGCCCCAGCTGAGAAAACACGGAGACATTTAACGTTAAACATCTTCCGAAAAGCGGCTTCCACAAGATTTTAGGTGATTCGGTTCAACCTCCCTTGGTTAAACTGTCGCCTTCATGCGGCTGCTAGTTTATGACCGTGAGCTCAGGCGGCTGCCGGACTTCAACCAGTGGTAGTTTTTGTTTGTTTCCCAGCAGCAGAACGTGTTTCGGTAAAGACTAGCGCTCCACACCGACCTGGACGATCAAATCAATTTAAGCAGCATCGTTTCAGATCGGCCCCGGAATCGAGCTAATTTTTCGCCGCGTTTCCGCCAAATTCCAACGGAGAAGAATCAGCTGTACGTATGAGAGGGGGGGGGGCGTGTTTTTATTTTAACGAGAGAACGAACCGGTCGGTTTAAATGTTTCCAAGGAAAGGTCGCGCCATCAAGCAGGGCTTCGTCTTTGGTGCGCCGATCTTCCTCCGCTACGTCTTCTGCTGACTCCCATCCACCAGACTAGCGCCTGATTTCTGTCACAATCCGCTTAAAACATTAAAACCTGTGCAGCATCGAGTCGGCTAAAAGTTAAACTCAAACTAAATAGAAGTGACTAAAATGCTAATTTGTAGACGAGCTAAAGTAAGCGTGCGAGAACTCTTGTAGAAAAACTAAAACTGCTAACGTTAGCCAGGCGTAAACAGAAGCTGCCGCTAAACTGGACGGTTCTTCCCACTTTCTCCTTTTTGTTTGATTTCTCTGCACCAGGTTAGCTCATCGTTAGCATAACAAGAACATGGTTTTAGTTCCTGCAGCATCCGAGGTGGAAATTAGTTTTAGTTTTTTTAATCAGAAACCAGGTTAGCTCCTCGTTAGCATGAGTTCTTGTTTTATTTTTTATCAGCACATCAGAACAAGGTTTATTTACCTTCATTTCTGTAGTTTATTTAAGTACATGTTTTATAGTTAATGCTAACTGGTATAAAAAAATAGAATAAAAATGTTTTGAGAAATTGAGACTATTTTAGCCAGAAATTTTAACCTAAACTACTTTAACTTGGAGAATTGTTCTTAGTTTTTACTCCGTCTCTAAGCTGCTGCGGTTCGATCATAACGACTCACAAAAGTCACTCCTTCAATTAAAAACCGCAACAAGGAACCGGAGCGGCTATAAAGTGATTTTGCCTTAAAGTGAAAATCCTAAACCTGTCTGGTGCTCAAGAGTCTCATGGCAGCGATTAAAATCCAACCCAAAAGTGTGAAGTGTTAGTAGCATCCAGGACGGCTTCATGGTTTCAGGTTCTCTATTTTACATTTCTTTCACTTCCTTTTCATAACTTATCAGCTTTTAAAAGAGCGCTGAACTAACCCGGAGAGCTTCTGTCAGATTAAAGGCTTCAGTTCGCTTCTGTCTCTTAGAAATCTGGTCAATGTGAATCTTTTGTTCTCCGTTTTGTCTGAGATTGGTGCAGCTTTAGGAGAAGCCAGTTTTTACTGGTTTTAGCGCCTTTGCTCACCGATCCCATCCCTTCGCGCTCAGAGCTGTCAGCGTTGCTGCGGCTATGAAACGGCGCCAAATGGAAACGGAAAAAAAAATCCCGGATTTTTACGTTGTTGTTTCTGCAGGCCGTTAATCTCCTCGCTCACTTTTATTGCACATGTAAATATCACTGCCTTTATTCCTTTTCCTCTTTATTACAGAGTTTTATTTGGCCTTCCTCCTCTTTGTTTGTAAATGATTTTTTTCTTCTCCACGATTTCAAAAATGTAAATACTGTAAAAACAAAAACCAACAGCAGCCATCATGTTCGCAGACGATGTTTCTCTCTCTTCCTGTTTGGTTTTGTAGAAACTGTGAATAAACTCGGCTGTTCTCCTTCCGTCTGTCCCATCCGAGTCCGTTCTGCTCCAAAACTTGGTCTCCTGCTTCCAAACACGACTAAAAGTTGTCCTAAAAACCATCATTTTGTGTTCGTTTTCTCATCCTTTGAGTTTGAAGAACTGCAGCGGTTTGATTTATTATTTTCCCCAAATTTAGCAAATATTCTGTTTTTTGTTTTTGTTTTTTGACACTTTTTTGACAAACCTGATCTTGACCCTAAATAATCAAACCTATCAGTGAAGTCGGACAGGAAGCTGAAGCGGGACATTTAAATAGAAACAAAATCAAAATGCACTTTATTTTATTTACTAATTAGGATTTGAAGGCTTCAGATTATAGATTGTTGTAAACAGTTTGAAAACTGAAACTTTTTTTTAATGTTTACTTTCTACCTCGATTCAAACTTTAAAAAAAACGATCTCATTTCCAGACATTAATTTATTTGTTTTGTTTGTAGGAATCTTAATTTCTCAAAAACAAAAAAAGAACTGGATTAATATTTTATCGGGGAATGAAGGATTAGGATTTAGATTCTGCGTGTTAAGGTCTGGATTTTGTTTCTAACTGTAAATGAAAACATTTGTTCTATTTCACATCCACATTTTATTCACTTTCCATCGTTTTAATTAATTCAAATCAGAGTTTTTAATGAATGAAGGACGAGTTATGACCGTCTGCTTCATCTATTGCCTCATAATTCCTGATTAGGACTGTTTTTAGATTAAAGGAAGAACAAAAAGCTTAAACATTTACACAGAACAAATCATTTTACACATTCACCAAATGCACCTTGGATATTCTTGGCCAAAAGTTGTACATTTCCAATGAAGGAGCAATTTTCCAAAAGAGAAGAGGGAAAGATATTTTAGTATTTCAATATCGTTCGACTTTGTCTGAATTTTCTAATAAATGTTTTTAGAGATTATATATATAAAAATAAAAATGCTTAAAGGCTTAAGAGGGAAGATGTGGGAGATGAGCATCGGGATGTTTGACGTCACGTCTGCATTTTGAAGATCTTATTCAGATATGGAGGAAGAACCTGGATCTACTTTGTGATATATCTTGATGTTCGTCTTTAAAGTCTTAGACGTCTGCTGTTATGTGACTTTATAATGTCAGACGGTGTTCATTTAGAAATTCAATCATGAAATATATTTTCTTTTTTTTCTGGACAATTTAACTTTTTTGGCATCAAGAATATCCACTTTGGTTTTTTTATTTTTATTTTTTCCTAAAAATCCCAAATTTAGACACTAATCGAGGTTATTTGCTGAAATAAACCGAACAAAAGTCCTTCATGTCTTCACAGATTAACGTAACAAGCGATGAAAACAGAACTGAGCTGAATTTATTTGTTTGTTGTTAAGGGACCAGAAATTCACACAAATCTAAAACTTCAGCTTTAAACCTCTGATCTTATAATCTGTGATTACAGAGTAAAAAAAACCAACCTTTTCATACAGTTTAATGTAATCGGTTCATTATATTCATCTCCAAGCAGACGGAAGCTGCGGCGTTTTCAGATCGTGGTCTTAAACCGTTGATGGTCACTTTATAACTTCCAGTCTGTAGGTGGCGTCGGTCCAACAGGAAGTGGTCAGAAACTGAGCTCCTCATTTCGGATCAGAACTCTTCACATCACCTCAAATATGTGATTAATCCACTGCCGACGTGTCGCTCGTAATTTTTTAGTTTGTTTACTTTCGGTGATGAGATGTTCTGACCTGGAGACGGTCGGACGGGAAAGAGAGAAAAACACAAACTTGTCTGTCTCTGTTGTCTGTGTACGATATCGACTCATTTGCTGTAATAAAGTGGTGAAACTGTGTTCGGGAGCGTCCGTGTGACTCATGTAAAATCCACCTCCATCTTTAGATTTTTGGAGTTTCCCGATTGGAGACGCAACGTGTCGGTCTTTCTCATTTTTATCCATTTCTTCACCCGTTATTGGATGACGTGGCTCTAGTAGGACGGATCAGCGTGGAAGCTGGTGGCATCACGTCTCAGGAGAAAATTTGTCCCTTTTAGAGACGCTTGGACTCCTCGCTGCTGCTGAAACAAACACACACACAGAAAAAGCTGTTTCCTGTTAAAGGGGTGTTTTTCGTCTCCACTGTCGCCACATGCTTACCCAATATGAGGTATTCCCGGTCCAGGAAGAGTGAAGTCAGTGACTTGAAGTGATCTGCTGGCTTCTATAAGATTGGAAATTTCTAAATTAATTAAACTGATACTCTTTGATAACTAGGATCAATTTGAACGTGTCACCATTTTTCTTGTGCTTGTTGTCAATTGTTGCAACATAAACCCGACTGAATTGAAACTGAATAATGTTCCTTAAAGTGTGTTAATTTTATTTCTTTGTGATGTAAATAGTAACTAGATTCAAAAGTATTGGTCCATTTTTTAAAGTGAAATCAAATCTGCAGATTTATTTGTATTTAGACGACAATCTTAAGTAATCTTAAGGTTTTTGAACCAAACTAGTAAGTGAATGCACGTTAAACTACAAGGAAAATGTTGTAACGTTAACATAAAAATAGCTTTCAAACAAAAGTTGCCAATTAAACCTCAATTTTGCCTTAAACTGCAGTCCTGTTTGAGAGCTGCAGTTCCACCTCCGTCCGGTGGCGGCGCTGCTCCCTCCGCTGATTCCTGATGCTCCCAAAATCAGACTCAGAGAAGGGGAACAACGACAGGAGAGGAGCGGGAGCCGAGCCTGGAAGGTAAACCTCACCGAGTTTCTGACCCGTGTCACCTTATAGGAGCTCTGCTTCAACTTCAGTCCACTTTCAACCAACACTTCGTGAAGATGCTGCTGTTTAAATGTAAAACCTGCGGGTATAAAACCATTTAACCGAGATATGATGTTAGCATGGCTAAGCTAGCAGCGTTAGCTTCGACCTCTTATGGCCTCTAGACTCGGTGGTTTCCCTTTAAACACAAATATAAAAGTTTGTATTATAGTTTCGTTATTACAAATCTCTTCCACCGAGAGGTTTTATTGAAACAAGGCGGATAAATGTCCAAACGCAAGCTGGGCTTCCGCTAGGCCGCAGCTAGCTAGCTAGCTAGCTAGAAGTTGGTGTCTGATTCGCAGCTTCAGGGACGTTACAGTTTTATGCTGCGTTCGTTTAACCTCGTTTTATTAACCTTTCCGACCCGGAAGACGTGAAAAACCTCCAGTTTTGTTTATTAAACGAACGCACCTATAATAAATGTATCTGTACATTTTAAATATCTTATGAGTAAATGTAAAATTGCAACATTTCACCTTTAATGTGAATAAATCATAAAATAATCACAAGTATATTTTTAACACAGGAACATGTATTTGTTGTTTCTATTATTTGTCTTCTACCTAGTGAACAATAAGTTATTTCAACGTAATTATTATGTAAGACGAGTAAAATAGAAGGATATGGAGATGTTGTGTCATGGTCTTAAAACCATGTAGACAAAAATAAAAGCTTATTTCTTAAACAGAAAACTCGTTTTTAAAAGAATAGGATTGTTTTTGCACTCATGAATATCACTGGAAAGTTAAGTGGAAGAAAAACGTGTGGTAGAATGTAGAGAAGCAAACTAGGGACGGACTAGATTTTTGCTTGCAATCCAAACATCTCAATAGAGGAGGCGGAGAATCCAGGTAACTCCATGTGACCTACCTGTCCTGGTTCCCAGAGAAGGGAAATCTATCTATCTAGCTCTAGATGCGCGCTGGAGTACGTCACTATTTTGAGATGTTTATTTATTTTTGTACGAGTAAGTCATGAAAATGTACAAAAATCACCACTTTAACATGAGTTTTAAAGAATCTCTCCAGTTTTGACCAACCAGGTGTTGAAAGCGTAAAAGTTTCTGATGTTTTAATCCTTTTTTTACTCTGTAAAGTTTATAATCGCAATAACGAGACGTCGCTGTTAACGAGGCACCATCTTGAACCTCCCCCGCAGGTTGAAGCTGAGAGCCATGGCTCGTGGGCATCAGAAGATTCAGTCCCAGCAGAAGAACGCCAAGAAGGCGGCAGAGAAGAAGAAGTCCCATGGCGCAGACCAGAAAACTGCTGCCAAGGCCGCGCTGGTCCACACCTGCCCCGTCTGCCGGGTCAGTACCGAGGTTTTCTGTGCATTGTCATTCATAATTGTAATTAAACGCGCCGTGTTTACGTCGGTAACGACGGATCGCCGCCGTCTGTGGATGGATGTTAAGTTGTTGAGCGACAGGAACCGAAGGCTGAGGAAAAACAGAAAACTAAACTAGACACCGTTTACGTCCAGATTTGCCACATCTGGCTTCTTGTGCTGCACAATTATAATTCAAGTTTATGATAAAGTCTGATAAAATGCGACATTATCGTTTATATTTCAGACAGTTAAACTACTGATGCGTCTGATTAGTGCAACAAACTTCTTTGGAGTCTTGAAAATGTGGGAAAAAGGTTGGATTTGCTGCCGTGTGATTGTAGTCGTAGAAGAAGACGCCAAATGACCTGCTGGTTAGGATTTTATTATCATTTATTAGTATTTTTCAGTAAAGTACACATGGGTTTATCTGAGCCAGTTACTAAGTATTGGATCGTTATTCCACAGGAAGTAAGTGAAATTAAAAACAGTTCTTAAAAGATGAAGAAGTCTGAGGTTGTCGTGTCTCCTTGCGTTAGTCTGTTGTCTTTCATTCAGACCCAGATGCCCGACCCGAAAACCTTCAAGCAGCACTTTGAGAGCAAACACCCGAAGTCGCCGATGCCTCCAGAGCTCGCCGACGTTCAGGCATGAAGGACCAATGAGATGCTGAGCCTGGGTGAGTTTTGTGCAGCTTCATGTTACGTTTGCACAGCTAGATTAAAACTATTCACACCCTAATCGGACAGACGCGGGGAAAGGGAGCGAAACATGAGGACATTTTAACTTCAAATGAACAATATGTCGTCTGATCACATGTTATTTTATTGGTCACGTGACACCAGTGCATCTGTAATTTTTAGTCACACGTTTCTTATATGTGGGGAAAAAAATCCTATAAAACAAACATGAACATTTTAGATAAATAAGTTATTAATTACTGGAAAACAGACTTCAGATAGAAATATTTGTTGTTGTTGATGTCAAATAAATAAATAAAAATCATCTGATAATACTGAAAGCCAAACATAAGTAATCTTGTTTTCGTAATTCCTGCTGTTTAAAGTATTTGAAAGGAACGCTCTGATTGGTTGGCTCATTTCCATACGTTTACATGATGAATGCATTCAAGTTCAGAAGATAAGAAATTGCTTTTTCACGTTTTAACCCTTGGCTTTGCCATAGATATTCACTAACATGACGCTAAACAATGATCAGTAGAACAAAGTATTAGCCAAAAAACAAACAGCTGTAGATGCAGGTCCTGTTTTGCTTCACAAACCCATCTTTTCTGTCCCCTTCCAGAATCAGCGCCACCTGCAGGAACCTCGACGCTCCTGTCAATGTTCGGTGAACAACAATTGTGAAAATGCACAAGAGAAACAACCACATGTTGTAACTAGCTTGGTCAGGAGGCTCATTTCAGATGTTTGCCCGCAGGCGGCGCTACAGCTGCTTCACCATCAACTTCATTCCTGCTTATGTTGGTATAAAATCTTAATCTTCCACTCTTTGGGAACTGAATTAATGTTTCGCTGTACTTTCAGTTTTTTTTAACATTTTCAATAAAGCAATCAATATATTTAAAGAGACTTTCAGTACATAAACGTTGCTTTGTGTCCATTTTAGATTCTTCATATACAAGTTTTACAAGAAATGAGACATCAAGCTGTAGAAAGAATCATTCGCCTGTTTTTACAGTCAACCAGCAGCATAAAGTGTTGAATTTAAAAAAAAAAGCATCAATGTTTGGAGTTTGTATAAAAACTTTTACAATTTAGTTTTTTCTTCTTTTTTTACAGTAAAATATCATCTGTAGAAAACTAAATCTGTGTTTAAATTACATAAAGGGTGACAGCAACAAAATGAGCATTTAAAGCATGAACCCAACCTGCCAGAGTTCAACGTTTGGTCTAACATGGCGGCCGCTTCCTCATAGGCAGCCGCACGTCTTCACCACCATGTTACGATGCTTCTTCAGGATCACGTTGTTGTTGTCGTCGTAGAAAAGGACGGAGATGGAGCTCAGCTTGGTGGGAGCGCAGCAGGCGGACGGGACTTCATCTGGTTTCATGAGATGAACCTGGAGACAGCAGGAGGATCTCATATGTAAACGCTATATACATACATACATACACTACTTAGAAAAGTTCGGGATATTTGGCTTTCGGGTGAAATTTTTGGAAAATGTCAAAAGTTCCCGCTACAGTGTTATCATATCCCAAAAGTAGGACATTTAAGTAGAAGGATGCACTGGTGATTTCCTCATCTCAAACACTTTGTCGAGACTAAAGTTAACAACAATGGTGTGTACACCACAACAAAAAATGTCAACGTCTCAATAACTCCTCATGTGTCCTTGAGCATCAATTACAGCTTGACAACGACGTCTCATAATGTTCACAAGTAAACTTTTTGTCTGCTGAGGCAGGACATCCCACTCTTCTTGAAGGGCAGCCCTCAGGTCATTGAGGTTTTGGGATGCAGAGCTTCGATCCTCAGTTGATCCCACAGGTTTTCAATGGTTTCAGGTCTGGAGAAAGTGCAGGCCGCTCCATTTGAGTTACACCAGTCTCTAACAGCCGTTCCCTGATGATGCGACCCCGATGAGCTGGAGCATTGTCGTCCATGAAAATGAAATTAGGCCTGTGTTGTTCATGTAGGGGAACAATCACTGGATTAATGATGTTATTCAGGTAGTATGGGCTTGTCACTGTACCATTCACTAAATGTAGGGCAGTTCTATACAGACTGGACACATTGTGACACCGCCACCACTAGGTGACAACAGTGGCTGATGCATAGATCTCTCCTTGACGTCTCCAACATCGTTGGCGGCCATCATTTCTGCTCAACTTGAATCGACTTTCATGAGAGAACAGCACTAAGGCCCACTGGTCCCTCGTCCAGCGTAAATGCTCCCAGGCCCATGCAAGACGATGATGCCTCTGCCTGCTGGTGTGGTTAGGTACGCTTGCAGGTCGTCTAGCACGCAGACCACGCTGATGTAAACGGTTTTGAATGGTCTGACGTGACACTTGGGTGCCTCTCACCTCCCTTAAACGTGCCTGGAGTTGAGTGCCGTTCATCATCCAGTTTCTCAGGGTATTGTTCACAATGTAGCGTCATCAGCATGAGATGTGGCCAAAGGACGTCCACTTCTACTCCTTTCTGTAACTCTTCCAGTCTCTCAGTATCTCTGTTAACCTGCTGATGACACTCTGAGCTCAGTGGCCACGTCCACCTGAGAACGTCTTGTTTGAAGCATTGCAATGACCAGGTACTGTTGATCCATTGTTAGGTGTCGTCTTGGTCTCATGATGTCTTTATGTGAACAGCCTGATGAGGACGACTGTTTAAACACCAGCTGTAATTGAACCAGGACATTTATTGGTGGATTCCAGGATCAAACACCTGTTGTGACTTTTGCCATTAAGCTCCTGGTTAGAGAACAGCAACATGTGCAAAAAGTACTGAAACATTTAACAGTTGGACAGGTGCATTCAAAAGCTTAGAGAAGGTCACATTAAGTTCACCTGTTAAGGTTTCAATGCATTTTGGGCTCATCCTGAAATTCAACCCCACAGCCAAATATCCCTAACTCTAGTAGTGTATACATACATATACGTATATGCATGTATACACACACACAGGATCTTTGCACTTATGGGAGGAGGCGGACGGCTGCAAGTGAGATAGGAAATACGGACGCTCAAGCTCATTTTGCTAAAAATCAAATAAATAAATGCCTCAACCCTGATGTTAAACCGACAAAAATAACTAAATACATAAACCAAACCTACACGACGAATCGCACACCTCAAACAAACACCCAGCCGAGTTCACTGAAGCCTTTAGAAAACAAAATAAGTCCGCTACATAAAATGTACTATTTTATGTATGATTATTATTTAGCAAAATAAATGTTAACATTTGCTAAAGAGATTCTCCCATTTACCACCGGTAATAAAAAAAACTGCAGACTTTTGATACAGATTTGCCTCCAGAAAATATGTTTCATAAACGTTAAACATTAAACGTTTTAAGAGACTGAGACTCCTTTTCTAATCCTATTTTCATTTATTTATTTAGAATATTTGAAAGTTTGGTACTGTCTGACGTTCGTATTTGAAATAAAAGTTACATTTTTGCATTTGAAAGATTGTACTTGAATTATAATTATAACATATATTTTGCTCTTGGTAAGGCAAGTTTATTTGTGTAGCACAATTTTGTGTACAAGACAATTCAAAGTGCTTTACATAAGAAAAAAGATCTGAAAATAAAGAAAAATTAAAGATTACAATGAAGGAAATGAAATAATAAAATCAGCTTTGAATTTAAAAATAAAATATTCTCAGTTGCTATATGCACAGTTAAATAAGGCTTTTTTCAGCCTGGATTTAAACAACGGCAGAGTTGAAACCTGTCTCACCTCTTCCGGATTTTAGGAGCATAAAACTGGAATGAAGCCTCTCCTTGTTTGGTCCTGACTCTGGGCATCAGCAGGAGGCCACTACCTGAGGTTCTCAGAGTCCTGGCTGGTTCATATGGCTCTAACATGTCAGAAAGTTACTTTGGGGCTAAACCATGAAGAGACTTGTACACAAGCAAGGCTGTTTTAAAGTCTATTCTTTGAGTGACAGGAAGCCAGTGCAGAGACTTGAGCACTGGACTAATGTGGTCATATTTCCTGGTTTTGGTCAGAACTCGAGCAGCAGCATTCTGGATGTTCTGAAGCTGTCTTGAGGCCCGTTTAGAAAGCCCAGTGAGCAGGCCGTTACAGTAGTCTAACCTGCTAGAGATAAAAGCATGGATAAGTCTTTCTAGGTCTGGTTTAGAGACTATTCCTCTGATTCTGGCAATGTTTTTAAGATGGTAAAAGGCTGCTGATGTTAGAAGGTAACTAATGACACCTTCTCTTTGTTTCTATGGGCCACAGACAAAGATTTCAGTTTTGTCTGAGTTTAACTGGCGATATCGTTTATTGTCTATAATTTGTAGGTCGATATATCGTCCAGCAGGATTAATTATCGCCCCAGGGCTACTACATCTGTAAACATATGAGACCTTAAACATTAAAACATTCCAGTTTTCTCCCCGTGTTTTCGTACTCACCACTTGCTGGATGATTGCGTGGTTGGTGGCGTTCATGCAGGCGCCCATCGGGTGGATGCATTCGCCGTGGCAGTAGTACGCCGAGTATCCGGCTGGAGCCAAAACCCAGTCCTGTCAGAATCCAGGAAGATGATTTATAGTGTTTTATTTGTACACATTAACAAACCATTGCTCTACAAGAAACTAATCAGAAAAGCGTCTGAATTATTTACTGGGAAAAGGAACAAAATAATATCTTATGAACGATTCGGCTCATAACTGTGAATCTGTCGCCTTCCCAGGTTTTTAACCTGCGGCGACTTTAAAAAACAAACAGATTAACTTTTTATCCACACAAAAACTCTTGTTAAAACTCCAAATTTCAGTTTATATTATATGTTTATATATTTATTATATGTTTGGTGAAATGGCACATGGCCATTCTTAAAACATTAAACCTTTATGATTAGAAAAATGAGTTTAAAACATTGAATTAAAAATTGATTTAAGCACATCAGTCACAGGTATCAGAGTTTCTCTAAACCATTTTCACATGCTGAGTATTTTTAACAACAGACCAGATGCAGATTCATGACACAAATAAAAAGGATGAAAAACACGTGACCTTCTTTTCTGGGGTCATCAAAACTCAAGGAAACGATTTTAAATCATTTTTGTAAAAGAAAACAAAAGGTTCCAGATAGGGAGGGGGAGGGTGATGCATTCGTGGCCTGTGGGATAATCAAAACTCACGATGGAAAGCTTAATTTTTATGGTGGTTTATACTCGACGGCTCTGATGGAACAATTTTAACCGTCGTCAGTTAAAAAACTCGAGAGTATTTTTGACTCGTCGCCCAGCTCAGATCTGACCATCAGAGCGAAGATGATCTTTGTTTTTAAAAACCCGAGCGTCCAAAACATCGACATGGAAACAAGACGCCATGGATCATTTGTATAAATTGTTATGAAGGATTCTGATTGGCTGATAAAGGTTTTACTTTAAGCACCTTAAAAAAATAACCTGTTTATTTAGAGGATACATACGAATCCATAAACTTGTCTAGCCTCCAGTTCCTGATTGTTGAACTATGGAACCAGAATTGCTGACCGTCTCTGAGCCAGTTTACCTTCCAGCCCAGATCGCTGAAGCTGACGTAGAGCTCGTGCTTTTTGCACGGCTGACCTTTGCTCACAGGACCGCGACCTGACGAGAAGAACAGAAAATGCATCATTCAAGATTCATCCGTGTGACAGCAATAGCAGATGATTGAAAAGGTTGGAGGTGTCTGGATCGCACCGTTGATGGTGGGGATCGGCAGGTCGTATTTGGGTTTCTTCTTCTTGGGATTGGGCCTGACGGCTCGCGGCGGGCGACACGGGATCTGGCTCTCTCTGAAGAAGGTCACCATGAAGGGCTGCTTGGACCGGGGGCCTCGGCGACCCACCAGCCCGATCCAGGCGGCCGAAGGAGACAGCCCTGAAAGGACGGAGACGTTCGCGAGGATAAAAAAACCCGGTCGGGACGGTCCGGCTGCGCTCTCACCATCCTCGGCCTCCACGTAGAGGCGTATCCCCTGGTTGCTGCGTGGGTGGAGCAGCCAGTGGTTGGAGGCCGAGGTGACGTCGAAGGCGAGCCACCCCTCCTGTCCCGCTGGAACCGACTGCATGTCCAGCAGCGCCAGCTTCGGGTCGCTGCAGCAACAGAACCGAGGGATAAAGTCTCAAACAAAAACAAGAACAGCAGGAACTAGAAACGAACATTTGTAATTATGTGATTTTTGTTCATTTACCAACAATTTCTTGGTTATTCTGTTTTTATTACATTTTAACGTTGAACATTGTTGTTATTCATTTTTAAACTGGTGAGGCTTTATTTAGAGCCTGTTTAATCAGAACCAAACTTGAGTCTCATTTACCAAATGTCCTGTGAAGGAATATTTTAAATTTCAGGAAACAAAAACACGGTTAGTTTAAACTTTTCTACAAATCTGAACCTTTTTTATGCTGCTGCCAATAAATACAACCCAGAGTAACCGCCTGCCTAAGGAAGTTACTCCGAGGATTTTAGCTCTTTTTCTGTCAGATTATTACGATGTGTAACCATGGCAACAATGTATTATTTTTATTTTATTTTTACTTTAAGAAAACTGGGAGCAGCTGATTAGCAGGTCAGTGGCTCAAACGCACCTTAACGATGATGAGGTCGGTTCTCTGTAGCATATTGTCTCCTTTGTCAGGATATAACAACAGTTTTCAGTCAGAAGCCTCATTTGAGTCTGTGCAAGACTGACTGCTACTGGAAATCCTTTCCACGTTCTTGTTATAAATTTTTTTTTTTTTTTCTTTTAACCCTTTGGAGTCCGGCGCCGACTAAATATGGCGTAGCAGCAAAATGCAGCATCGATGAGTTGCTGTTTCAACTTGTATAGAAAGTGGGGGCGAGAGTGTACATAGGTTTTGAAATTTACTATTTCTATTTGCATTTTAAGTTTAAAAATTGGTTTGTTAATCATATTGTTGAATCATTACATTGGTTTGTAAATGGTTGTACATAAAAAGGTCACAAATTAAGATTGTATCTTGGTTTCGAGATGCACATCTTATATTTGTATTCTAAACTGTGAAGATGGTTCGTTAAACATATTTGTGGTTTTCACAGTAACAAATATGACTTTTTTCTACTCGGATTTTAGGTTTTTTGTTTGATTTTAGGTCGACTGGCATCTCAACATGGAAAGATAACTGTAAATCTAAAAATGACACCAAGCAATGCACCTAGAGTGAAATATAAAGATAAAACCAAAAGTAGTCAAAAACGGCCAATTATACCCTGGAGTCCAGAGGGTTAAATAAAAACGTCTTGTTTATTAGATAAAAGCAGAGACAATTTTAAACTAACAATTTATTCGATTATAAAGTCTTTAAACAACAGATTATTTGATGTAGCTAGAAACTAGGCTGGCATATAAACACTAAATGGTTAGAAATCTCTCCATTTTCAGATTTCCCCCAAATGTAATTACCATCACACACACTGACGTTACCATGGCGACATATTTACTAGTTAATGATGTAAAAAAAAAATGCAAAAAAAGTAAGAAGTTCAAACATTTGCAGCCTGAAATCCTTAAATGTGACTTTTAACCAAAATAAAACAGTAATTTTGTCTTAAACCCCTCATGAGGGAATAAATAAATGTGCAGCATTTCGTTAACATTCTGTTTAAATGCATGAAAAGAGGAGAGCATCCACCTGATGCTGGTTCCTCGTCTGATCTCGTAAACGGACATGTGGAGCGTCCAGTTCGACTTCTGGCCCACCGGCACCGTCTTGTAGAGGCGAAACTCGGCGGCCGTCACCGTCTCGCCCTGGGGGAGGGGGGTGAGGTCGAAGCGGAACTCCTTCCAGTACGGACGCGGCAGCAGCAGGTTGCGCTCCTTCTCCACTGCCAAGGCAGAGAAGAGCAAAGGATTCTGGGTGTTGAGGATCAAATGCCAAAAGAGAAATTTTAAAGAAGCATCTAAAAGAAAAGACTAAATACTGAAGTGGTTGAATGGTCTGGTTATCTTTCCCCTGATAACCTGGTGTCTTCACGGTGATGGAAGGAATCAAGGAATTTTATTTGTCATCACATCACATGTGGTACATGAGGTGGGACGAAATTCTAATCCCCCGGTCCAGTTTACACCCTGATAGCAATTTTAAATAATGTAATAAAATATAAAGAACTATGCGAGAAATAGGATTTGAACACAGAATCTACAATATGGGACTTCAGACATAGCAGCAATGAAAATTCGGAGTGCAAGTGACATTTTAAAGTGTGATATTAAAGTGAACAGTGCCGGTTAAATGAGAAAGAGTTTTTCAGTTCTGGTTGTCATTGCGTGTGTTTGAGAGTCTCACAGCATCAGGAATGAAGCTGTTTCTCAGTCTGGTGGTTTTACACTTGATGCTCCGCAGCCTCCTGCCTTAGGGGAGCGGGACAAAAAGTGAGTGTGCTGGGTGTGTGGGGTCCTTCATGATGCCTGAGGCCCTTTTCCTGCATCTGGAGGTGTAAATGTCTGTGGTGCTGGGGAGGCTGACTCCAACAGTCCTCTGTGCAGCCTTCACCACCCTCTGCAGAGCTTTCCTGTCTGCAGCAGAGCAGCTTCCATGCCACACGTTGATGCTGGAGCACAAGAAACTCTCCACCACACATCTGTAGAAGGACGTGAGGACTGTCCATATTTTCTTGTTTCCTGTTCATTTTTAGTGGGGAAAACTTTTATAAGAGCCAAAATTATTAGTTCTAATAATAATAATATTGCATGTTTAAGATTGTTGTGCAAGCAAAAAAAGTCAGAAAAGAGCTTCATCATCACCATCATAGTACAGCTTTTATTATTATTCATAATATTAAGGAAGATAATTAAATTATTTTATTTTTATTAATACATGAATTTAATTTTAAACATTAAAATACTTTTAATAATAAATATAATAATTAAACAGTTCTTTGGGATGCATCGATGAACAGAAATATTTATCCTGGTTTATTCAGACGTGGAAAATATCAAATTCCAGATTTTTTTGTTTGAGTCAAACCTGACCAACCATTACGTACGATCAGGACGTCCATCTTAGAGAAAAATACATTCAAACCGACGTTTTGTCATCGCTAAAGCGCAACTGACCCTAATAATTTTCAGCTCTTTATTGTTTTAAATCTTTTCCCATCAGTGGTTTTTGTGCTGACATAAGAATAAAAGTGAAATATGACGCCAGACCTCCTACGACGCTCCGGCGTTTGTTGAATCTAAGCTCAGGTCTTCCGCCTGGCCTCCAAACATTAAACAGAAACAAAACCACAAATGGAAACAGATAAACGAGGATAATCGGCGGAGGTTGGCGCTGATTGGTCGGCCGCGCTCCTATCAGGCGCCGCCGCCGGCTCTGCCTGCTAATTAGAGACGCTTATTGCTCTGGACCGCAGCAGCTGCTCTGCACACACGCCACTAATTACAGGTCTGCCGGTATTTTTAGAGGCGCTCCTCCTCAGCAGCTTTTTCATCTCCACGCGGGCCGCCGTGTGTCGCCGCGGCCTTTAATTCTAGCCAGCTGCTTCGTCCCATGACATGAACAGAAACCAACACCCTGCTGGATTTAACCGTCGTTCTTCTGCTCGCTGCAACCGTTCCACACGTAGAAAAAAACCCTCTAAAACGGTCGCTTTAAAACCAATTAGCATTAGATCCTATTTCAACTAGAAGCTACAGCTGGTCTGGCGTTCTCTTAGCAGCGACACCTGATATAATTGTTAGAGAAACTTGACATTCTGCTTATTTTTTTTATGTTTTCTGTATTTTCACACCCCCAGTCGGCCGTTCCTACTGAGCCTGGTTCTGGTTCTGTTTAAAGATTCTTCCTGTTAAGGGAGAGCTTTCCTCACCACGTCACCACGCTAAAGCTTAAAATAACATCTCAAGCTATGATCTACGGTCCCTGCTGGTCCAGGAGGAGTGAACGCTGAACTTAATGACCCGAGACGTAAATTAGAGCTCTAATGGAGAATTGGGTGCATTTTTTATATGCAAGTGTGACTGAAGCGTCTGAAGATGAAAATGGTTTTGAATCGATGCTCCATAAATAAAACTGAATTTGTAGAAGTTTCCTTTAATGAGTTTGTGAAAAGTTCGGAGGAGAGACGATTTATTCCCACGATGAAGTCGCTGCTGATTGCCATCCAGGATCCCGGAGGAGCAGGAGGAAGGAAGCCGTCGGGAAAGAGGATGTTTACCTTCCAGGCTCACAGATAGGCATCGAGCAGACGGGCTGAGTGGTTCTGAAGAACCCTCTACATTTTAAACGGGTCTAAAGGACGACCGTGCAGAACAGCAGACTGATTTTTCAGTCCTCGAAGACAAAAGCGTAAAGGCAGAGAAGCTGAAAGAGGTTTAGCTAGCGGCACATGTTAGCATCACGCTGCCACCCACAGAGTCACGTTCTGCTCACATCAACAAGCACCAAACAGAAGCTTCATGTTTGTGTTGTTTCTTTATTTCCCAACATCCACTGCTTCAACTTCAGGACACGTTTCATCATTTTAAATCTTTTTAACGAACCGCAACAGAAACACGCCGGTGGTAATCGGGCTTAAGGCTTTAGCCAACTTTTAAAACTATTTAGAGATCATTGATTCCACTAAATTACTAAAGCGGATATTCACATTTCTGTTTTACAAACTCTCTGCATGGACCTTTAATGACTGAGTCGTTACACGTTTCCATCCAAACTCTAATGTTGAAAACCTTTGTGCAGTGAAAGATTTGATCCTGCTGGGGTCGATACATTGTGTAACACATGGCGATATATTGTGTAACACATGGCGATATATTGTGTAACACGTGTCGATGTATTGCGTAACACGTGCCGATATATTGTTTAACACGTGTCGATATATTGTGTAACACGTGTCGATATATTGTGTAACACGTG
>JAVLVB010000330.1:755901-775851 GCA_032876305.1 Orestias chungarensis
TATATATATATATATATACATATATATATATATACGTATAGTATATATGTATATGTATATATATATATATGTATATGTATGTATATATACATATATATATATATACGTATAGTATATATGTATATGTATATATATATATATGTATATGTATGTATATATACATATATATATACGTATAGTATGTATGTAGTACTGTTTTAAAGCAGAAAACACTTCTGCATGTTTATGTTAGGGTCTCTTATTTTTAGCAGTTTATTAGAGATGTAGGGTTTTAATCACGACTGTAAGGATGAGTCTGAATGTAATAAACATTTCAAAAACAGACCAGACAAATGAAAAGACATTAGATTGGAAGTGGAAATTAAACACACAAGCTTCTTCTATGCCGGTGGATGAGACGAGGATGAAATAGTTCGTCACAGCTGGGAACCTTTACCGTTGTCTCTTGCTAAAATGTACATTATCTTGTTTGAAAACACTCCATCTTAAAGCAATTTGCTTACAATAGACTTGCTTGAATGTTTCACAATGAGAAGTCCTCAGCCAGGTGGGGATTTCTTTTTAACTATCTTTTGTGATTTCAAACCTACACAAATAAGTAGTTAAAAGATAAAAAAGAAAGACCCTACGATCTGTTATCTCCGTGTGCTAGCATTGTATCAGTGGTGGACCCCGCTAGCTTAGAAGCTGGTTGCTAAAACAGTTAACAGAAATCCCAGCTCTGCTAACGCTAAAACATTAAACCAAGCTACTTAAGCGCTAAAGTAGACGCAGCCTTGGTTGCTGAGAAAAATGAAACACGGCCGCCATCTTGAAGCGGTCGTCCTACTTCCTGGCTAAACCAGAACATCACTTCTGTTAGCTACAATGTTCGGTACCAAGGTAACAGATGACTATGCAGCAATCCCACATTTTGTCTCGTGTCCTTGTTCATGCAGCTATTATTTCTGCGTGAATAAACTCACTCGATGGTTCGTTGCGCCTGCGACCTTTCCAAGATGGCGGCAATAGGTGTTTACAAAACTTGATGAAAGCACTAAGCTATAAGTTAGCTCCGCTAATAGCGCATAGGCAGGTGTGTGTTCAAAACTGCGCATTGGTTAAAAGTCAGCGGTTGTTCCTTACCCGCTCACTGGAGTGCTGTATTTAAAGGTCATAAATTGAACAACCGTACCCTGGATGATGCTGAAGCTGTTGGCGTGGCGGGCGTGGAGGGAGCCGAGGCGCCGCTGTGGGATGCAGAGGATGAGGAGCGGGTGGGTGATGCGTTGCGGGAGCCGGGTTTGGAGCGCCGACCCCGTGACCGGAAGGCAGCCAGTCCCTGGGACGCTCCTTCAGGAAGGATGAACTTCTCCCTCAGCTCCAGGTTGGTGCGACCTCGAGCTGCAGACAAGAGACAGAGACACAGCAGGAAAATCAGAAAAAGCTTCTGCCTCGTCTGGGTTTGCTCCTCCAGCAGGGGGGGCGGCGGCAGAGGCAGCGAGCAGCGTGGGGGTGAGACTCTGTGCTTCCTCGGGTGTGGACGTCACAGTTGGTGCAGGTTTGGTTTGAGAGTGCGCGTGAGCAGAGCGGCTGTGAGTAGCGGGGACTTTTCAGGAAGTCAGACGACTAGAAGTTCGTCTGAGTGAGGAGGAGGAACATGAAGGTGCGAACAAGGACGGGGGCGTCGCCTCAACACACGCAACAGAAGCCAACCAGTCTTATGCTTTGAAAAGGAAAACCTGAACCCCTCCAGCGCCACCTCCTGTCTTATTAGTGGAACTGTCTCAGACCCTGCTTGCAATCACTTCCACAAGATGGTCCACCTTCAATAAATCGCCTTTAGAAACCACTAGAGCTCACCTCGCTACAGCAGAAAAAGCCAGGCGCGGTAAACCTGGTCCGAAGCAAGCGGTGCAGAGTTTAGCTAAACGTGGCGCTGCTGTTCAGCTGCGCCTTATGTGCGCACCGATCTCGTAAATCTGTGAATATGTTGTTGTGTGACTGAGCCAAACGCTTTGTTTGATTGACTTTCAGACCATTTATCTGGCGTGATTTTTTTGTGCTCTCTCTCTTGCTCAGATTCGTGCGCACATGCTTGAAATCATTGTTCCTTCTGCAGATTTGAGCTCTTAAATGTGTATCACTGTTTTTAACGTGATAACTGGAGGAGATCCCAGGATACCTCCTTAACTAAAAACACAAGGTTCATGGAAAGCTTCTGTCTCCAGTTTTAAGACTGTCTCAACTTTCCTTGACTAAAATCATCGGAGGTTCTCTCTTCGCCTAGCTTGGATTAATTCGTACATTTCCTGTTCAGGGTTTCTCTCTTCGTCTTAAAACACCCGAGCAGCATTCTTGGACAGAAAGTGGTGCAGCAGACAACCAAGAAGCCAGACACAAAAGAGGCAGCGATGGGGGAGAAGTGAAAGGGAGAAAACAGAAGAGCGCCGCTGTCGTGATTAACTGAGCGGGCAGGTAAACGGGTGCAGCCTGCCATCATGTCCCCCCACAGAAAGCCAGCCTGCCAGGTGGAGCCTGTAATTGCGTCTCCCACCAACCAGCAATCACATTTAAAGGAGCCGCTCTGGTAGCAAGCGCCAACAGAAACCCAGACTGGCCACGCCCCGGTCTTAGACTCCGCCCCTTACCTGCCAAGCAGCAGGGATGTGGCGCTTATAGCCTCACATGCTGGAATATTCCCTGTGTTTGTTTGTTTAGGATAATTAACATTTAAGAAAATATGCGCAGAAGATTTTGTTACACAAGGTTTAGAAAGACTTCAGAATCTGGTTTGAAAAGTCTTAGATTGTTATAAAAACTCAAAATTACTTAAAAAACGGACTAATTGAGGCGGTATGAAGTAAAACCTTCCCTGTATCCTCTAGCATTGGAAAAAACAACCTCTAATCTCTCATCAAACCATAAAACTGATGTTACATCATACTGAATAGATAACTTGCTCTCACCAAACGTCGTGTTTTTAGTATTATTAATTTTATTTTTGGTGCATTAAGCCATCAGAACTAAAAACAAACGAAAAAAAGCCTTTCTGTCACAAATAAAGACCCAAAACTATTATTTTATTATTTTGAAAACAAAACAAACCAAAACTAAATTAAATCTGGAGGCTTCTGAAAATAACTTAACCAAAATCAATTTTTAAGGTGGATCATTTTACTAAACCTCAATGCTGATGTTCTCTAGTCAGTCAAGTGTCTAATTATGTCGCTGTAGGTCAGAAATCCAAACCTACATTTCACCTCTAAATTATTATAGTAACATCTAATTATTTTTGTCTTAATGTATTAATTTTTATAAACAATCAAATCTTTACATTACAATTGAAATGTAAAAATCCATTTTACATTATTTCCATATTAATAAATCTGGTTTGGATGGTTTTCTTCTCCTAACTGTAAACTGGACAAGTTTAATACTGGGAATCTTTTTGTTTATGATCTGATTTATCATGTATTTATGATTTAAATTGAATTACTTTTTGGTGCTAAAAAAATCAATTTATTGTTGATGCTGTTTTCTAAATCCTTTATTTTTACAATTTAAAACATAAAGACTTCTGAAGTTAAGATAAAAATAAAAACAAAGTTAGTAAACGAGTGTTGAACTTCTGAATGAGCACAAACAGGAAGTGCTTTTATTTTGATGTTTCCAACAGGAACTCTCCTAATTCAAAAACTACTTTGGCAGCAAAATAACATCGGAGATAAGTTAGAGATATTTTGTTTTGAGATAATCTGAAGTCATTAAATATAATATTTATGTAGAGAGACATTATTATGGCTCACTGACATCCCATAATCATAAAAACTGTGACAAAGAGTGGAACCTCAAGCTTAAATTGTATTATGAATCCTAATATTAACCATTTTTCTCCATTATTATTTGCTTGGTTTGTGTCAGTTTAGCCAGAAGCTAACACGGTTAGACCTGGACGTCCAGGTTTACATCCGTC
Organism: Orestias chungarensis; assembly: GCA_032876305.1. Lineage (NCBI taxonomy): Eukaryota > Metazoa > Chordata > Actinopteri > Cyprinodontiformes > Cyprinodontidae > Orestias > Orestias chungarensis. The sequence goes on from JAVLVB010000330.1 coordinate 759,857, forward strand.
TAAAAGCTCTACACCCCTGATCTTTAGACGCAGTGAAAACAAACAAATCCTCACGGTAATAATAACTTAACTATTATTTTTTAATTTCAAAGAAACGGGAAACAGTCAGAAAAGACCAGGGTTTGGCAAAGTCCTGCTTCGATTGTGAGTGACGAAAGCATGAGGCAGACAAGACTGAAGGCGACACCTGTGCACAGAGACAGAAAGAACAAACACATGGAGTAGGGGTGGGACTATAATCTGGGGCTGTGCTTTTATATCTAATCTGCTTATTAAAGCACATTTTTGCCGCTTTTTGCTGAGTTTCTATCATCCGTACCGTTTTCTGGCAACTTTTGGACTTCTAAAAACGGTCAACAACCGTATGATTGCCCTAAGCTTCGCCTCCCACCCCTAACATGGACACGTGTGGGACAGCAGATGTTAAAGATGGAGGCTGACAGCTGGACGGACGGATGGGAGTTGTGAGGTTGATGGAGAAGGTGTGAAGGACAGAGAGGAAGAGTAGATACCTCGGCAGCAGAAATAGCCAGGAGTGACCGTCACTGAGAGACACAAGAGACAACGTGAAAAAAACGACATGCTCGTGGTGGGATGAAGAAAGTTTACACACACAAGAGACTCGATACTTCCGGAAAACATCCTTTTAAACAACAACAAAAACATTTGAGACACCCAGAATGGTCCAAGGATTTAAAAGCTTTCAAAAGCCGGGGAAGCGGGGAAACCAGAAAGACACAAGGTTTAGTCTGGAGGTCACGATCAGCCGAAATAACAGAGGCAACGAGAGATAGAGCGAGAAAAAGCAAAGGTTACAAAACAGAGCAGAAAGAAACACGCAGAGAAAACGTGAGAGAAGTCCAACCTATACGAGATGAGATGGAGCTACTGGAATCGGAGCGGAGGATCTTAAGTCCTGGATGTTTCACTGAGGAAAGAGAGAAAAGAGGGGGAGAGGAAGAGGGAGAGAAACTGAGGACCATGCGTGGTGCAGAACTACGTTTCACTCAGAGTATGGAGAGAGACAGCGGGGAGGAGAGAGGCTGTGTGTTTACAGGAACAAAAGACAGGGAACAGACACGCCGACGTCAGTGGAAGGAAACATCACCTGCTGACAGACGGCCGGACGACAGGAAGTCATTTCAGAGCTTTAATGGTCGCGTGTGAATCTGAACTCTAGAGCCCGACTGGTTCCAGTCTTTCTGTTAAACACCAACTTAGTTAGAAGCTATCCAGAACTTATCATACCTGAGGAAAAACCAATCCAATCTAATATCTAATCAACCAATCAGAGCTGCTCATTTTAGAAATATTACAAACAGTCGCATGGATATGATTATATACCCTGGATACACAGACTTGTACATCGACTCCTGTTTATTTCACGCATGTACAGACGTTTGACAATTACAAGAACCTCCTCATTTAAGCTTTATCAAAAAGATTTCATTTGCTAAAGATGGAAACATTCGGCAGAAAGATTCTGATCTAGTGACACTTCTTCCACTTCCTGTTCCACGCACAACACCAACATCTGGCCACATTAGGCTCTACATCGTCTGGTTGATTCGTATTCTGAAGTATATTTTCCATAAGAAAGGTCGACGGAAACGTCAAAGTTTCCAGTAACTTTCCAGGTTTGCACCAAATATTTTTTTAGACTAGCTTGTGATGATTTTTCACGGTTCCAAAAAGGGACTTAAAGCAACTCTAAATAACTTTATAACCTTCATAAAACATCTTCATAACTTTTGTGATCATACATTTGTTGAATGACGCCTCTGTCGTTGCCAGAGTGGGTCAGTATCACTTTAACTAGCACTAAACAACTTTGAGGAGGGTGGCAGGAACCCTGCTTTCCACACAAAACAACTACAAATGTGCTGACTGCTTTACTGCATACGTCACTTCCCCCGTTTCTTATCTCCAAGATCATCATCCGACATTGTTTCACCACAATTTGATTCATCACCTCATCGCTTTCATCCTTCACACAGACACTGGAAACAGAAATGTACTTCAATCACACTGGTCAGGATTTTCCCACGCTACGCGCTGGTGCTCATGGGAAATGCAGTCTTCCTTCAGGCTAAAACACGCACGCTTTTGTCCACTCTGGGCCGCAAATATCGAACACGTTTTTAGTGTTGCTTTAATGCACTAAAGTGGAAACTGAAACCCATTTGTTGAATCGGTTCTGATATAACTGACGTTTTTTTCTACTTCCTGTTTATTACAAGCATTCACAACGTCAACATCTGATGCTTTGGTTGATTTACTTAAAACCAACAGATACCAGTGGGAAAAACGGTATTCCAGAAAACAAAGCTATACACGACTTAAATTCTTTAATCTTATTATTTTGGACTGACATTGTTCAATCGAATCGTCAAGTGATGTTAATCAGATCTTAGAGCAAACATAAAAACTCTGCAGAGGTTTTTTGTTGTCAATTAAAATCACCTTCTCTCCATTTTTCTATACTTCTGAGAAAAATAACTGTTCATAAACATGATAATTCAGCTGCAAAGTGGAACATTTTATCTTCTAGAGATGACAATTTTTTCCTCACTCCAACGTCTTCTTCTTGCTTCTTCTGGTCCTTTTCAGGGCACTTTTACCCAAACACTGCTTAAAAAAGCTAAAGCAACCCTAAAAGCCGTTTCCAGTCTGAGATCCGGAACCAGTCGGGCGGTTGCAGGTTCACATGCGTGAATCATGACGAGGCGGCGCGCCGGCAGAGACCCCACCACCGTGATGTCGGCACTCACCTCTGCACGGATCGTTCTTGACCAAGAACTCGTCCAGCGCCATCCAACCGCCCCCGACTCTCACCATCACCGTGCTGCGAAGGATCCTGACCAGACGAAGCTGCTGCGAGTCGCCGAACTGAGGAGGACAGGAGACGAGCGGAATAATCCAGTCAGAGGACCTGATTTCAGAAAAACTCAAGAGAAACCCACAAACCAAACCTCAACCTATTCATGCAAACACACGAAAACAACATGCACCGATTCTCAGCCCGATTAGCCCCAAGCCATCCAAACCAAATCTTTGTCTACTTAAATTCACCCGGCTTAGCTCATCTGCAGGCAAAACCAGCGCAGGAGGAATCCTCTGGACGTTAGCTAACCACTAATTAGCGCTTTGTGTCGCTGTCACACGCCTCACATTGTGCAATTAGTCAAACAAATCACAGCATGAACACGGGCGGACGGCGGCGAGCTGCTTCCACGTTGCACAGCCCAGAAGGAGCGCCGCTTCTCGTCTCCTCTCTCTTTTTTTGTTTATTCTGCAGATTTTAGCTTATTTTAGGAGCTTGTGGAAGCGGGAGCAGAGAAACACTAAACGCGGAAGCAGCTTCCACCTGACCGTTTTCAAACAGCGGCTGGAACTTTACCTGGTTTCCGAGGAAGAACTAGAAAAAGTCCGGCAGACATGGAGCAGAGGAACACGAGGGAGGGGGGAGAAACAGAGCGAGAATGAAACATAACGATAACACAATAAACATTTTCTCCAACGGCTGCAACTCAAAGCTGGGAGTTAGTGGAGAGGATGAGAGGCGAATGCACGGACAGCAGCTGACAATGACCACGGATCTCCGTTAGCATCTGCAGCCAGACGCCGGATATCATCAGCCTGAGGATAATGATGGAGCAAAGTGTGGCGACGAACACCCAGAAGGTGATGGTTGATGTTGAGGAAGAGTTTTAATAGCAGCACAGACAAACATCGACTCCTGAAGAAGGAAGCTGCTTCTCCTCTTAATATGAGCAAGCTGACAGGCTACGTTCACACAGCGGCGCCAATTTTTCAACATTTTAAAGTTGCTGAGCGTCGGGAGCCGACCGTAGAGTCACCAGATCAGGACAAGAGGAAGGAAGCTGAAAAAATATATATATTACAAAATAAAAGCAATAGCTTCAGTAAACGTCTCATTCACATTTTCCTTTTGGTGTAAACATATCTCGAGTCGTGATAATCAGCTAAATTATGTTGTCAAAAACAAAACTTTATTTATTACAAGCACAGACTAAAACTCACCTGGTTCAAATTTAAGGTTTTTAAAAATCAGCCGTTTGATGGAATATGATTTTATATTTCTGGTTAATAAATATCCTTTAAGCTAAATCTGCAGGTTTTGTTGCTGGTTGTATCCAAGATTTGCATTAACTGTGAATAAGTGTGCGCATGTAACTACTGCATTAGAAAGGTCCATGAACGCATTTCAGTATTTGACAATTTTGTTAAATTTGTGTTCGTACAGTATGTTTAAATACACAATGTTGTTCGAATAACAAGATCTGGGGAAAAAATAAATAAAAAATCCAAAGTAACTATATGTGTAAGTACTCGGTATCGGTGAGTACTCAAATGCAAGTACTCGTACACTACTCTTTTTGGAACAAAGTGGTATCGCTGCATCTCTACACAAAATAGTTTCATAACTTTTGTGATCATACGTCAACTTACAGCTCGTTGAATGACGCCTCTGTCATGACCCCAGGGGGTCAGTATCACTTTAATTGGCACTAAGCAACTTTGAGGAGGGTGGCAGGAACCCTGCCTTTTACACTAAAGAACTACAAATGTTCTGACTGCTTTACTCCATACGTCACTTCCCCCGTTTCTTATCTCCAACATCATGATCTGACATTGTTTCACCACAATTAGATTCATCACCTCATCACTAATCATCCTTCACAAAGACACTGGAAACAGAAATGTACTTCAACTGCTTCAGGATGTTACCACACTAGGCGCTGCTGCTCATGGGAAATGTAGTCTTCCTTCAGGCTAAAACACCAAGCACTACTGCTTTTGTCCACACTGACGGCAAAAATCGACCAATACTGAAACTTTAGGTTTGCTTTAAATATGTTTTTTTAGTTTCTTAATTACTTTGTGTCATTTCAAGTAATCAATTCATCGCGATTAATCTAATTGGTTCTGATAATTAACGGATTCAGTATCACATTATCTAAATCGGAAATGGATTGTTGAGTTATAAAAAAAAAGATTCTGGTCACATGTGTGAATAAAGACGCTGTTTAACATAAATTCTATAATTCATTTAGATAGTTAAACAGAAGCCCAATTAAACGTACATAAAACATGGGACTGAACCTCCCTCAGTCCTCAGAGAGCCGAGGTTAGTCTGCGCTGCTTCATGCATGAAGGTTTAAACGTTAATGCTCAGGTGACGACAGAATCCTGCAGAGACGCCTACAAACACAACATGGTGGCATCAGCTGGTAAAGAAATGAGCCAGGATGAGATGGGAGGTTATGGATGTTGCCTGTCTAGTCATTGCTTTTTAATCTGAACGAGGTCAAACTGTTGTTGCTTTATTAAGCAATTCATGTTTAGCAAACTAAACCATCATATCTAGATTTGTAGTAGGACTATCTCCCGCTATTATAACTCCACACAGACCCGACTGTCGCTGCAGCTGCACAGCTCCAGTTCAGAGAAATCAGTTGTTGAACCGGTTCGATTATCTTCAAACCTCGGCGCTTCGTTAAGAGCTTGAAGCCAAAATATTAACCGATGTGACGACATTTTTCACAAACTGGGGAAATATATTTAATATAGAATATGACATTGGTAAACATGGGATATCGGCACAGAATTTTAACTGATTATCTACACTTCCCAGTTTTGGCCAATCAAATAAAATCCCATTGAAATATTTTACTAGGTTTGCGGTCATAAACTGTATTTTTATGGTTTTATGGTTTTTTGTTCTGTCCCTTCTGGACTCCTCCTCACACTCAACCAATAAAGGTTCGGATGACAAACAGCCTTCTCTGGAGCTTCCTTGTGTGAACAGTTTGACCCTCGTTCTTGGATTATGATGCGTTCCTGAAGCCCAAACAGAACCGAACCCAGACGCTCACCCTGTATTTGTTCTCTCCGATCTGCTCCACCTGGAACCGCTTGGCGCACTTACACTGGGCCACCTGCCGGGTCACCTGCAGCGGCACAAACAAACTCTCGGTTCATTCCCATGTTTTTTTTTGCTTTGTTTTTCTGTTTATTAAACTCTCATCTTTACCTCGTCCTCGATCTTATCGGCGTCGGTCGTCGGCCTGTAGGCGTCCTTGTTGGGGTGAAGCGCCGCCACAAACTCGTAGTAGTCGATGTAGCCGTCGCCGTCTCGGTCAAAGATGTCCGCCACGGCCGACATCTCCAGCTTGCTGGTGGGGAACTCTGCATAGAACCGAAGATGTTTACAACGTTTACCCGTCTGCGTTCGTCTGAGAGTGAAAACGCGACGGGAAACGCAGACGCACTGGAGGCCAGGATGCCGTCGATGAATTCCTGTCGCGTGATTTTGCCGTCCTGGTCCTTGTCGATGCGTCTGAAGAAATCCATGACGCGGGACTTCTTGTGATTCATCCAGCGCATGTACTTCTTCCTCCACACGTCAAAGTCGAAGTTGGCAAACTCTTTGAGCTGCGAGTGGATAAACACATTTTAATCTTAATTAAATTAAATGAAACAGAAGTTACTGAAGTTTTAATTATTGTTTGTAGTTTGACCCTGTTGAGTCGACAATGTTAAACCACAACTAAGATTAGGTCTTATTATTACAATAATAACCTCAATATAAAGAAATAACTTCAATATGATAATAAAATGTTTGAGATTTATTTTCTACAAGTTCTGGGTTATCTATGTCTATATCCAGCAGGATCACAGTAAACTCTCTTAAATTAATGTTTTACGGATATTTCAGACCAAACTAGGGATGTAGAGGTTGAGGGAATAATATTAAACCAATTTACTGAAGTTATTTCTGCTATTTTCATTGACCTCAGATTTATAGCAAACTTGGAGGAAGTTGTTTGGAGCCAATTTAAACAAATTGAAAAATACATTTTAGATTTTATCAACATTCAGGAACGATCGACTCCTATATTTGCTGAAAAGTTACTTTTAAGTTAGTTTTCTGTTTCCTGTCCCCCAGTATTTACTCGTTTCCGGTCCGGTTTACGTCATAATTTAGTAATTTGAGGCTTTCCTGTCGGGTTCCTATCTTAAAGAGAAAGCCGTCACCTCTTCCTGTCGGTCCAGAGCGTCGTTGAGTTTGCGCTGGCGGTCCAGCGCCAGCAGCCACACCTGCTGCCAGCGGGCGCAGAGCTGGTTGAGCCGAGGGTTTGCTCCTGATAGCTGCATGCTCGGATGCTGCTGCTGCTGCTTTCCTGCAGGGGAAGCGGAGGGTTCAGTGTCGAAGGGAGCAAGGCGCTGCTGTGAAGGAGCTAAAGTCGGCCGACGTACGAGCTCCTCTCCTCTCGGCCAGGCTGCTGGGAGCCTCCGCTGGTTTCCTTTTGTAGCTCTTCGTCACTTTGTCCACATCCGGCTGCTTCCTGGTCATCTCCTCCATGAACGTCTGGAAAAAAACCCAGAGAGAAGTTAACACCGGTTGAGTCTCTCCTCCGCCTGAAGATCCAGGAACTGTTGTCCAAGCCCACCTGATGCTCCGCGATGAGCGTCTTCAGTTCCGGGATGTCCTGAGGAAGCGGCTCCGTGTCCCTCTGGACCAGCGTGGTCTCGGCCCACTGTAGCCATGACATCAGCTCCTCCAGCAGGTTGGCGTTGTTGAGCACCTCCGTCAGAGCCGCCTCCAGCCGCTGCTCATGCTGCTTGGCCCAGGTCAGCACCTGTGCGGCGCAGACGAGCAACTTATTTCATCGGTTCTGCATCTTTAGTCGAATAAAACCCCAGATTTTAGCTCGATAATCAACAGAAACATGTTCCTCGCCTCCTCGAAGCGCGCCCTGATGATGGTGATCCAGTGCTTGATGGTGGTGATGGAGTCGGGATGACACACGGTCAGGATGCCCTCTCCCATGCCGGCGGCCTTGTTCACGTCGCCACGCTTCTCCTCCACCGTGCCCATGAAGTCACGGTGCGTGTGCAGCAGCGCCTGCAGAGTCTCCGCCTCCTCGGGGAGGACGCCGCGGAAACGCAGCGTCTGCTCTGCCTCCGAGAGCCACTCCAGCAGCATCTGCACCGCCGAGCGAAACTCCTCAGCCTGGAGCCGCATGGAAACAGGAGGCGGACGGCGAATTTTTCAATTTCAATCTATATTTTACCATTTTGAGTCCATAATTGTAAACCTCTTCCTACTTTTGATGCCCCAAAGTATCTTTGACTACATTCCACAGCCGGTCTTAAAGTTCAGTTCCTTTTTTCTACCGAAATTTGACTTATTTTCTCTCGTCTTTCATAGAAATAGTTAAATAGAACCTCCAACATGGCCGCCGTCTGCGGACGGACGTTAGAGTTGTTGAGCGACAGGAGCCGAGCGTATCGTCACGAGATCAGAACGAGACGAAGAAAGCTGAGAAAAAAGGAAAGCTAAACTCGGCACTGCTCGCTTCGGACGTTGTTTGCGTCCGGATTCACCAGGTCTGGTTTCTTCTGCAGCACGATTATGACGCACGTCTCACGTCCACGTAGTTAAAGTCCGATTAAATGCGATGCGTTCAGATCTTAGATGCTTTGAAACCTAAAAGATTTTGTAGCAGGTACTGAAGTGACAAAATTCTGATTTTTTTTGTGGGTAAAAGATTTGAACTGGCCGGTTTAACCTGCTGTCAAAAAGTCAGATAGGGGTCAAATGTTTGAGAGTAGCTTTTTAGGTCTGTAAGAGGTTCTTCAGACCATCCACAACGTCTCCTCCAAGCTAACTAAAAATAGTTTGAAAGGAGATAGAATAAAGTCAGGAAGGTTTTGATTCTGATAAAAGTTTCTATTTTTCTTCTGATTACGCTGTAAACATCCAAACGTGGTCAATCTGGATGTAAACAATGTCCGAAGCAAGCAGTGCCGAGTTTAGCGTTCCTTTTTTCTCAGCTTCCTGCGTCTTATCGAGATGATTTTCGGCTCCTGTCGCTCAATAACTTTAACATCCGTCCACAGACGGCGGCGTCCGTTGATACTGGCGTAAACATGCCGCTGCTGGGGGACGTCTACGTTCTTCTTCTGCGCTTTTGGGTTGTAAACCGCAGAAATCTGATGTCTTGTTTAAATAAAAATATTAAAAAATCGTATAATTCTTAACAAGCCACATATTTATCGCATAAATAGCATTTAAGCGTAAATTCGCCTTAATTCACTGATTTTTTCTGCAGAAACTTTAAATAACACACGTTTTGGTCCCAGCAGCGGCCATCTTGGAATTGTCAGATCTGCCCGGTAAAATAATAAAAGGCAAAAAGACTGAAGTTGATCCAGCGTCTTACTACAGGAGCTTTAAGTTAGTAACAACTGGCTTTGTTCTTAGACAGATTCTGGATTTCAGAACTAAGCAATGTTCATATTTAGCTCATACTACGTCATAGATGACCTTAAATGGTCCAAGACTCTAAGTTAGCATAACGGGACTAAATTTGGACATTCGGAAACACGTCCCATGTTTTTCACACATTTTTGTATTTTCCAGCAGAAAACTGGACCAAAATGCTGCAGAATTCACCACAAAATCAAAGATTTTTGCTCGCGTTTTTCTCGGGGGACTATCTATAGCGTCTATAATCAGCGTTGGTTTAGGCCTCCAGGTCTGTACCTGTTTGAGCGCCTCCTGCAGGCGGGTCTGCTTGGTGACGGATAGAGCGCACACTGTTTCCCAGCGGTTGCTGAGCTCCTGGAGCTGGACCTTCACCCAGGCCGTGTCATCCCGTCCGGTCTCCATTAGGTCCCGAGCTGAGCGCTTCAGAGCCTGAATGCTGCTGGTCCGTTTACCCAGCTCTTTCTGGAACGCCTATGAAAACAACAGGCCACGCCCATGTTGAGCTGGACTGCTTTAAAGGTGCTTTAAAGAGAGGAAGGATAAGTCGTGACTCACCTTGTGTGCATCCATTAGGTTGGACACCAGGTCCATGTCTCCATGGACGGGTTGGTCTTCAGCCAGCTGAGGCTCCACCCGGTACAGCCAGTCCACTAAAGCCTGGAGAGCTTCAGCAAACTGACCCGAGAACAGCAGAGCCTCCTCCAGCTTGTGCTGCCTGGACACACGAACCAAAACATCGTTTTAGTTTCTCCCGTCAGATAAAAACCAGATCCCTCCAGGCGTCGTCGCGCAGCCTCGGCACCTTTCAACGCTCTTCCCACAGACGGTGTCCCACTTGTCCCGGATCTCTCCCACCAGGTGGTCCAGCTTCTGCTGGTCGGCAGGCAGCTGAGCTTTGTCCCTCATCGCCTTCCCGGACCTGACCGTGGTGTCATAAACCGGCTGCTTGGATCCCAGGGCTTTCTGAAACTCCTGTCGGGAGGCAGCGTGAGAAGAGGTCAACGGGGGAGACGGGAGGAGGCGAAACGTTTTAAAGCATCGCTTTTCTCACCTTGTGTTTTATCAGCTGAACTCTGATCTTGTCCGGCTCGTTGGAGATCTCCACCTCCGAGTCGAGTCTTTTCTCGGCTTCCTCCAGCCAGTCCGTCAGTTTCCTCCAGGCCTCGTGGAACTGAGAGCAGAATCAAGACATTTCTAACCTTCAAACAAATTCACAAACAGAACTTTATCATGCTGCTGCGTGGATCGATAAAAAACACCTGTTTGGCTCGTTTTCGGGCCTCGTCCAGATGTCGGCCCCGGTCCAGGGACCTCTGAACCAGCTTGTCCCAGCGGGCCTGGACACTTAGCAGCAGGTTCTTGATCAGAACCACATCCTGCTTCAGACTGGCAAAGCGAAGCTGAGATCCTGCTTTCTCCAGAGCCAGGACCTGCTCTCTGTGCGTGTTCACCTCGTTCACAAACACCTGCGGGACATAAGGAGATAAACAACATGAGCACAAAACAGACTACTAAATATATGTATAAAAAATATATTAACGCTTTCATAAAATGTTCTTCAGCTACATTGCGTTATCCCTAACTGGTAAAATACTTTTTAATGTAACATAATGTTTTTTTTTGTTTTACTAAACTTATTTATGCTTCATTTTAACCATTTTTTTAGTTGTATTTTGTTTTTCATATTTCTCGCTATTTGTGCTTCTGCTAACGGCTAATGCTAACATGCCTAAGATAAAACGTTAGGACCCTTCTCTGGTCCCTGGTAACAACCTTTAATCACAAAACTTTGATAAGAACCCTAACAAGAGAGAAACTTGTGGAGCACATACAAAGAAAACAGCAAACGCTAATGATAATATGGTGGCTAACTTAACTTGCAGGAAAATTAATGGCCTATGATTAGACAGACGTTTTTGTTTTTATTGTTATTTATGAAAACAGAGATTGAGAAAACAAAGACGTGAACGTATTTGTTAAGAAGATGCAAGACAATTAGCAGCTGTACAGCCATTTTATAAACAGAGCACCAATGACACTTGCTAACGCTAATAAGGCTAAGAGAAAAAGTTATGACCATCATCTGGTCCCTGGTACCTACCTCCATGCCCTAAACATTGATCAGAACACTAACTATAGAAAAACTTGGGACTGGTGGGACTTCAAGAGTAGCGCTGATACAAGCAAACCAGCTAATGCTAATAATGCTAAGAGGCTACGTTAACTTGCAGGAAAATTAATAATCTAATATTAGACAAGGAATTTTGTTGTTATGCTAATTTCTGACAACAAACGAAAAAACTAAGAAGTGAAAGTATTTGTTTAAAAACAAATAGTAGTTGTAGAGCCATTGTATAAACAGCACTAGTGAATTTTGCTAATGTCCAACAGCCAATGCTTGGCAAGAAGTTACTGCCTGCTGCTGGTCAGTAATTGTAAGTCTGTTAGCAACTTCCAATCTATAACCCCTAAAACCCAAATCTTAACCGTAACCAGACAGAACCTGGACTGGTAGAACCTCAAAGTGTAGCCGACACCAGTAAACTAGCTCATGCTAATGATGCTAAGGGACAAATGTAACTTACTGTAAAATGAATGCCCTAATATAAGGCAAACACATTGAACAACTTTTTTTATTTTTTTATTAAAATTTAATAGAGATTGAGAGATTTAGAAATGTCTAAATCTTTTTTGGCAATAAACAAGATAGTAGCTACCCAAAGCTAACTAAGCTAACATTTACTAGCATTGAGACAAAAAAGCTGTGCTGGATTTTTTTGTTTTATTATTTTTAGTCAAAAACACTCAAAGATGTGACTCAGGACTGCTGTTACAATATGAATCCATATTTATCTACTGATTCAATGATTTGCAATAAAAATAACAAGATGTAAATACTGATCCACATCGTCGATATTTTGTCTCTTTTTATTTTGAAATGTTTATTTATTTTAGCCTTTTTGGGGGAAACAACAACCCAATCTCTATACAGATCATCCTCTACATGTATTATGACTGCAGAATTATTTCACAGAAGCCTTGAATTTCCTTTTTCCCCCACAAAATGTCTCAATTGCAACTCTAATTTGCACTAGAAACCACAATTTTCAAAGGAAATCATTCAAAATACAATAGGTAAGATATAAAAAGGTTTAAAAAGTGAAAAAATATATATAAATAGCGTAATTTACTTGCATTTGAAGTACACTGTAAAATAATAAAATCTTAGTCTTTGTAATTGGGATAAATGTAAGGATAAATATGGAAATGTAAACATAACTGAACCTTAAACAGTCTCACTGGAGCAATATATGTATTCTCCTGTCCTTATTTACCTAGATTATCTTGATTTTTGCATATGGGGCGACTGACCTTGTGCTCGTCTATCTGGAAGAGGACGGTGTCCAGGATGAGGCTGGGGGACTGGGCAATGTTCAGAGTCTGCTCAGCCTGCGTCAGCCAGTTGATGGTGTCCTGCAGGGACGTCTGAAAACTCGTTGCCAAGGAAACCGCCTCCTCCAGCTTTGCCTGAAAGTTATTTTTTCAATTTAATTTTATATTGTAAAATCCATCAGGAAAACTAAAATCAAAATGAAGAAACGTTGAGTTACCCTGCGGTCATCCATCTTGGTGCTGAGGCTGGCCCACTTGTTCTGCAGCATGGCCAAGTTCTGCTGGGTCTGGGTGGTTCCGGGTCCGGCGTCCTCGCCTCCTCGGGCCAGCAGCATGGACTCCCCCTGGTCCAGCAAGCGATGGTAATGTTCGGCCCGCTGGTTGAGCTGAGTCTGCAGCTCCTGCGGATGCAGACGACACGAATGAGCCGACCACTTGTGTTCAGTTTAGCGACGCCGTCTCTAAATGATCCACTCTGAACAATAAAGCTCATTAAAGTTTGATTAGGACCGTATGCCAAGCGTCTGTGCAACAGTCTGCAGAACGATTAAGTGCGAGGTGTCATCTGATCCTCCTTTACCACGTGCTGCTGCAGCTGCTCCCTGGCGGTTTCTGGAAGGCCTCCAGTTGGTTTGGCTGCAGACATCTGGCTGTCCGTCCTCCTCAACCATTGCAGGAACTCCTCCAGCTCACCGTGGAAACCTTCAGCCTAGACAGGGAGAGGTGGAGGAGGAGAGGGTTACAACACAGCCTCCAATTGGTATGCATGGATGAGATGTTCATACGACACTACAAACATCTGGGTACAACTAAAATGATGCCACGGCTCCATCGCTAACGTAAAGCTAGCCTCCGTCGAAAGTTACCAGAGATATTACCGTCAGACAACATTAAGGCAAAGATGAGTCGTTAATAGGGTCTGTAGGATTGTTTTTGTGAAACCACAAAGAAATCCACGTTAAAGCCCAATTCTTTGTCTGCCAATATTAGAAGGATAAGATGAAGAAGTCGTGTTGGCGAGTGAGTGATTATTTTTATGAATGCATGAATGAGCCAGTAGAAGAAAGCTTTTAACAACATACCTCAGGATTAACGATACCTATAAGCTAGTTATGTTTGACAACATAACTAGCTTTAAGACAATTATCTTTGATTTAATAATTAGGATTTACGAGCAGTTCCGCTTGTGTGGTAGTTACAGTCGTTTACGACTCGATTTTGTTCGCATGACCTCGGCTTTGTTCCAGACTCTATTTGGGTTTTTAAAATGGAATAAAATGTTTTCCGTCCTGTAAATCGGAATTGCATGTTTCCAACTGACAACTTTTAAAGCAACACTAAAGACGTTTCAGTTTTGGTTGATTTTGGCGGCCCAGTCTGGACAAAGCGGGCATGTTTTTGCCTGAAGGAAGACTACATTTCCCATGAGCACCAGCGCATAGCGTGGTAAAATCCTGATCAGTTGGATTGAAGCACATTTCTGTTTCCAGTGTCTGTGTGAAGGATGAATAACGATGAGGTGATGAATCTAATTGTGGTGAAACAATGTCAGATGATGATGTTGGAGATAAGAAACGGGGGAAGTGACGTATGCAGTAAAGCAGTCAGAACATTTGTAGTTGTTTAGTGTGGCAGGGTTCCTGCCACCCTCCTCAAAGTTACTTAGTGCTGGTTAAACAGATACGGACCCACTGGGGCCATGACAGAGGCGGCATTCAGCGAGATGTAGAATCTCAAAAGTTATGAACATTTTATGAATGTTGAAAAGTTAATAACGTTGCTTTAAGTCAATAATATTTGATTTAATAATTAAGCATATAAAAGCAGTTCGAGGCGAACATGTGGTAGTTACCGCCGTTTACGCTTAATTTTTCCTCAAATCCCTTTGACTGCAGGACATTTTCAACGATAAACGCGATTCTGTCGTCGAAGGGCTAACAGGGTTTCGTTCACTTTGGGGAAAAGTCGCTTCACTCCTGTTTTACAGAGTCAGTTTTTTGAGGTTCTGCTGAGTAAAAACAGTTTTGAGAAAGATGTACAGCAGAATAACAGTGTTTAGAACCACGGTCACAAACCGCTCAGAGCCATTCCTCGTTGACCCGAACCTTCGTCTTCACCATCATTTTTAGGTCGCTGCCTACGACACGCAGATCAAAGGGAATCGTCCCTTTATCCCAGTTAGCCTCAAGAGTGATTTGGTAGTTTGTTATGTGATTATTTCCTTTATTTCTATCTGTCTCAGCTCTTTTCTGGCTGCGAAGCAAACTTCCCCCGACGGACACTAAGGTTTTGCTTCTCGGACGTCCTCATCGGAGCTCACCTGCAGCAGCGCGGCCTCCAGCAGCTTCTTTCGCTCCTGGGTTTTCAGCAGCAGACTCTCCCAGCTCCGGTTGAGCTGATCCAGTTGATCCCGCAGGTGGCTGGCCTCGTCGCCCGGAGACGACTCCAACAGCTCGGCGGCGGCGCCGTTCACCGTCTCCACCGTGGCGTGATGGGACAGCACGTCGTTGCGTAACACCTGAGGGCGAGGTCTAGACGTCAGCGGTGACCGCGACAAGGCCTGAAGGCGGCGTGGTTTTTTTTCTGCAGACGTACGTGGTGTTTGGCCAGCTCGATTTCGATGGCCTTCGGGTCGGAGTTGACGGGTCGCTGCGTGTCCAGAGTGGTGTGGGTGTGACTCAGCCAGGCCTGCAGCTCAGACAGAGCGTGCTGGAACTGACCAAGGGCCAGCAGGGCGCCCTCCAGCTTGTGCTGTGGACAAAATTCACTTTTTTTACAAACACGATGCCCAAAAACATGTAATCTTAAGTAATTTTGTCTAGTAGCGCAAGTAACTCAAATTATAGTAGAAGAAAAACAACATACAAGTCAGAATAGACATTTTTCTAACTACTGGAACCTTCAAGGAAATATAAACATGAAAATATGCTTTTAAAGTTGTATCTTTGTTGCTTTTCCTCTTTCCAAATCTTAAACTCTTAAATTATGACTTTTTGTTAACAAAGTACTTGGAATGTGCTTTACAAGTAAAGCCTGGTTTCTAATCTATAGCAAACAAACTTAATTCGAGACAAAACTAACCCACAAGTAACGTTTGAGAAAGAAATAGGAGCTGGTTTAGGTCATTAATAATTGAATATTGATTAAAGGACTGGTTAAACTGGCAGAATTATTTTGTTAAAACAAGCTAGCAATATAGAAACAAGTAAAAACCTGCAAATTACATTTTATACATTTTAAGTATCATCTTAACTTTATTTATAAAACGCTTTAATGCCAGCCCCCCCCCCCCCCCCCCCCC
>JAVLVB010000330.1:775951-818404 GCA_032876305.1 Orestias chungarensis
ATGAACATATATAATTTTACCTTATTTTTGTATTTTATGCCTAAAAATGAACAAATATTTTACACTGTTGAGCTTGTTTGTTCCTTTAAAGAAAGTTAAAGTTTTTATAGCTTATATGGGAAAATAAATGCTAAATAAATTAATAATAAAAATTATGAATTTACATATTAATCGATTATGAAAATAATCGTTAGTTTCAGCCCTGATGAAAATGTAAAAAAATCTTTTTAGAGCAATTTTTACTGAAAGAGCAGAGAATTATAGAATTAAACAAGCAACTACATCTTCCTGAAAATGTACTTTTTAGTTTGTTTGGTCTTATTTTAGGTGAACTGAGAGGTACTTTTGGCGTCTTGCATCTTCCTCACCTGTCTCTGGGTGATTTTGTCGCCCAGGTTCTCCCAGAGGTGTCGCAGTTCAATCAGCGGCTCCTGGATCATGTCGCGGTCCGTCTGGTCCGACACCTTCTTCAGCAGCAGCTCCCCCTGGTGGCAAAGCTTCTCCATGTCGATCTGTTGCTGATACACGTCCACCTTGTACTGCTGCTCGGCGGCGGGGGAGAAAGACACGGCGATTCAAAATAAAAGCCAGTGTTGAGCAAACTGAACGCGGAGGAGACGGCGCGAACCTTGAGCTCTTCTATCTGCTGTTTGACCGTTCCCAGGTCGGTTCCCACAGTCGACATCTCGCACAGTTTGATCACGGCGTTGTCCAGGTAGTCAAACATGGACTGGAAAGCGACAGAGAGATGTCAGCTGTGATTTCTCTCACGCATGTAAACGGCTTGTGGGACGGCAGTCGGCGCCAACCTGCAGGGCGTCCTGGTACTGAACCGAGGCGTTCATGGCGTCCTCCAGGCGCTCCATCCTCTCCCTCCATGTTCGGTTCAGGCCCTCCCAGGCAGCGTTCATCTGAGAGAAACACAACAGCGACGGGTTTCTCCTTCATTTAACAAACTCAGTCATCATTTAGTGTTTTTGCAGTGCTGTACTGTTTGAGTTACTTTTTAACGTATTAAAGCAACTCTAAAGAAGTTTCACTGTGGACAAAAGCAAGCGTTTTTTAGCCTGAAGGAAGACTACATTTCCCATGAGCACCAGCGCATAGCGTGTTAAAATCCTGATCAGTTGGATTGAAGTTCGTTTCTGTTTCCAGTGTCTGTGTGAAGGATGAAAGCGATGAGGTGATGAATCTAATTGTGGTGAAACAATGTTGGATGATGATGGTGGAGATAAGAAACGGGGGAAGTGACGTATGCCGTAAAGCAGTCAGCACATTTGTAGTTGTTTTGTGTGGAAGGCTGGGTTCCTGCCACCCTCCTCAAAGTTGCTTAGTGTCGGTTAAAGTGATACGGACCCACTCAGACTATGACAGAGGCGTCATTCAACGCGCTGTAAGTCACAAAAGTTATGAAAATATTTTATTGAGGTTGAAAAGTTACTTTAAATTATCGGCCTTCCCACCTAAACTACTAGCACTATTTAACTGTCTTTTATCTTTGTTACCATTGTTGTAAATCCACACAGGAGTGAGTATATTGTCCTTTGTCCTCGGAATGAAGTTCGGAATAAGTCAGATTAGATTTAGATTGTCTGAAAACTTTGACTAGACCGTTTTAATAGCTGTGAATGTTGTAAATAAACTGCAGCATCAGTACCTAACCTGATGCTTTTCCGTTTGTGAGGGAAATATGCAATAAAATTATTACCATTAGCTCCTTATAAAATTTCCTGTGAATTAGTTTTTTTCTACTCTTCTCATCTGAAAGAAGATTTGTTTTTGTTTCATAATGGATTTTTCCTTCATTGCCTTTTCTTTTCATATAAAACTTGCAAACGTAGTTCAGACTGAGGCTTTTTTCCCTTAATACAATGCAATTAGATCTAAAAAGGTTTTAACCATGCGATATGAAAGAAGAGGACTTTCTATATTTTGTGAGGAGACAATGCTGCGTTTTTACTGGCTGGGATAAAGTGTGAAACATAATACTCAGTCTCATCCCTGTGGGATTTCTCACCTCATCTATGGTCTTCTTGACCTCGGGTTTCTCCGTTTCCCCACAGGCGAAGATGAGGTCGGCGCCGAGCGTCCGGACGAACTCCAGCTCCTCCCTCAGGCCGTCCGTTTCTGCTTTGATGGCCTAGAAAACAACGAGTGATTCAGATTTAGACAACAGAGCTCGGCTTCGCCGGACGTCCGTCCCCGCCGGGATCGTCCTCCGAACCTCGGCGGCCTCGATCTGCTGCTTGATGAGCGACGGATCCACGCCCGGGTCCTCCAGCTCCCGAACGATGTCCTGCGAGTCTCTGAGCGTGCTCAGCAGAGCCGCCACGTCGGCCCAAAACTTCCCGGCGAGGTCCAACACGTCGTTCAGCTTGCTCTCTCGCTCCTCGGCTCGCTGGCGGATCTCATCCCAGAGAGATCGCAGGCGCAGCAGGCGGGAGCGAACGGCTGCGAGGTCCAAGAAGACGCACATTAAACCGGACTCAAGAAAGGTCAAAGGATGAGGTCTCGACTTCCTACCCTGAGCAGCTGGATCGTCGTGCGCCGCTCTGCCGATCAGCTCCTCGCCGCGGGAGCAGAGGGCCGAGAAGCTGGGCAGCAGCTTGTCCAACTCCAGCCCCTGAGCGCGGTGCTCCGCCAGCTGCTCCCGGATCTTCTCCACCTCGGCGGCGACCGGCGGAGGCTGCCGCAGCCTCTGCACGGCGCCCTCCAGCGTCTCCAACAGGGGATCCATCTTGTCGTGGAACTGAGGCGGAGGAGAGGCGGAGGGGAGCGTTACGAGGAGGAGGGGGAGGACAGTCGGGAGTCTGGCGGCCGAGTGACATGTTGAAAGTTCAAAATGGCCGCTCAGCAATCTGTGTCTGACTGCAGGAGCATCGTTACTCTGTAATTTCTGACTTTATAAACTTTAAACAAGTTATAACTAGAACTGAACATCAGTCCTTCAAGAAAGTCACGATTCTTGGTGTCACATGTGGACGTAGAACAAAGACATCGTGGTCAGATGTAGAGTGACGTGGGGAAAAATAATCTATCATATAAATCTTTCTACACTTCCTAACAATGGTATAAACTTCTAACTACTTAACTGATGAATTTAAGTATTTAGAGAAGGATATATAATTCATATTTATGATTAGATCCTTAGTATTAGTGAAAATAACTTTGAAGCTAGCGTTGTCCACCACTGGTCTAAAGTAACGTTTGTACACAATATTCGTTTTTAAATTTGCTGACAATGATAAGTAGTTACACAAGTTCTATTTACCCGTCATCGTTTCATCTTAAGTGGATTTTCAACAATCTAAATGCAGGCGAAACAGCTGAATGTTTGAATCTAAGCAGACCAGGTAGGGATTTAACCGTTCCTTTAAACCAAACATCCCAATAATTGACTTTAAACATGTCAACCAGCCCTCAGATGTGAAACATCTAGACTCTAAAGAACAGGGAGGGAACAAAGGGACTAAACAGACTCTAAAAGGAACATTTCACACAAAAGAGATCATCCAGTCCCTGATGTGTTATAGCAAGGTTTGTACTAGAAACTGAAACTAATCCTAAAACACAGAGAAGAGATTTTTGCCTCTGAAACAAGCTGAAAATAATGATAAAGTAAAATATTCTTACTGCATCCTTTCAGACAGTAAATCTTACATATTATGTAGATTTATCACACAGAGTGAAATATCTTGGCCTATATTTATTGTAATTTTGATGATTATAGCCAGAGGTGAATATTAACTACTTACATTCACAGTAAAAATGTCCTGTACTTTTTACTTTCACCTAATATAAATATGAAGTATCTCCACTGGTATTTGATTAAAATGTCTAATGACTGTCAGTAAAATCCCAGACTGACAAAACGAATCAGAAATCAGCAAACACTATGCTGTAGTATATATTATAAATACATTAAGTTTTTAAATGGTTACTTTCTGATTTTTCTCATTTTTGAAATAATTCCTAAATTGTCATATTTATCTTCTACGTTTTATATTGAGTTACTCACTACTTAAGTAGCATTTTTAAACACTTTTACTTAATTTGTAATCTTTCGGATGACATTTAAAGTTTTACTTTAATAAAGATTATGTTAAATTACTGTTATTGACTTGAATATTGAAATTTTTAGCTATTCTATCCACGGAGATTCTTTAAAGTATAATGAAGAGTAAGAAGAGGGACACCAGAACCAATAATGGATATAAGGCAAGAGCTACTCTCCTCCATGCCACGCTGCATTGATGCAGTAATTCTTTCAAAAGGAGCCTCAACTTTTTAATTAATCTGACATAAAACTTTACTGTTCTGACACTAATTGTTGGATTTTCCTCATCATTGAGTCGGAATCATCAAAAATACAAAAAATAACTTGTTTCAACTCTGAACTGAGACTCAGCTGAAGTGACGGCGGCCAGAACGGCTTTCTAGCTCTGCAGGGTCGCACTGATTTGATGTCTTACCTCTACCAGCTGTGTGATCGCAGTGACCATGGAGAAAATGGCGGTGAGGAGCAACAACACACAACAGCAACATCCCACAATGAGCCGGGGAGGGTGGGTGGTGTTTGGGATGGAGACGGGGAGAGTTTAACCAGACGAGTGAGTTTAAGTGAGAAAGGATGAAGGTGGAGAGGAGGGAGGAGACAAAGGATGTGGTTGGATGGAGGAATAGATGGGAGTGGTTTAAAAGGAGGGGTGGAGAAACAACACGGTGAGTTCAGTCAGTCGTGCTTTCAGTTACACAAACACAGTGAAAACAGCAGCAAACGGCGTCGACGTGTCGCGAGGCGAAGCGCGAACACGGAAACACAGCTGGAGCCGCCAAAATTAGACACGAGGCGGAAACAGCAAAGTACAATTCCAGTTGCTTATAAGCCAAAGAAAAATGCTTCAAACAAAGGTTGGGAATCGTTTAAGGGCTTGTAATTATCAGGTCTGTCAGAAATTTAAAAAAAGGGAAACAGTCACTTTTTATTGTCGTTTTAAAGTCGGAAGGAGCAAAATCTTGGGAAAGACATAAAGTGAGTAAATAACACCATAAATACATTTAGAACTACAAAAGAGCTTCGTTCGTCGATTCTTGTCTTTTTTTTAGTGTGACAATTAAGAGCTGAAACAACTAATCGATTTAATTGAATAAAATCGATTAGTAAAATACTTGACAACTAATTTAGTCATTGATCAGTTGCTTCCTTCTCAACGCTGTGATCTACCAGTGGAGCAGTAGAAGAAGAAATCAGGCAATCGTTAGCCTCGGTCTGCATGGGCGTGTCTCACCCGAATGCCCGGGCATTTGCCCTGAGCAAGATGGCGGAGCACGAAAAATAACAGCTAATAAGAAAATAAAGGCGCTAAATACTGTTAATGAATTCAGTTCATATTCATTCAGAGTTGCAGGAGCAACAATAAAGGAACACATGTGGAACAAGACGCTCACCCCCAGCAATGTCTACCACTTACTAACTCTGTTCTAAACATGCTGGTAGAGACACAAGTTCAGATTATTAGGAACAATAATGTCCAACTAAGTCAGAACATTCACAATAAAGATCATATTAAATATTAGAGAATAATGAGGGCTGAGATTATTGTTAATTTAATGAACATATATAATTTTACCTTATTTTTGTATTTTATGCCTAAAAATGAACAAATATTTTACACCGTTGAGCTTGTTTGTTCCTTTAAACAAAGTTAAAGTTTTTATAGCTTATATGGGAAAATAAAGGATAAATAAATAATAAAAATTATTAATTAACATATTAATCGATTATGTTAAATTCAGATTATTAGTAACAATAATGTTCAACTAAGTCAGCCTCCTGCTGAACATTCACTATAAAGATCTAATTAGACATTAGAGAATAATAAGGGCTGAGATTATTGTTAATATGCTGAACACTCAATAAAATAAACTAATACTTTACACTGCTGAGCTTGTTAAAGTTAAATTAAATGCAGTGAACGGCACAATTCTCGTGTTTTCCTTTTTATTAGCTTATATGCGAAAGTAAAGGCTAAATAAACTAATAATAAAAGCGATTAAGAGTAAAAATAATCAACAGAATAATCGATTATGAAAATAATTGTTAGCTGCAGCCATAGTGACAAAGCCAACCCTCCTGCTTTATCCGGGCTTGATGACCCAATGGAGACAATTCAACAAGGCGCTCGACCTGCCGTCATGTGACAATTTGTCTGAAAACTCTAAATTTAGCAAGAAAGTTGCTAAGTTGGCAACACTGGCAAAACCATAGGATGGACGGATGAATGAAGTCCAGAAACGTGTTTGGACGTAACTTTCCGTCCTATCCAGATCTGGAAAAGCCTTAAATCTGATTGTGTGCGTAAACGCCATTTTTATTCTGGATCAGGAAAAAAAGAAGCAAAGAAGCAAAATCAAGCGGAGAAAAGTTTGACGCTGGTGTTTAAGATTCCCTGCCGGTTCTTATAAACGTAGGAAAAAAAGCTTGTTGGGAGCAATAAAACCTGGTTAGTGTCTGGCAAACAACAACAGAAACATTTCAAACATACTTCATGCTGTTTAGTAACGACGTCTGCAGACTTGAAAAACAACACCTGGGCGAAAATAGAGACTTTCAGAGACGAGTTAAACCCATCTGATGTTTACAGGACTCGTCGTACCTGTGCCGACTGAGACACGGCCTCGTCCAGAGCTCCAGCGCGACCTTTCACCTCCTCCTTGATGGCCAGGTAGCGTCTCTCTGCTTCGGTGTAGCGCTGCCTCACCGCCGCCCCCTCCTGGAGGCTGAGCTCGGCCAGCTGCGGTCCGATCTTCAGCAGCTTGTCTATGTGGGGCTTGTGCTCCGAGATCGACTCCCTTAGCAGCTGCAGAGGGAAGATTAAACATCATCCAGCGCGCCGACGGGGAACAGCTAGAAAAACCCCGGAGAGGAGCCGGGCGCCTCACCCTCATCTGGTCCTGTTGCAGCCGCAGCG
This sequence comes from Orestias chungarensis, assembly GCA_032876305.1. Classification (NCBI taxonomy): domain Eukaryota; kingdom Metazoa; phylum Chordata; class Actinopteri; order Cyprinodontiformes; family Cyprinodontidae; genus Orestias; species Orestias chungarensis. Next base: position 782,923 of record JAVLVB010000330.1, read on the forward strand.
CGTCCGTGTCGATGGCCGGAGGAGGAAGCTGAGCGATGAGCACTTCCACCTCTCCCAGCCACGGCTCCAGTTCCTCGTGGGTCTCCCAGAACCGAGCCACCAGAACCTGGGCCTGCTCCAGGGCGGAGAACCGCTCGCCGTGGCTCTGACTCACCGCATCGTAACGCCAGCTCAGGGACTCTGTCTTCACCTGAGGAGAGAGACACATCACATCACTACGGGCTTCGTTTCCTGCAGGCGTCCATCATCGTCCGTTACGAGACGTGCCATCAGTGTGTCTTTCTGAGCGGCGTTGCACGCTTCCAGCACTTCCTCCCTGACGCCGAGCAGTTGATCGACGGTGTCTTTGTGTCGGATGATGTCGATGTTGAATGCTTTCTGCACCTGCAGCTGAGCCACGGTCACATCCGGCTGCAGACTTAGCGGGCCGAGGGACGCCAGCTTGCGCTCGGTCTCGCCGACCCAGGCCAGCTCGGCGTCCACCGCCTCCTCGTACTGGAGCGGAACGGGAAAAAGAAAACAAACAGAATACATGGATCAATTTAAGACCAAGTTTTGATGATTGTGTCGTTGTTTTTGCCGCTAAATAAAGTGAAAGTAACACAATGTTGGATGCTTCCTGCAGTACCTGCTGCGACCTCTGGATGGCCGCCTGCACCAGCTGCACGCGCTGGGTGATGGTCTCGTCGGCGTGCCGGTACCGTTGGTTGGCGTCGGCGACGAGGCGGTCCAGGCCTTCGCGGCCGCGCCACGGCACCAGATCCAGGAGGGCGCCGCCCACCTCGTTCACCGTGTCCAGAACCAGACGCTTCTCCGCCGACACCTTCTTCATCTCCTGCAGCACAGAAACGGTTAAAAACGCGCCAGAATGTGGCTAAAAAAAACACTTATAAAAAAAATAAAAAAACTGTTTAAATGTCAGATCCAAAAACCTGGAAACCGATTACACAACAGGCCGCTTTGGTAAAAACGCTACCGAGCTCCAAGAATAAAGAGCATTTCTATGGAAACTGAGCAGCAGGTGGGCTGATGCTGGAAGGACACAGAACTCGTCGTTACAAACAGAAAGCAAACGAGTCAGTAAAGCAGATCTGGACCACTTTAAAAGCTCTGTTGAAAAGCCTTTAAACTGACCTTTGAACCTGCTGATAAAGTCTAAATAAACGTTTACACCAGGCACAAATGATGTTGCGCTGCTGATTCCCCATTGTTTGTTTTTTCCACATAGTTTACGCGAGTCTAAAAAAAAAAACGACAGTTATTTTATTATGAGTGTTCATTCGTGCTTTTGAAGGTCTAACGCTGAAAATGCATTTGCAGAAACGCCTTTATGATCTTAAACCAAAAAGAGCATTTCTGCAATTCATTTTCAGATTAAGTGAAGGAATGAGCAGGCTTAAAAAGATAGAAATCAAATTGCATGAAGGATTATTGTTACTAATTTGATTTATGAGTCAAATAATGCGGCACATCCTTAAAACTCTACAAATGCATTTTCATTTCAAATATGTAAACAATAACACTGAGACTGTTCTGAGCGCGTACGTCAGAGAAGTTTTTGGTCTGTGCGTTTACGTGTCACACGCATTTAAACTCTGTAAATCCTATTCATCATATTTTAAAAGTACTTTTACTAAACTTAAACGCCGTTGCAGCCAGGGACCTTACTGGGTTTGAGAGACAGCGGTGGCTTGGCCTCTAAAGGACTTGAGACACTGAAAACCTTTTCTTTGTCAATCAATTCATTATTTTTAGAGCGTCGCACCTTCCCACCATTTCTATTCCATTTAATAATAGGTTTCATTATTTAATTGCTCTCTAAAAGCCGCTTTACCAGCTGAACTACAGCAGCTAAAGTTTTATTGGTCCATTCCTACCCAAAAAAAATCCACTTTTAAAAACGGGCTAACCGGCGTTGTTAAGCTAGCGCATAAGCCCCGCCCACTGAAATGCGTCACATCGTTTACGTTCTGTGACCGAGGATTATAAAGTTGTTTAGTTTTGATGGCTCGTTTTTAGTGCTTTACTGGGTTTGGTTTTGGGGGGAAAAAAGAAATAAAAAATATATATAAATTTAATTTAAAAAAATCAGCAAACAGAATTATAGGGTGGCTACGACATTTTCAGGGTATTTCCATTAGCTATTTTTTTTTTACTTTTTACTATTTTTCACATGTCAGACATGTTTGTTACAGATTCGCTTTGAAGTTTAGAGTATGAGGTACAGGTGATCTGGTTAGAACAAAAGAAAAACGGCGACCGACTGATCCAAACACCACTAGGGGGAGCTCTAGCGCTAAATAGATAGAAATAAAGGGGGGGATGCTACCAGACCAGGTGTTGGTGACCTTTGAACCCCACCACTGTTGGGCTAGCTGTATTTCCAACGTTTGCAATAATTTGTAGAAATAGCTTTCACTCGAAGGTTGTTCCTTTCATTTTGTGTTTTTACCAAAAAAGAAGAGCGGTGGAAACACGTTTGTAGATTAAGTTCAGTTATAGCGAACTTCCTCTACCACCTTTTGTTTATTACATGCCTAATGTCAACATGTGACATGCTTCAATCCAGTTAGTAAAAGAAAAACATAAGATTTTTCTTTTTTGCAACATTTTAAAAGTTGCTAACATGCTAACAGCTCAATAAAAGAGGAGGCAGAGACATCAAGTGTGGTTGAGAGACGCATGATTAGAGGAGTAGACTAGATTAGTTTTGAATTTTGCCCATTTTGATGAATGTAATGCATGTTTTGAACGCCCTCCTCTTGCTTCTGCTTGGCAGCCATGCAGCCCACCTTCTGTCTCTCCTGGTAGGCAGGCGAGGAGTCCTGCTCCACGTTGTTAAGCTCTGCCTCCACCACGTCCAGCCACTGGTTGATGTCTTCGTGCGCGGCGGCGAACCGCGTGGAGAGCTGCAGCGCCTGTTCCAGCGTGCGGAGCGCCCTGCTGCTGCCGGCCGTCATCTCGGCATAGCGCGACTTGATGCCGTCCAGCTTCTCCTGGATCAGCAGGACCTCCTCACCTGCGAGACGGCAGATACCCGTCAGCGGCCGCCCGGGAGCTTCTGTCGTCATCGTTTAGCGGAGAGGAGCCTACCTGTGGTCTGTTTGAGTAAAGCTTGTCCGTTCTTGATGGCCTGATCCACAGTTTTCTTCCTGCTCAGGATTTCTTCGTTAAGAGCCTGAAGAAAGAAAAACAAAAACAGGAAACTGATTCATTTATGCTTCATATTTCTGTCGTTCATCTAAAAAAGCAAAAAAAACAAGACAGAAGCTGCTTGGTATCTCATAAGATGAAGCCTTGAGTTTGCCTCTCTTTGTGCTCGGAGAGTCCTACCAGTGTGTGTTTGTGCTGCTCGGCTAGCAGCTGGGGTCGGTAGCTCTGAACCGACACCTGACCCAGCCGCTGAGCAACCTCCGCCAGCCAGTTCAGCACCTCCACCTCGTCCTCGCCAAACAGCCGCGCGTTGGCCAGCGCCTGGTCCAGCATGGCCGCCCGCCGAGCACACCAGTCGGCCAGCTCGGAGTGACCCGACTTCACCGCCCCCACACGCTCAAGCAGCCAGTCCAGATCGGCCGGGCAGCTGAGCGGGGACAGCGATCGGCCGAGGGACTCGAGGTGCTTGACCTCGGCTTCTCTGGAGGAAACGTCCTCCTGGAGCGCCTGGGAAGTGTGTGTGTGTGTGTGTGTGTGTGTGTGTGTGTGTTTTATATGAGGACAAGTGAGAAAGGAAAATAAAACAACAGAAAAACAGACGGATGAAAAGACATGGAGATGAGAAATTATAAATAAGAACAACGTAAACATTTAAAGACGAGGGAAGTAACTGAAAATAAAACAACTGAAAAATGAATTAAGGTGGGATCGGCTGTCAAATGTGAGTTTTTGTTTTTTTATGCATCCTTGAGCATTTTTATTATACAGAGTACAGCTGTTAAATATTTCTAGGTTTTCTTTGCACAAATACAGTTATTGTTAAGGCAGATTTTAGTATGTTATGTTTTTTTGCAGGGTAGCTGTTCATTTCTAATTAATATAAAATTATACTTGTATTAATTTACACTGTGGTTTATAACTTTGGCGCACATATTAGTTTTTAAACCGTATTTCTTTTTAAAGCCTTAATGGGAGCTCCGTCTGCCACAGTTATACAGGAATTAACAGCCTCGTTTTATTGGCACTTTGTAACAGAATCCAAACAAAAAAATGAGAAAAACGGAGGATTTTGCAGAAATTAAAGCGGATTTGGCAAAAACACAAAAACTGCAGTAAAACCAAATCAAGCGGATTCTGTTCAGGAAATAATAGTAGTGTTTTATTTATTTGGATTTGTGTCAATTACATAAAAATGTTGTGCCTTCCTTGGTCGAGTTCATGCAGGAGCGCCGACCCGGCACAGACTGTTGATGCAAACAGTGACGTCTTGTTTTATTTGTTTAAAAGTATTTTAGACACTATTTCAATTTTCTTACATGTGAAACCAAAGTATTTGTTTATCTTCTAACCATGATTTGTGTCTTTGAGTTAACAGTAGATATGATCACATCTATCCAATGACTTTTACCATTATTACTTAGAAAAGACTACAAAAATATAGAAATATGATGTAAAATGTTTTCTACATTGTGTCGGTTTTTGACTTTACTTTAATGAGGCAGTAAAAGCTTTTTACACATTTTTTTGCTTAATTAATAATTATGAATATATATTATATAAATATAAGGGAGGATTTTTATCACATTTTTTATCATTATCATGAGATTCTGATAAGAAATCTATGGAAGTAAGTCGGTTCCATCAGATTTTCAAACTGATAAGCCTTTGAATACTGAATTAACAAATGTGAATCTGTAATACATTTTTCTCTATTTATTCTCTGTTTTAAATTTTATAAGTCAATATTTTGGAAGAAAAAATAAATAAAAAATCAAAGATTGAAAAAATTAAGATGCCCAAATTCAACTAAATTCGATGGTTAACATTAATTTCAACGTCCGGGCAATCCAGGATTACATCGAACCACAAAGACGAAGTCTGATACCAATACGGGAAATGGCTAAAGGGCGATTCCGCCTACTTTCATGCTACCTTCAGCACATTCAATCTACTCTTCATTAAAAAAACTGCAAAACAAACACTTCAAATCTGGACTAGATCATTCTAACCTAGCTTTAAAACCAGGTCTGTGATTTGTGAAACTCAGATAAAGGCAGAGTTTCCGCACCTTCTTAGTATCTGCATCACATTAGAAGTGGCCCAGCTCCAAAACCATAAAACCTAGACGCTTCAAACCTGGACTAGATTAAAACCAGGTTTGTGATTTTTGAATCAACAGCTAAAAAAAATAAAGGGAACACTCAAATAGCACATCTTAGATCTAAATGAATGGAATATTTAGTGAAACTTTCTTCTCTGGAAAGTTGAATGTGCTGATAACAAAACAAAACTATATACAAGTTTGAATTATGGCATATTTTGTCATTTTAATGCATATTTGCCTATTCTTTACTTTCCTTTTCATTCTGCTCTAACTTTTTAGCTGGTACAATAGAATAATCCAGTTCAGGTATTGTAGTTCTGGAGCTGGAGCGGTTCTAGTGTGATTCAGACAACAAATCAGTGCTGAAATTCCCCCTTATTGAAGTTTACTAATCAAAACCTGGTTTCAAATATTCTAAAACTCTTTTAGAATAATCCAGTTCAGGTTTGAAGTGCCGATGTTTTGTAGTTTCTTTTTTTTTATCTAGACAAGATTAAATGTGCTAAAGGTAGCAAAAAATTAGGCGGAATCGCCCTTTAGCCATTGCCCGAATCGGTATCTTCGTCTTCGTGGTTCAATGTAATCCTGGATTGACTAGTTTTCCCAGAGGCCCGGATGTTAAAACTGAACAGCTACTTTTAACCACCGAATTTAGCTTGTTGAATTTGGACATTTACATTTTTTAAACATTTTTAACTACGGATTTGGACGCTAGCAATTTAAAAAAATGAATAAATAGAAGAGAAAAGTAATACTGAAAAACTGAAGAGTTTTTTTCAGACTTTAAAAATTCACATACGGTCCTAAAATTTTACTGTTTGAATTTCAAAGGCTTATAAATTTCAAAATCTCATGGAACAGACTTACTTCCATTGAACTTTGATTAATTATAATGATAAATTAGGATTGATGTTTGAAAACTCCAAAAACGTCTGAATGGCCGAATAATTTTTCAACTGTTTGTTCAATTAAAGCATTGACAGATAAAACAAGGAGTAAGAATAAGATTATAATATGATTTATCCTTAACAGTGGCGCTTCAGCTTCATGGAAAACATCCAGTGCACTTTAGTTTCTGCTAAATTAAATCTGTACTTAAATCCTAAAGAGCTGATTTTCCTCAAATATTTTGTAAACCTTCAGTTGAATAAAGATCGACCTACAAGTCAAAGTTAAGCGCATTAGCGTGATCAGAAACCATTTTTTCCGCCAGCAGCGCCCAACACTACGATTTTCATCACGATTGTACCACCAACTTTTGTTGTTGGGCACTTAAGTTTTGACCCGACCCCAAATTATTCTGCAGGTAAGTATTTAAAATTCTAGCTAATTAAACCTTTGTTTAATTTCCCCGCTATGACGGCCAGAACGTTTATTCAGCTGAGCCTCAGTTCCCGTCACGAGACTCTACCTTGTGCTTGGTGATCTGCTGGGTGATCCTGGCTGTCTGAGTTCCCATCGGCTCGGCGGAGCTCAGGCGTCTCTCTGTGGCGCTCAGCCATTCTCCGAGGGGCTCCGAGGCTTCGTGGAACTGAAGAGCCAGAACCTGCAGCTCCTCCAGCTGCCGCTGCCTGAGACGGGACACAAAACCAGGAGCTCTCACCGCTTTTGGAGTCATTTTATTGCTTTGTCAGGCTCATCTCCTGCCATGCAGCTCAAACTCACTTTATTAAACATTCATGCAGCTTTTATTAGACAGAACTCCGTCCAAAGCTTCTTATAAACGGATTTGTCAGTTTTGCTGAAAGCCGAAATCGTATTTCATGTGTGAGCGTGTTCATAACAGACGTATCGTACAGCATCATTGTACAGCGAGGCTTCGCTCTAAGACTGATATTTCCACAACCAAACTCTCTGCGACTGAAACCAACAGGATCCCTTCTCTAGATGAAGTGGGGGATGGCGTACCTGCCGCCGGCCTTCTCCAGAAGGTCCGACCATCTCTCCGACAGACTCTGGAGCTGCAGCTGGATCTTCTCGCGGTCCTGGGAATCGGCCGTGGCGGCGATCCTCGCTCCTTCCCCACGGATCATCTCCACAGTCGGCCTGCGGTCATCCAGCAGTCGCTGCAGCAGCTGAGGAACCAGGAAGTTTAAACGTCTTAAAGAACGTTTTTTTTTTAAGGCAGAGTTCATCTAATAGCTACAAAACAGATTTGGCTTCTGCCTTGGTGTTGTGGTGGGTTTATATATGCCAGGTGAACTTAATATGTGCTTCTTACAGTGATTATAATTCCGTCCTCAGATATGCCTGCTCAGAAATGTCGTCATCATGTTTTCCGTCTTGTTGCTAAAATGTTGCCTGTTTTTCATTTTATCTCTTGAATGCACTTCTTTGTCTAAGTGAACTAAAGCTTTCTTTGTTTTGCAACCTAGAAAAATAACATTTATACAGACTCTGGCAGATTGTGGATTCTTTGAAACGGAGGAATTGAGCAAGCTTTAATCACTGAGGTTGCCGTATTTAAACAGCATGACTGTTGTCTCCTCCCAGCAGCTGCTCTGGCGTTTACTTTCTTTCTCGGCTCGGTGATTGATCTCTAAATGAGCCTACAGGACTCTCACGCGGACAAACAGAGGAAACGTGCGAGGGTAAACACGGAAAAGCGAGTCTCTGGACTGGCAGACATTGTATCTTACACTAAAGAAATATCTATTTCACGTCATAACTCAGAATGTTTGTTGATTTGCTTCCACTGTTTTACCTTTTGCTCCTGGATCTGAGCCTTTACGACGCGGTATTCGGCGGACGGAGGCCTCTGATTGGCCACCAGCTCCTCCGTGTCGCTCAGCCAGCTGACCAGGGGCTCCAGCGCATCCTGAAACTTCCCACAATGCAACAGGGCCTCCTGCAGCTGGGCGATCCGTTCTGCAACCTGAGACCAGAAGACACAACTGTACTCAATAAAATTCCAGTAGAACCCGCGTGGACCGATCAGGAATAACTTTAACTGTTTGTATTATGCTGGATGAAAAAACAGAAAGAAAACTGAGCTAAAAAAAGCACAAATATAAACTTATTTCTAAAAAACATAAGGCAGAAAACTTAAGTACTAAAATATGATGAAATAAATGTAGAAGAAAGCCCCTCTTTAGAGCAGTAAGCTTTGAGTCTACCCTAAAGGATGCATTTATATAGTAAAGATAATGATGTCCTGTTAAATTAGAAAATGGCTATTATCATTTTATATTTTAGAACCAAATCTATACTTTTTTAAATACCTCAAAAACTTTGAAGCATTTCTCATCTTTAAGACTTTCCTTACAATAATAAACTACAAATGCATCGAGGCGGATCATAGGAATCATTTCATGAAGGATTAAAATCTCATCCAGCTCATTAATTAAATTTAGAGCTTCCTAATTTGGGGTGGAAATAACTAAAATCCAGGGAGCAAAGCTTAAGTAGTGTTTAAATACCCGTTTGTTGAGCGAGTTCCAGCGGAGGTTGGTGGTCTCCAGGTCGTGCTCCAGCGCCTGGGTGTCGGTGTGCTTGGCGGCGCTCTGGATCAGACCCTGACCCACGGCGTTGACGTGCTGCAGCTTCCGCTGGATGCCGTCCACCTGCCCGTGCTCCACGGCCTGAGAGGGAAGTGAAAGACAGCATTAGGAGACAGGAAACAATAGGATTATTGACCACATGCTGCGTTTGCAGGATCTATGGTTCAAGTTAAATTAGGGAAACACACGGCTGACTTTTCCTTGACCTTTCTCCCCCAAAGTCATTCTACACACCTCAGACCATTTCAAAATAGAAAAGCTGGTTTCCTTTGAAAAACATAAATGAACAGCCTGCTCTAACTTTGGGGTACGGCGCAGGTTTCCATGGTTTGGTACGCTGCTTTGTCTGTACCGTACCGTCGCAGGTCCACAGGACAATCGACGGTACGGCTAAGACGAAGCAACTGCTGCCATAAAAGACTTTATACTTCATCATATTTGTTGGGATGTCAAGCCTTCTTTACTCAATAGCAGCACATTCCTGCTAGATCTGGATTATACAATATGCTGATGACACGCCTCTTTATATTTCTGTGTTATAACATCGCAAGTTTGAAATCCAAACAAATCCAATAAGTCAATCCTGTCCACTTACACAGATTCAATCAGCTACATAAAAGCCATTTTGATGCTGATTATAAGTCAACACGGGTTTATTCACGTAGAACGTTTTAGCAGCAGGGCAGTTCGAAGTACTTTACATGATAAAATGATGCAGAAGCATTTTATTTTCTTATGAAAATCATTAGAACAATCAGCGCTCAACTGTATTAATCCCTATTCTAGGTTGTCATGGAGATATTAAACTCTGTTGTCCAGTTCATCTTATTATCTGACAACTAGATAGTTTTTAACTAATTCAGATTACTACAGTCTTACATATTGACTTATTTTATAGATTTCTGTCAAAGCAAGACCCAGAAAACTGAGAGATGCTTTTATATTAGTATTTTAGATTATAGCAAGTTTCTAACTCCTTATCAACAGTGGTGGGCTCACTCTAGCTAATCTGCTAATGCGCAAATTGGAAGCTAATGTTTTGTTTAGCTAATGAACGCCAGGTGTGTACAGTTAATTTTAGAGTTTACACGCTTTAACATTAGTTTCTACTTAATACCACTTTAGTCATTTAGCATTAGTGGAAGACATCTTTACGATTGGCGCCGTAATGTTAGCGCAACTAGCTTCTAGGTTAGCGGTGCCGACCCTGGCTCTTTAAGAAAGATCAGAAAAATAATAATATATTCTCTGTTTCTTTAAATTTGTGCTTATAGTAAATGAATTTCCTACTTTAAATAGCCTTTTACATAAAGGACCCCAAGCAAAATTATTATCTTAAGTCAAAGAAAGGAACGATAAAAAAACTGGCCCATTATTTTACAACTAAAGACCAACTGAGGACCAATGTTCATGTTTGAGAGAAAACCTGGTTCCGGAGTGAAGCAGGACATTTAATCTGCATGACAACTATTTGAAGCTAGATTTAGAAGCAACTGGATCTGAGAAAGTGTGATGACTGGGAGAGGGGAAGGGAACAACGAGACGAGGAGGAATTAAAAACAAAGTAAACGATGGGGGGGGGGGATTAGGAGGATTAGACTCCAGGATGAGTGAGTAGCTTGGCTGCAAAAGACCGACTGCACTTGATCATAGACGTTTATAAAGTATATACTCGCAGCATTGCCTGTCTGGTCACATTACTCCCACACACACAGATAAGACCCAGAGGCGTGTTGGGATGACAATGGGAGCAGCAGTCAGACACTAAAGACAACCAGACTTCACTTCTCTGGCTGGAAAACAGCCGCCAGCAGCCAGCAGGTCTCCTCTGCTGTAGTAAAACTGTAACCAAACACGTTCAGGGAGGAACGCTTGTGTCACCTACGGTTGCACTCGCAACCACTTTATGAGCAAATCTGCACCTCATCCTCCGTGTATAAGATAAAATCAGCAGCACAATGTTGCAATCGAAGTTTAAAGTCATGAAACAGATCTCAAAGTACGTCAAATATGTCTGGAGTTTTGGACAAGCAAGGTGCAAACTTAAAATAGCGATGTCTTCAAATCCTATAATGTTTTTAAAAGAGCTTTATTTTAAAGGTGCTTCAGTCGATAAACACATAGTACAACTGTTTAAACCTCGAGTAAAATATATAGGCCTGAAGAGTAATGTTTAGATTAAAAATAAAATATTAAGATTAGATAAAGAGGCCTTGAAATGAGTAGAAAAAAAAAAGCATTATTAGTAGAACGTGGGCTTTTGTCCTTTTATTAGCATAGATGGACAGTGTGGTTGCTAGCAATCGGCAGCATTTATCTGGTTTTATTTCAACATGTTTCACTGTAGAAACAGAACAGAACAGCTTAAATGTTCGCTAAAAAAAGGCCTCAAAATGTGTGGAACGAACTATTAGTAGAAAGGTAAGCGTTTTTCTTGCTAGTAGTATCAGTCCCGCGGGCAAAAATCCTTGATTTTGCTGTGAATCTTGTGGCATTTCGTCCAGTTTTCTGCGATGAAAATAGGGGAAACTGTGAAAATGTGCGGAAAAGTCAGAAAAAAATGGGAATTGTTTCCAAATGTAGGGAGAATAAACATGCTTCTTCCTGTAGTAAGGCGCTGGATGAACTTTCTGCTTTTATTAGTTTACGGGGCAGATCTGCCAGATCCAATATGGCCGACGTGCAACTGCTGGAACCAAAACGTCTGTTTGTTATGGTGACCCGCTGGACCGTTAACTTTTGCCTGGGGGGGATGGGGGCGGTAAGTGCCATTCAAAACTAAGAAAATAATTATTTCAAGTTTCCGCAAAAAAAATCATCGGGATCAGGAAAATCAGGGGAATTTACATAATTCTGCAATTTCTGTGCTTACGTGCCATTTGTGAGGTGAATATGCAACTACAAGAACTACAGAATTCATTTTGTGGATTTTTCTACAATCGAAGAATTGCGTTTTTCTGCAGGGACCGTAGCGTAGATGAACAATGTGGTAGCTAGTAACAGCTAGCAGTAGATAAGCTAGGCATAGCCTAGCCTAACTTAGCCTAGTCTGATTGGAGGAGTGCACTTTTCTACATTTAGCATTGTGACGTCATCCACGATCAGCGTTAAATGATTGAAAAACTTCTACAAAAAGGGTAACTGTAACCTTAGATAAAATACCACTTTACCGTAGAATAAAAATAAGCTAAACCATACAAATCTCTATTAATATAAATCCAGGACAAAACATATTTAACTTTTTAATAACTGTAGCAAAACAAACTCTAAAACTCTACATGTTAGGGTTAAAGGTTGTTGCACATTCCTGCGAAACTTGCTGATCAGTTGAATCACACTCATATATTTCCATTTAGTCCAATTATTAGCCTCTTCTAGCGTGACCTAATTTCAGCTCTAAAAAAAAAAAGTAGCTGGACTGCAAGTGGATTTATATGTAAGTGAAACTTTACTCTCTCTCTGTTTTTTCATAATAACTTGTTTCGAAAAACCTCGACATTTTTGCTCTTGATCTGCTGGATTCCTTTAAACCAGGATTTAATGCCCAATAATTGGCTAAATCCATAGTTTCACCCTTATTCTGTCAAGACGCTGACCAGAGGGAACCACCAGATTGTCTAGTTTCCCCATTTCTGGGACCGGGCGGGGGGCCCAAAAGGCGCTGAAATCTTGACGTTTAAAGTAAAGCCACTGACAAGGGTGGGGGGGTCAGAAGTGTTGGTGATTTGCTGCGGCAGCCAAACCCCAAAACCGCCTCAAAAAGGGGATGAAACCCAAACATGCAGCAGATTATGTGGAAGTGAAAGCCTGGAGGGAAATATCTGAACAACATCAATGTGGAGGAATCATGTTATAAAAAACTATTTGATCATTACATCAGTAATTTAAACTGGATAATCTAGCATTATATAATAAATCTGTTATTTCCGCGCTAATCTTACTTGCTAATACTGGGGATCCTTTGTTAAAGATTCCATCTCAGGAGTTTGTAAAATTCATCTCAACACACAAACCCATTTGTTTCTGTCCTTTGAACAACGAGAGAAATTCTTTTACTACCCCTGGCAGATTTCTTTCTGTCAAGCTCAAAACTATTTTCAATTTGATATTTAATGATTTCATGTCCTAGATTTGAGGTCTGATGTTAGGTTAGTTTCAAAACAAAGAGAAGGTGAAATACTTTTGCTATCTGAGCACCGTGTTTATCCCAGCTCAACGATTTTCGCTGCACTGCATGGGAGTTTATGACGTGCGGCTATTTACAGTCTCTCTTCTGAAACGTCGATCTGACAGTTGTTGAACAACTTGAGTGTTTCTGAGTCTCCACAGAAGGTCACGATCAGCTCACACCTCTGCTCATCTGGTTTAAACAAGACCAAGCCGTCCATGTTGCAAGTTTGAGGTGCTCTGTAGGTATTAAATGTGTGAATGAAGGGGTATTGTGTGTGTTTTTGTTGGGCGTCACACGGCTGCCTGCAACAGGAAGTCTGTCCAGAAAAACAATGGCTGAAGCCGTGACCCCCGACCCCCAAACCCCCACCCTATCCTGACATGTGTGTGTCTAAGATACAGCCCAATGGAGAAGGGAAATAAATCAAACTCTCCAACATGTCATCATCGCCGCCCCGCGCACTAACGGCGATGCGTATGAATGCGCTGCGACCTGTTTGCCACCATCTTTGGTTTCTCCCTGCATTGCCACTTTGGAGGGTTTGTAGAAAGCACAAAAAAACTAAAAAAGTCCCACATACTTGTCATTCTTCTTACCTCTGCCAGCAGGAACCACGCTCGGTCCGAGCTGAGCTGATCTAACCGTCATCGCCATCCTCCTTTTCCTCACGTCGTTACTCAACCCTCTGCCTCTTCCCTATCCAGCCAACTCTTCTTGTTCTCTCTTTCTGGACCACAGACCAGCAACGATTGCCTCATTTTGCTGCTCTGAAACGAGGCTAAGACTGACAGAGACCAGCTGGTGGAGAGATTTCTACGTTAACCACCTTTTTTTTTTACTTGAAACAAGTTTAAAAATATAGAAAAGGAGAACAAATATCTTTTAATCCATATTCAAGAATTATTTAATTGAAGCAAGCTCCTATAGGTTTCTGAAAAGTCCGGAAGGTCAAACAATCTCTATAATCAGTCATAGAGGGCAAGGATCATATCCCCTACTCAAACATCACTCTAACAAATGTTTAAAAAGGGAGTGGCAGATTTGTTACGAGACAGACTGCTTACAAAGATCCTTCCTGGGCACAATAACACCGTCCATAACCATCCTTTGAGGATACTTGGATGAAAAGAGTTATGGCACCATTTAATATCCCCTTTTTCTGTCATAAGAGCAGCTGACTAGAATCTCGAAAGCTCAAATAATTCCTCAACTTTCACCCAAAATCCCAAAGAAATATAAAAAGAGCAGGACCAACAGCAGAGAGCAAAATAGGAAGCTTAATCTATTTATTAAAACAAATAATAAGTCACAATAGGCGAGGATCATATCCCCTACTTCAACCTCACTAAAAACAATAGTACCTTAAAATGGAGCAAGATAAGCAAATGTGGTAGATTAGCAGTGTTTGCAATAATAGATGGTGTTGCTATGAAATATAACCCCTGCTGCCCAGAGCTATTGAGCTGTTAGCATTTCATGATAGTCTGAGATCAGAGGCCTCTTCAGATTTGTTGCAAGATTGACTGATATTGGAAAGTTAACCTGCCTACAGTGTTCTCATCCACAACAAATCTTTGAAGGTGCTTGGATAATATGATATGTCTCCCTTTATTGGAAAGTAATTATGCAGAAAAGGAAAGCAATCTCTAAAAGCACTGTTTGTTTTTTCTAACATGAACTATGATTTCTAAGATAAAAGTCACTGTAAGGAAGCTAAAAAAAAAGAGCGTCTTCACGCGTAGCTATAATCTTGGCACTTCCGACGTAAAACTAAAGCCGAGATCCTAAAATCTGTGGCCGTTTCTGAGCAACAAGCTTCAAAGCAGAAAATTGTTTCTACCGCGAGCAACATGGCAGCCAGAAGCGGCTCTGCCTACACCACACTCCTCCTCCACTCTTGTCTTTCACTTCATTTCTCTTTTCTACCACCAACGAGGATGAGATCGTCGTCAAAGCTAACCTTAAGCTGGGAAAACTTTAGTTTTTAGAGCCAGCAAGGCTTCCGTTTGAAAAAGTCTCACGCTGTGGGATGAAGGGGTTAATGGTTCAATAAATCCTGCCTGAAAGCAGCGACGGACCACAACAGACACAAATCTCATGCAAATATGATCTGCATTCAAAACCAGCAGTCGTTCAACCAGTTATTGTCTCAGTCCTCTGAGATTTTCTCCACATGAATCGTTTGTCCAAACACTCTCTTTCATTAAATCTCTTTAACATGTTTTAGGATTTTAGTTTAAAAGCGACATTAGTGTGTTTACTAACAACCTCTCTGTCCTTCGTGCCTCCATCTTTTTCCAGTTTTTCATCCTGAATGATCACATCAATCAAAATCAAATCCTGTTCTGTAGAAAACCTGCAGAACAGGATTTAAGCCTCTAGTATGAGGAGAGAGAAATGTTTTCTAACATTACTGCAAGTAAGGAATTTGTTTAAAGAACAGAAATTACCACAAGGAAACGTTAAAACAATTCTCAAACAAAAAAGTTAGAGAGTAATTTACAAAGTGTGCAATGGTTGAATGTCTATTTTCAGATTTCTATTTGAAATGTTTTCTTATATTTGTTCTCAAAGCGATTTTTTAATAAACTTTCCTTCTTTTCAGATCCACAAATAATGCAGCCTGTTGCATCGTTGTTTTTCCTTAATATGAAAGAAGAAGAAAAAACCCCGAACATCGTGCATGGAGTCAGTGCAAAACGTTTCAGAGTCGCAGACCAGAAGAAGCGCTCCCTAACTTTGTGTTCAAACTGACCAATAAAAATACTGAAGCCCCGCCCCCAAAAGTGTGAAACAAATGCTGTGTCCGAATTTAGAGGAGAACTCGGGTCTACGTGGAACGTAGGTTCCCTCAGATTTGGAAATATGAAGTTCGGAAGTGATTTCGGACAGATGTAGCCCTCACCTGTTGGCCCCGCCCACACCCTCTGATTGCCTAGCAACAACGTGAAGGACAGCGAACGCAGAAAATTAAGCCCAGTTTTATTCGTCTTTATTTTTGGATTCATATGAATGAAATATTTAACTATCTGGATGTTAATAAAAACATTTATGAAAAAAAAAGTGTTTTTATTGTTTTATGTTTTTCATAAGTGTATAACTTTTATCATTTTTATGAAAACTGCTCAGGGAAAACATAAACTTCCTCAATACAAAGTAATATGTTTTCTAGATAAATGTTTAACCAGCAGGAGTTTTAAAAAGATGAATCAGGCGATCCCTCCGGGTTATCCGAACCCGACATCATGTTTGTCCAGGAAAAACAAAGATGTCGGAAAACCTTGAGGTAATATTTAAGTTAAGCGAGGCATCAACAGAATGAACAGATAATGCCGTTTAAATATATATACACTCACACTTTATTAATATCAAAAATAATTTTCTGCTCTGTACCACCACAGTTCCTCGCTAACCAGCTGGCTTAGATCTACAATAAATCATGGGATATTCTGGGTAATGATGGGGACACCGGACTCTGCAAATCCATCCAAAAGAATGATATTTGTAAAAATGTCTCTGAAACAAAAACTAACTGCATAGATTTAGCTTTAACTACTACAAACACTTTGTAGCTTCCTCTCAAAATATATTTTGTTTGAAAAATGAATGTATTTTCTCCAAATTTTAAATGTTGAAGTTGCTTTTGATAATATTGGTAAAACTTTCCTTCAATACTAATTCATAACGTTAAAACCACAGATGCAAATGTTGAATACGAAATAAACTTATATTATTTAGATGCTTATTCAACCTTAATAGAGATGAATTGATGGATTCTTGGGAGTTTATCGCTGCAGCTGGTCCAGACGGAAACATTTCAGATTTGCCTCTCATCGGCCAGCTCTGGCTGTGCTGCAGGTTCCCACGCCTCACTTCACCAGACGCAACGCAAAGCAGTCCATCTGCCTGACTATGAGCAAACTGCTCTAAAAGCAGATAATCCAGAGTCCTGCTGCCCTTTTTCCACCAGTCGGCCGAAAGGTGCTTCCCTCGTTTCCTACAAACCAACTTCCTGTCCCAACGCCCTTCTTTTTCCTAAGCGGCGTCCATTATCATAAGTTTGCGTTAAACAATGTTTTTAGGGTTGTGTTTGTTATAAAACAGTGAAAAATGTCCTCTAAGAGGGAGCTCCAGAGTGTAAAAGCTCGAAAACGTTGCGGTTTGCGTGGTTGTGTTAACAGAAAAATAGGAAATCCCTGGATCATACTTAGTACGGCAGAAAACAGTAGAAATTAATGCTTAACATAACTGCAACAAATTTAAACCCCGGAATGAGGAAATATCACCTGTTCCATCTAAACCGCCGTTGCAAGTTTTCTTTGCATACATCTCCGTTTTTCAACTATGATGATTCCCAGTTAACGTGTGAAAAACTGTAAAAAATTTGGTAATTTTTGTTTCCAAATGTAGGAGAATAAACCTGCTTCTCCCACATCTAGTAAGCAGCAAACATGACATAATAGCAGCATAGCTGAGCCAGTTATTTAGTCCCGTTATGCTAACTTAAGAGTCTTGGACCATTTAAGGTCATCTATAATGTAGTATGAGGAAAATATGAACATTGCTTAGTTCTGAAATCCAGAATCTGTCTAAGAACAAGTGTGTCAGTCAAAAAAGTAAGGAAATAATCAATTATGTCAAATTTCTGCGAAAAAAATGTGAGATCAGTAAAATCAAGCGAATTAGCCTAATTATCAGATTTCTGCGCGTAGATGCTATTTATTCAGTGAATATGTGGCTTTTTAAGAATAATGAACACCTCATATTGTACGCCCTTACTTTGATTTTGCGGAATCTAGTTTTTCTGGAGGGACTAGTTTATTGGTTGTGGACTTTTTGTCGTTTCTAGTAATTTAGTGCGGTTACGAGAGAATTACACAGTTTTCCGGTTACTAGTGTTGCTGTGTAAACACAGATTGTAATCCGGATGTTGTCATGTCTTAACAAAAACATGATAAAAAAAAGAAATTATATTTGGGATGTGCCTGAAAAGCTGCAGCAGCATGTAACAGAGTTCAGGACTCGGTGTGATGTGAGCTGTGGTTTTTATCTAAGTTCATACTCCCCAGTCAGCTGAATGGGACCCTGGTGTTGGGAAAGGCAGCCCTCCTCTTAGAGGGCTGCACGATTTATTTCTCACCTCGTTATCTCGGCAACAAAACCAGCAAGCATAGTAGAGAGGACGGGTGGGAGTCAAACGAGGACAGAGAGGGTTTCATCACTAACACCATAACAGAGAAGAGGTTGTAAGAGCGAACGACTGGGGTTGGAAGTCATTAGGGTGAATATTTACATAATTTCTTTTACAGAGAGAAAAAGAGTGTAGACCAAAGAAGCTGATTTGCTCACTTTTTAAAATTGCAAATCTATGAATATTAAAATGAAGTGGCGGTTAACAACTTGCCATTTATTGCTCCAACTGTGTGCTGCAAAACCCTCTAAATGCTGTTGCTACCAAGGGAGGGAGTAAACACCTGAGAGCAATCATGAATGGATCTATCTTTGTTAGGCTTTGAATTCAGATAAACTCCCAGAAAGGATGCTTGAAATAAAAGGAATAGACCCTAGAATACTGTAATTACTGCTCCTGGTGTGGCATTGAGAACAACGACATCAGTCGTTCAATGCCGAGCAGCTGTCGCTCTCAGTAGTGATGGATATGATGTCTGATTGCATTAAACTGAAGCCAGAGTGACTAAACCAGCAGAGAGCTAATAATAAAAACAAAAATAGCAGCTTCCATCTTATATAACAATGGATGGAAGTCCAGGTGGGCAACCGATGGAAAATATAATGTGATTACAGAATAATTGAAGCTTAGTTTGCAGAGATTATGATGTTTATCTGCATTGTTGAACGTAGAAATAACTTCAAACAACAGAGCAAGACGTAAGATAAACGGAAGGTTTTCCTTTGAAAACTTGAAGGAACGATAAAAACAGCTGAAATGCATCAAATCTGACACGAAGAGAGTCTGACAGGCTGGCAAACAACAGGATGCTCCCAGCTTTTATGTGGAGCTCAGACTCCAGGAAAAAACGGTGGGACACAGCTGATACACGTTCAGTCACGAAACAGTTGGTCCGTCAATCCATGCATGTTCATCCATCCATTCAGTCTGTCCATTAATACACATCTATTTATCCATTAATTCATATGTACACATATTTACTTATTTACATACACCTTTTCTCTATAATCATGAAAAAACCCTAGAACATTCTTGTGTAGTGTAACATAGCGTCCTTTAAAACAAATTAGCGTCCTTTAACTAAATTAAGTTAGGTCTGATAAATGTTTGAATGCATATCAACCCTGACCCCCATCTTGACCGATGTATACACACTAACCCTGTGTGTCCCTCCCTATAAGTAGCACCCTTGTAGCCTCATATCGCATCAATCTGAAGCTTGACTGAAAGAGAAAAAGCTAATTATGGTGTCTAGATAACTTTAGCACCCCTCCCATACATTTTCCATGGCATGTCTACATCACTTATAACTCCCAGCAACCTGACCCCATTTTCCACCTCCATCCTTTGATTCAATGTAATAGCCTTGTCTTTAAAAACAATTCCAAGAAAAGAACATTCTGTGCATGTTTCAAATGAAGAAGTAAAATGTTAATTAAAAGACTAATATAAATATATTACCAAATACTAAAAACGCAATCTTACCTCGAGATGGGAGTCCGTGTCCAAAAAGGTATTAGATTCTTTCCCTCTTCCACAGCTCCAATCTGATTCAAAGAGTGTGTCTGAAGAATGCATAGCCTCTTTTTGGGGGCCCTCAAACTGGGGCCCACATGCTTGTATCTGATCTATTCCAGTCTGGGAGAACAGGCTTTGCAACAGGCCCGGCTCAAGCTGATCCCAGAGAGGGTCGCTGGAAATAATGGGGGCAAAGTCCAGGGCAGAACTGTCCGACTCCCAGTCACTGTCCCCGGTCATGGAGCCCAGAACAAACTCGACCCCGTCCACCCCAGACTGAGTCCCCTCAGAGTACGAGTCCACATCAAGTTCCTGAGATTCTTCACAGGCTAAGCTGCCTTCTGACAGATCAGGCTGGGGCCGTTCAGGTGCCGCCAGGTAAACAAAACTGTCAAGAGAGAGGATTGACCCGTCCTCTGCCTCCTCCGGTTCATGATAGCAAGGTGGCTTAGATATTGGGCTGGATGGGATGGAGTCCACAACTGGGGATGGGGGGCAATCACTGGAGTACTGGGGAGGCACAGGCACAGCTAAGTAAACAAAGCTGTCCGAAGTGACAAAGGCCTCAGCATCCAAACCTGCACCACAGGAGTCCGATTTAAGGTGAGGTGATGAAGATGGAGGTACCGACTTTGTGAGGTCAGGCAAGGTGAAAAGAAAGTCAATTTCAGGGCCCACGTCTGTTCTACTTTCAGAAACTGGGACTCGTTCAGGATCAGACAATCTTGAGGCTATATTCCCAGACACAAAGGATGCCTCTTCTGTGTCACTAATTGTTTCTGTGAAAGGCTTGCAGGAACATGGAGGGACTGCTGCTCCATGATCGGAAGTTACAGCATCCTGTGTACA
This sequence comes from Orestias chungarensis, assembly GCA_032876305.1. NCBI lineage: Eukaryota > Metazoa > Chordata > Actinopteri > Cyprinodontiformes > Cyprinodontidae > Orestias > Orestias chungarensis. The sequence goes on from JAVLVB010000330.1 coordinate 803,409, forward strand.
TTCACTGAGGAGCTGCGGCTCAAGGGAGTCATCCATTACAGCTCCCTTGTTGTTTTCCAAAAGTGGATCAGATTCGACATACTTGACCCTATCTGCTCCCAAAACAGTGCCCTCTTTAACTCTATTTTCACCTTGGACAGCTTCCTCCACGACCACTTCTGCGTACGGGTTTAAAGGACTTTGAGAATGAGAGAATGCTGATTGGTCATAATCCTCTCCATCATGCTCTGATGAAGCCCCACTGTCTGGGTCTGTCTCAGTCTGTGAAGGCCTTTCAAGCACACAATCGGTCAGAGAAATTGTACCGACTTCAGTTCTGTCTGGTGGGGATGTTTGGACCTCACTGGAATCTGACTCAAGTTGTTGACCTATAGCTGAGTCTGTAGGGAAACTCTTGTCCTCTTCCTCCATCTTTATCTTTTCCCTGTTATATTCAGAGTCACATTCCTCATCTATGAAACCATGTTCCCTTTCATGATCTTTCCAGTTTAGGATTTCCTCTATGTGGTCACACAGATTTATTTCAGAGTTTTCTGAGGATTTCCCAAATTTGACCTTTTCAGGTTCTGCAGAGTGAACAGAGTCCAGAGGATCAGTTACTTGAATATCCAAGTCACAAGTCTTTCCTTCTTCCTCCTCCTCCTCTTCTAAGCAAGGAAGAGAGTAGGGGTCACAGAGAGGCTCAGGGTCGACACACATCTCCACTCCCTCCTCGCCCTCTTCCTCTCTACATTGCCTCTCTAGCTCCAAGAAGAGGTAGTCTGACTCTGCTCCTGAGCTGGGGCATGGTGAGGCAGTGGGGGCACCTGGGCCCCCAAACCCTGTGGGGGGAGTTAGTAAAGGCCAATTTCCAGATGACCCTGATAAATCCCATCCCTCTGATTCCAGTGTTTCCCTATCCCAACACTGATCAACTATCTCCCTGTTCTCAAGTTTAAGAACTGCCTCCCACTCTTTTTCCTCTCTCTGAGCTCTTGCCTCCTCTGCTAGCTCCCTTTCTTTTTTCCAAGCATCTTCACCCACAGTTGTTTTTCTACTATCATCTTCCCCCTCCTCTTCGAGCTCCTGAAGTATCCTGCGCTCGTCTTCTTCAAATTTGAGCTCGGATGCTGTACGTTGTCTGAGCTCACCACCTTGAGTGCCCCAGCCGAGCAGCCCCTCTTCCTCGCCTTCATGACTGACACAGGGAGACAGAGGAAGGCCACCATAAGCTAAGCCCTCCTCCTCTTTTAAGAAGGGAGATGGGGGGTCTAAGAGAAAAAGAGACTCGTCATCTGTGGCGTTTTCCTCACCCAACAGCGGAGGCAAAGGAGGAAGGGTTGGCAAGTTGCATCTCAGGCCAACCTGAGACCTTTTCCCTGTTGTTATGGTTCGAGGCCAGGTGCGAGCTTTAGTTGGGGGGCAGAAGACAGGTTTAGGAGGAATAAGAGGTGCACTATCTCCATTGTCCTGGTCCAAAAGAGGTGAATCCCTCTCTGAATCCGATGTCTTTAAAACCTCTTCAGGAATAATTCTAATTCCAGCTTTAGAAGAGCTTGCAGTCAGTTTGTGCGCTTCTTTTTTGCTATTTGCCTTTTGAAGATGTAAGGGGCTGTGCTGTGGTGTTTTTACAGATGGGTGGGAGGCTTGAGTCTGGTAGACAGCAGGCGATGGTTGTTTCAAAGGAGAAGACATCACATGACCCTGTCTCTGCTGCTTCAGGAGCAAAGGATTAACCTGCTTCTGCCTGCTGAGGGGATGCTGCTGGGGGCTAACTGCGGGTGTCAGAGCTGATGAGGTGGAGAAGGGAGGAGTCTGGGGTGTAGATGAGAGAGGGGAGGGAGTGGGAGGATGTAAGGAAGGTTTGGAAGATGTAGTGGTGGTTGGGGGGAATTGGGAGGGAACAGGATGTAGAGGAGACAGAGGAATCCCTGCTCCGGAGGATCGTTTCTCTGCCCCGTCAACAGCCGAGAATTCAAGTCTTTCTGCAAACTCAGGAAAACTTGGGTGCATAAAAGCTTTCCAAGATCGTCGATTTGGATTGTCCTTTTTGTCAACACCTTGGTGTCGGCGCTTGACCACTGCGACCACTCCTCCAGCTCCGGATGAGGATGGAGCGAGGGGCAAACCCGAACTCCCAACTAGTGGAGACATAATTTTGGGATCAACAGTGAGCTTTAAGGCGTCAAAAATAACCCTCTCATCTAGTTTCTTCACTGTGCCAGGGTTTTCTCCACTTCTTGAGACAAAAACACCTCCCAAGTCGCCTCCAATGGTGCCATTGCTGGATAGGGTACTTCCTTCCCCCCTCACCTCACCACCAGAGCCTAAAGTGCTCCTTGAACGTTGACACAGCTTGCTCCCTTGGTCTATCTGTTCATTAATCCGCATCGTGTCATAAATGGATCGTTGAGGGACATAGCAGTCCTCTATGTACGCTTCCTCTTCGTCGCCTTTTCCAAGGCAACGAGGACTTTGCCTCAGACAATCAGGACGGCTCAGGGGCTTTCCCATATTGTTTTCACTTAAATGTCCTTATGATTATGATCTAAAGTGCAGTTAGGGCACTTTAAGGATGCAACTTATGACCAGTCGCACAGATAGTCAAAAATATTATTACAGTCCATGTGGCTGTATTAAGCAATTCCTTCAGGCTTCACATTATTACAAAAATAATGTTTTTAGAAGTCATTTTTAACAGATTTACCTGTGTTCTGCATTCTAGCCTTCCTGCTAAGTCACTTCAACAGCAGAGCATTTCCTTGGTCTGTGAGGGATGCGGTGTGACATGGATAAGGGAGCGAGTAAAACATCCCTCCCCCTTGGCACCATATTAATCAGCACTGTTTATGTTTAAGGCTGGTAGGAATGAAAAAGGCTGCAGAATGAAAACACAGGGTAAAGAAAGCAGCAGTCAGCATCCCCATGTCTGAGAGTCCAAAGCTCCTTTGTTTTGCCGTCAGAACCGCATTTCACTTTCCTCTCCTTCATATCTCACAACATTGTGTTTTGCATTTGCACACTTCCTTCCTTCCTGGTCGTTCTTCTTCCCACAACAGGAAAAGACAGAGAGGACTGGAATAACATAAACAGTCGTAGCTAGAGGCAGGCAGAGAAGTGCAAAACTCTCCTTTTAAGGTGTGAAAACCCACTCTTGGGTTATATAAAAGAAATGCAGCGTGGGGTGGAATGAATAGAAAATGTTTCTTCAAGAAAGACTAACAATTTTAAAAAGTCCAGTAAACAAATAGATGTCTTTTTGAGACAAGAAATGGCTTTATCACCCCAAATATTGTCCGGTCTTTAGGTTCTCAAATCTTTCGGTCCAAAACTTTCCCCGTGAGGACATTTGTCTCAGTCACCATCAGTCCGAGAAAACAAGCTCCAGAATTTGTGCAGCAATTCAATATTCCCCAAAATAATCCAAACAAAAGACAAGAAATCCCTGTCATTGCCCGTATTCCTTTCTTTTATCTCCACGTCTTTCTCTCATCTCCTGCTGCAGGGGATTGATGGTACAGTAGATCGAAAGCAGGGAAGGTTTGTTGGAGAGGGGGAAGCTGAAGTGAAAGGGGGTGTCAGGAGCTGAGGAGAGAAAACGGGGGTCTGGGGAGGGGTCGCGGACCTGCCAGGCGAGCATGAAGGTGGTGGAGACCGTATCCAGGGGGCAAAGTCCCAGACAACCCCCCCCCCCCGCCAGCTCCGGTGCAAGCCTTGCTTCGCAGGAGGAGTTTTTCCCAGATGATCCGGCAAACAATCCCAGGACACGTTGGCTTCCCTTTTTCTCTGCTCCAGCTCCAGACTGCCACGCAGCTTCTTTCTGTTTTCTCCACTAAACGTGTTTGCTACAAGCTTTCCTTGCTCTTTTCTTTCTCTCTGCACCGCTGAAATGGTTTGCAGCTGCTAAAAAACCCCAAAAAAACTCCCTTTTTCCTCTTGCTCTTCTGCTTCTACCTCCTGTTCTCTTTCTCTCTCTCGCTCTCTCTCTCTCTGTGTCCCTCCCCCTCTCCCAAACGCTGTTTGTGTTTGAATTCAGCTCCGTTTGTTCTGCTTCCTGCACTGGTATTAAAACACAGGAAGTGCTCCAATCGTGCCGATTTCCTTTATTTCAGAATACAAAAAAAAAAAAAAAGAGTGAGAGGCAAATTGCCAGGGAGAAGCAGAGATGTGGAGAGGGGGATTAAAAGAAAAAAAATTAGCCGAACGCTAGGATGCTGCTGATTATCCCACGCTGAGAAATGAGTTATGCTCTGCCTCCAATTTAATAAGAAAACATAAAAATGAGATGAATTAAAAAGCTTTAATATCCAGTAACACAGCCAGGAGTGAGAGCTTTCTTCGGGCAGGCAGCAGATAATAAACTGTCAATGCAACAGAAGGCAGATTTGGCAGAGGAATGAGAATCCGGCCATGTGAGATGGCTACATTATTCCCAGATTTGTAATCCCCGTTTAAAAGTCTGGAAGAAAACCTCCTCCGACACTTTCAGAGCTCAAAAACAATGTCTGCACAGAGTGAAGGGAGTCAAAGAAAAGAGAGGGAGAGGGGGGTGGGACTGCTAACACACAGCAGAGAAAGAGGCTTATCAGTAATAAGCTGGCTCTCCTTTTTTCCCCCTGAAGCTACGGTCCAGGCGGTAGGCAGACAGGGAAGTTGAGTCCGACCAGAGTTTCCTCTTTTTCCTCAATTCTGAGTTACACCAATCGTTAAAGGATTTCTAGCAGCTGGAGGTAGAAAGCAGACGTGGAAACGCTGCAGAGAGAGACAGAAGTGGGTGATATCCGCGGGACACACTTGTGCATTCCCGTCTGCGGCTTCGCTGAAACCCAATCCGGCTGAGGGGTGTGGAGAGAGTGCCTCGCAAAAACACCCACGTCAGAAGGGGGATACCCACAGACATGGCAACCTTCGGCCCCACAGTCAAAACGGGGAAGCCTTAAACCGTTTTGCATTAGTCTCGCCCATCTTCATCCTCTTCATCAGCCCAAGTTTCTTTCTCCCCAAGTCACAGGAACACTTTCCTCTCCCTTCCCATCAAACTGTTGCACGGAGCAACCCGTGGTCTGCATGTCAAATATGCAAAACACTCCCCTCTTTCTTTGGATCCCCCCCCCCATCAGTTGCTCTGCAGCTGTCAGTGTGGAGTCCAAGGAAAATGTCTTCACAGAAACAAAAGGGGTTTGTCACCGTTTGTGCGACGCACACCCACACGGGAACGTGACCCGCTGTAACTGATGCGAACCACCTCCCCCTTCCAGCTTCCACAACAACATTCAAATCCAGATGTGGGCAAGTTCCCCACAGCAGAGCCAGAGGGGAGAGAAATGAATTACTTACCAAACTAATGCTTAAAACTAAACATTTTCAGACATAAATTCCTAGATTCCTAGTAACTCACTAACGAAGGAGTTGGGTTGGATGGCTGTAGGCAAGGAAGATCTTCTGTAGTGGTCTGTTTTACAACTAAGCTGAAGAAGGCTCTGACTAAAGAGACTGTTTTCCATTTTTAAACCTGGACTGGGATCAACATTGAGAATTATAGTTTGTTACAGAATCTAACAGTCCAATATCTAAAACGCTATATGTTCCTGGTTTCTGAACTGACATTTGTAACTATTATTTATCTGTATTATTTATTTTGAATAATTTGCTGGATTCTTTAAGTTGTTGCAGGTGTTTTATGTTGTCTCTGTTATAACCTGCTTTGAAGGAAGAAAAACACAGCAAAAGTGCTGCTTTGACTCACTCTTGAATCTTATTAACACCCACAGCTTTATCCATTTACCCCAAATTCTCCCCATTTACCCACTTATTTCAAGTTTACAAATACCCACGCCCACAATGATACCCAGAGCTCCGCCTATTTATGCATTGACCCCCTTCATCAGCCTTAATTCTCCCCATTTTTGCAAAGCTCTGGGTTACAACTACCACCCGAATGACTGCTCCTCCCCATCAGTGATCCACCAGACTAGCATGAGTGTCAATTACTAACCAACTGGTGCAACTTAATTACTGTAACAATATAAATGTCTACAGTGTCAGCTACTCCACTATCTTCTGTTTCTGGCTGAATCAGATTACTACACTCCTCAATGCATCTAGCTGTGCTCCACCCATCCAGAATGACTCGTTTCCACCCGTTTACTCGCAGCTGGCCAGAAAACCGCTAGGACACCCATTCGTTTGAAGAAAGTGAGCTCAGAGAGGAACAACTCCTCTACTTATTGTATTAGCCAGACATAAGCCGACCAATCGACTTGTAAAACGTACAATTGGGCTGTTTGACGTCCCTTAGAACAGCTGTATCTATTATTTATCATCATGACCGCCAACAGCCGACCCACTCCACAGGCCGACATCTAACTCTTTTATTCCCAGAAGCTTCAGCATTTAACATCAAAATGAAATTTTCACAATAACTTTACGTCAACATATATTACGTTAGAAAAAACATTTGAAAATTGTATATTTTATATAAATATGCATTTTCCTAATAAAATTCAATTGGATTTTATGTTACAAAAGTGATCTGTGCTTTATATCCAAGGTTAATGTGCAGTTTTGAGAGTTTGAATTCTGTTCCAGGCTCCAGCTGGTTTGCATTGTTGCATCTTAAGTCGTTAAGGTGTAAAAACACAAGTTTAAACTGAGATATTCAGGAGAAATTTGTATCTAGGTCAAATATTACGGTATAATGACTAATATAAAGGAGGGATAGAGGAATGAAACCCTGCATATTTCGTCTACTATACTGGCTATTTTGAAATAATTTAATTTATACAGCAGCAAGTCTCAACACGTCTATATCTGAGTCTATAATCATCAAATCAATAAATATAAGAATTAGACGTCTAGACAAGGCGCTGCGTCTTTATAGTATAGTGTCATAACGCACATTTCTTTTAGTATCACCAACTCTCCTAAAAGCACATCAACACTTTTTTTCCGCTCTTTGCGACCTTAAAACGGGCCGAGTCTATCCGATTTTGCAGATGGAGAGATGGGGTTAAGTCAGGACGGTGCATGAAGCCGGGGTCAGACGTTAAACCAAAGCAGATCCTCCCTGCAGGACGTTATTTTACAGCAGTTGTTGTGATTTAAACGCTCAAACGCCTGAAACCACGTGACACCAGGTATTGACTTATCTGGCTACTTATTTGCTCATGAGGAACCCCTGCCGATCCTTTTCTACGTCTCTCACACTTGATTCTTGTTACCTGGCAGCACTTGAGATTAAAAGAAGAAGAAAGAAAAGAAACACAGCCGACATGTCCTCCTCCTCCGCAAACACGCCCTCGACTCTCACGGCTAGTTTTATATTAACCAGCGGAGCGTTCCACCTGCTGGTGTTTCTGAAAGCGTTTATTGTTCTCAGACTGAAAGACGGGACACAAAAAACATCCTAACACCCACAGACGATAAAAAAAGAGGCAAAACGCACGACGTTCATAACATGCCACTCATTCACGCACACGCCTGACTGAGATAATGAGAGTTTCAGACGTAGCAGATTTGTGGAGCTGATTAGCTCTGTGTGCGGTTGGGCGACTGTTCGAGTGTCTGTTTAACTGTAAATTAGCCGTAGGGCACAGAAACACACACATGCACACACATTGTTGTGGGGCAATAAACACTTCACACTCACCCCTGGTGGAGTTCGCCGTGTTTTCATTCAACATTACAGATGTGGGATTAGCGCGGGGAGGACTTTCCACATAATAAACACTTTAAAGGTCAATTCTAGGGCAGCAATTGACACACGTTTGAGATTTACAAAATAATATTGTTTATTGCTCATTTAACATAACATTAGAAACTCTGCTTTAATCTAATTAGGGACGTTTTTCGTTGTATGTTTCTTTATACTTTATTAGCTATTATTGATCCAAATTCCTCCTACACACTCCTATCTGAGGTTCAGTAGGACTATTGATATTGTTCCTAATGATAGTAAGACATATTTCTAAGGAAGTGTAATTCAGAGGCATGGGAACGTTATAGTAGACAAAAGAAACGTAAACCCTCATAAATCTGCTTTTAACAGCCTCTACTCTGATAACGTCTGTTAATTTCTCAACATTTTGGTCAAAGTAATAAATAAACGTAGCAGTATTTTAATGTTCCACTAGCTATGAATTACTACCGTACAGTTGAAAGCTGCTCAGGTTTAATGTTAATGTTAGCACGCTAGGCTAATAACCAACTGAGCAAACTCTAAAGCTTGCTGATAATTTGCAAGCTAATGTTAATGTTAATGGCAGAAGTACAACAAATGGCTGACCTAACCGTTTTTGTCAATAATGAAGAAAAGTAAAAGCTAAACTGAAAATTCAACAGCTATTGTCTAAGTGCGCTGTATTTTAAATGCAGTTCAACAGAGGGTCTGGAGAGGTCAATGTAGCCTCAATAATGGTCGTCAGACCTCACTGTAAGTTCAGTCGTTTACCAATATTAACAGCAAGAGGCACAGAGCTGTGAAGCAGTGAAAATGGAGGCCACGAACAGAGACGCACATAGCATCAATCAAGGGTTGTCATGTGTTGTTTAACAAAAAAAGGACAAAGCAGACTAAAAGAAAAGGACAACAAAGTAGATGAAACCTGCGTGTCTGACAGACATTGAATAAGGTAGAACAAGGGTGGACTAGAAGTAACACTTGGTCCAAGATTTTTAAAGTTAGAAACACTAATAATCAATAGACTGTTTGGCTTAAGTTAGGATGCTACAACTGAGCTAATGACTTGAAAGCTAATGCCAAGGTTAGCATTCTGAGATTAAGCTAAGGTACAACACCAAGTATAATTAGAAATAATGAAACTTGTAAGTTTGCCAAGTGACGCTAACGAGCCAAGAAATGCAGGGTTTGAGCGAGGAAATTAAATATGACAACTCAGAAATACTAAAAAACTGTTAATCTAAAGCATAGGTCATTTTTTCAAAATCTACCAAATCTGTGATTAAATTAGAAAAAAAGATCAAATCCGGTCTATTATCACGAACAACGAGATATTAAAAGACAGGCTACAAAAGGAAAGCGGGCAAGACGATGTTTTCATGTCTGTTCATATTGCAGCAAACCCATCCTTCGGAAACAACTGTACACAAGTAACAACTGTACCAACATGTGTTATGACTTAATGACCAACCTCAGTCGTTACATAATGAATACAGCTTAGCTAGACTGAGTGAATCTTTCACACAAGGCTAATAAGCCATGAGGTGGAAGGCAGTTGAGTTGTGGAGTTGCAGCGAGAAGATTATGTCCAACAGACTCGGACAGGAACCGATTTGTCTGTTAGCATGGAGCTACATAAAATAACCAAAAAACAGATCCAACATTTTTCAAACCTGTGAAGTCTGTTGGGCTCATCTGGAAATTAATCTGAGGATATTTTTGTTCAATGAACTGATAGAAAAGAGAGGGAGGAGGCCGGGTCTTTGCATGCCTTTCTAATTCACAACAGCTGAAACAACCTGCAGCCAGAGAGAAGTGGGAGGCCAGCACGCTCCGACACACCGACACAAACACGAGTTTAATCCAGCCACAGTTTAACCACACAAGCACAAAACTTTACAAAATCGTGTTACAGGTAAATGTTTGGTCAGGTGGTTTGATTAAAGACATTAACCTTAGCCTGCTCTAATCAGCCTTGCAGAGATGAATGCAGCCATGAACTCTGAGATCCCTGAGGGTCAGAAAAACACAGACAGAAAGGGGAAAATTTGAGGTTAGAAACACAACTTCCACGCCAGATGATGGACGTCTCGGATTAGCCGTGGAGTCGCCGGCGTTTTATCGGGTTCTGACCCACAGAACTCCTCAAATTTTTCAAATAAAATAAACTCAAACGGCTGATAAGTAAACCAGATCATGCTTTCAGGTCCTTAAGTGGGATAACGAGGTTTAATCATGTGGTTTTTTATGTTTATATAAAACGTTTTCAGCTGTTGTTGTGTTGTTGTGCTAATATAAAAGCATTTGACCATTTCTGGTGAAATTTAACTTTTACAGTGACAATTTTTTTGTGTTTTTTTGGGGGGGTGGGGGTTCGTCACGTTCATCTAAAGTTTAAAAGAAAATACACCTTGGAAGATGAAATATAACAATGCAATGCTAGCTGACATGCTATCAGCTGTTGTCTGCAAAGCAGTCAATCCAGGAGCGCCATTTTTTTCTTTGCTGCTTAGAAAATAGATGTTAGCGTCTAAGGCTGGAACTAAAACATCTGTATTGATGCATATTAAGCTATTTTTGTTGTTTGAAGTATTAAAATAATTGTCAAAAGCCTAAATTAAAATGAATGATGTTTAAAAAGTTTTTTTTTTTAAGTATTAGAGGATCTAAAAGGTGGTTAAGGACTTTTGTTGCAACTGTATCTACGCATCACACAAACAGCTAAGAGCACAAATTTGACCCAACAGGCAGATTTACAAGTGCAGCAGTAAAAAGTAGGACAGGTTCGCGCTTCACAGCACGAGGCGAAGACAAAGAAGCAAACGGCTGGCCCAGTTCGGAACGACTTTTGCTCCCATCATCAAACATCTGCTGACACAGTCAGGGGGGTGAAGGTTACAGAGTCACCAGCAGATTCTCCCAGGACTGAAAAGCAGGGGGATGGTGAAGCGTGGGGGTGGAGGCGGTGCAGACAGTGGAGGGGTGCAGGAGGGATTTTATTTTATTTTATTTTTCCCGCGCGCCGTCACCCAGGCTAACCAGCCCTTTCCAGGAATGTCCATCTGAAGCCTGGAAGCAGACCTGGGCTGAACAGTCAGGGCCTCTGCAAGTGGGTTCAGATCCCACCCAGAGGACCGTCAGCTGGCCAGGCAGCCGGCGGCATGCAGGGGGGCGCTGATATCGCGGCCTCATGTGTGCGAGGGTGGGGAGAGGAGACAGCTGAGATTCCGGTTGCGACCCGAAAAAAGACTGGAATCGGCATCCTGCGACGAAGCGCGCACGCCTCTCATCGGCACAGGGAGCGACCCTAAATACAAACACGGATTCCTCAGCGGCGCGTACGTGCCGACAGGACGGCCAAGTATAAACATGTACATGATGAATAGCTCGACTCCGAGTGGGAGGCAGACGGACGTTTCTGGTGGTTAAATTTAACGCAAACCTCAGCGTTTGTAGCTGGTTTACTCTCCATGCATTAATCCGTAACCTCGGTTAGCTTCAGCTGGTTAGTCGCGCGGTTGCTAATGACGACAGGTGACTAACGGGGCCGTCAGCATTTTGGGACGCTGTCGATTAATAATAAGGTAAATGTGAACTCAGGAACAGAACAGGAAGGAACTGCTGGATAATCAGTAACTGGATTGATCGTCGCCGATCTTGTGTGATGTTGTTCCGTTGGTGTCCTGGATCAACGATCCTCAGATCATACAGGAGAGCTCAGAGTGAGATCATAGTCTTCACCCAGAAAAGCTGGAAGGCCGCTTCCAGATCGGCGTCTTTCTGGATTCTTCACATTCAGAGCTACAAGCTGATATTGGGGGACAAAAGGGGCGTGGCTGAACAATGAAGACAACTGAACGAATATAAACAGCCAAACATGTTTTAAACCTTAAAAGGAGGAAACCCTGCGTCGTCTGTTCTCATTGAGACTTCACCTGTTTTTAAAGTACTCACAGACGTTTCTACGGAAAATAATTACAGAAAATCTCCAGTTGTGCTAATTTTTCGGACATATGTAGTATGTGAAGCTTAAATACCATGCGCAATCTATTTTCCTTGTGCTAATTGGCTGCATCTCAAAAGCCAGATTTAAGGAAGACTGTAGGATTTTACCTTTAGAGGCGCCACGTTTTATTTTTGAACTATTAAAATAGGAAGCTTTAAAATTACGTGTGAGAGACGCTCTGAAGTATTTGTAGACTGCGACTGTGGTTCTGAACCCTTGAACATGTATTAGCGCACAAACAATCGTAAACACCTAATGGAAATATCATCAATTTTTAAACTCGTATATTAGTCGATCTTTCTGAGGAACTAAACTCTAATTTATTCAGAGAAAACTGAACAATTTTTGTAGAGCTCATCTTAAAGCAGCACTGAATAACTTTTGTGATCATACGTCGACTTACACTCGTTGAACGACGCCTCTGACGTACCACAGCAGCGGCGTGCCTACGTCAGTAACGACGGACGCCGCCGTCGGGGGAAGGATGGGATGCCGACCGCATCGTCCCGAGATCGGAACAACTTGACGGAAGCTGAGAAAAAAGGAAGCTAAGCTCGGCGCTGCTTGCTTCAGACGTTGTTTACGTCCAGATTTACCACGTCTGGTTTTCTTCTTCTGCACAATTCTGACGCACGTCTCACGGCGATGATGTTTGAACAGCCAAACCATCGGATACACGCAGTATCAGATTTAGCACCAAACAGGAAAGCGGCTCAAATCATATTTTTGGGCTTAAAAAACTGATTTTGGCCGTTCAGACTGAAATACAAAAAGTTATATTTCATGTGTGCAATGTTTGATTTCTGAACCATTAAAGTGACTCAAGGAGTGGATGGAGGGGGGATTTCTGTCTGCTGCTGGTTTTTGTGCTGATTCACTAATCAGACACAGATGTCAAATACGTACGACTACATTCCTTATTTTAAATTTCTGAAAAAAACCTACTTTATGATCTTCATCCTACACTCATGCAGAGTCCATTCTCTGGGATTTAGGTGTTAAGTTTCAGACGTCCGAGTATAAACATCTTCAAAAGTTGTAATAAGAAGATATAATGAAAAAATTCTACTTCCTTTAACTGAACTGGTTAAAAAGTAAGTATGGAAGAAGGAAAAGCAGCGGTGTCTACGTAACCAGAGTGAGATCACTGTTTATGAAGTTTAGACCAGCACCCTGACCCCGGTGACCCCTCATTCATCCGCCCTCTTTAAGCATGACATCATCCCGCGGATTTAAAACGGGGTCTTAAAAAGACGGAGAGGACGGTGGTGTGTGTGTGGGGGTGGGGGGGGCGCCTGGTCTGCTTTGGAGCCAGACAGACATGTTTAGGTCTGAAATGAGCCGAGTTGGATCGGTTACAGACGAGCCGGAGGGAGGCTGGGACAAAGAGGGGAGACGGGATTCAAGCACCAAATCGTTTTATCGCCCAAATTTTCTCCAGTTTTGATGAACAAACACACAAAAAGGCAAGAATGGCTGTAAGAAACATCACTACAGATGAATTTAGTCTGAGGATCCTGTTCTCACACCTATTTCTCACCGATTCGTTCCCTTTCAGCAGCTTCAGACAGTGACAGACCGTTTCTCAGTCGCTGTGGTTTCACAGCAGCCTGTTCGCTTCACGGATCAGGAATCGATCAACAGAAATACAACAGAAACGAAAGGATCGGGCCCCAATTCTCATTTCTCGTCAAAACATTTGGGTTTTTGTTAAATTATACAATAATTTTTCAAATTTAAATAAAAAACAAACAATTTGACCTTAGGAAATGAACCAATCCATCATCTGGGGATGAAAAATCAACAAATTTTTGCTTAAAAATGATAAAGAGATCAAATATTGAACAAAAATGAAAAGTTAAGGAGGATGATCTTTTATAGCATCTGTTTGTTTTTATGTTTAAAAATCAGAAGGATGAGGATACTCTGACGTAAGAACCTGGAGCACATTTCAAAGTTCAAAGTTTATCATGTTTATTTGCTATACAGTAAACATTGACTGAATTTGTTGTAGATCTTTGAAAGGCAAAGATAGATAACTGGAGATCTATAAAAACCCAATCAGTGACTCTAACTACTTACAAAGAACCTTCCCGCGTAGCAGAAAAACGTAAATTTGTGACTCAAAGCACAGATTTGTGAATCCGTCCATCCATTATTAGCTGCACCTGATAATCTGAGGGCCAGCCTCCTGATTTAGGCACGAAACGCATGAATCGGCTTTTCACTCGGTCCGATCTGGACTCCTATTCGTCTTTTCAACGTCTTCTTCAAATCGGCTGTTTTCCTTTCAACGGCTCTTTATCTCCCTGACCCGTGCGAACTCTGCCGCCTGTTTACATTAAACCCAACAGAGGTGGAGGGTAAAAAAAAAAAGAAGAGGAGGGAAGTGAGCCAGAAAGATGAGCAGACGACGAGTCACTGAAGAAGGGAAACCCCCCCCCCCAGTTTCTGTTAAAACGTCTACAAACATCATTACAATTATGTTCTCCATTTACACGTGGACAAAGGAAGACGTAAAAACTGCCATAGTGAGCGTTTTTCTGAAAATGTTGTGTAAACGTCTGCCTAAACAGGTCAAGGCAGGTAAGAGGTTATTAAAAAGCTGCAGAAAACGTCTGGTTGGGACTTAAATCGCATGAAAAGTCGCCGTTTCGGCATTCTTACTCTGATGGCTCACATGCTCATGGCTGTATGGACAGGATGTGACACTACGATGAGAAAATGTGCTCGTTAAAAGACGGCAGTCAGACCGACAGAGGAGCAAGTGTCCTGATGTGGGGGATGGAGAAACTCAGGGACTAAACGAAGGTGACTGCAGAAAACCTGCCTGAAGCCAAATGAAGATAATCTTTATCTGTGCCATTTTATTTTGCTTGGTGCTGATTGAGTGAAAAACAGGAAAACTGTAGATCTAAGCTTTTGCTGTGTCAACTGTGCCTAATAATGCATGTTTAGGTGTATAGGTGTCCCAACTATTAAAAAAAGCACTTATAACTGTTTTTACAAGCAATCTCAATTATTTACAAGTTAAGCGATTTATGAATAGATTAATTAGTCCAGGAATTTCTGGCAGGTAACAATTTTAATGCAAGGTAACAAATATTAGCACATTTTACCCTAGGAGACATATTGATTTTAAAAGGGTTAAACCATGTTGTCCATCCGTAAAACCTTCACCAACAAAACAATGATAGAGTTTAGAGCTGAAACAACTAATGAATTTAATCGATTATTAAAATAGTTGACAGCTAATTTAGTCATCGATTAGTTGCTTTATAATCACGTTTTAACGTAAGCAAGCGCATGGCTCATAAACACATTTGCCCTGAG